>OX438826.1:17934648-18313019 GCA_949315975.1 Eudonia truncicolella
AATCGTATTAGCGAATGTTAGATAAACTGTTAGATAAGATAACATATACGTAAACTACATTTTTTTTTGTGTAAGAAAATAGGTCTTCCTAAGTACACAAGTACCTACAGTTACGATAGGGCTAGCATTAATTTTAAGTAAAGTAATATACAAAAGATCATTTAAAAAAGAAAAAAAGCACTTTTTAAGTTCTAAGCACTTTTTTTGGAGAGAGTTGGCTGATTGCCTCTTGCAACATTTTCAGTGTCGCCGGACTATATTGGGAGCGGCGAGAAACTTAAAGGGTTCCTCAAGCCGTGTGAAACGAACCACCGTCAGAGGTTTCTAGAGAGAATGTCATTACGCACTACGTGCGTGTCCCGTTCCCTAATAGATCCTCCAAGGGGTTCGGGATAGGATCGAGAGTACTTCGAAAGGCACGGTAATAAGCAGTGGTCGCTGTTAGTAAGATGGCAGTCGTTAAATAGCACATTGGGCCAGCGTAGGTGAGTTATGACACAAAATAAGAAGCCTGCTGAACGTTAGCTTCAGTACAAACGCGCTCAAGCAACGCACGCATAGACATCATCTCATGGACAGGGCCGTCTTTAACCTATTGGAGGCCCTGGGCACTTACACATAGATGGGGTCCATACGCTACGCTAGACTTTAGTAAAACAGGCAAAATGAGTAGTTAAGGCAAAACTCCTAGATTTACTCATCTGGTTTTTTTTTATTAGCATGCTCATATAGAGTTCCCACTGTAAGGCCTCTGGTTTATTTGAACTAAAAAGCAAAAAAAGTCAATAATATTCTTGTTTCGCAAACAAATAAAATTTATCGGTAATATCGGTTATCGGTTAGTGATCTGGCAGGAACCAGGGGGGCCCAATCGATTGCGGGGCCCTGGGCACTTGCCCAAAGTGCCCAATGGTAAAGAAGGGCCTGCTCATGGATACGAAAACTCGCAACAGCAGCGCTCGGCCTGTTCCGAAACCCGTGTCCGTGCAAGGGGTCTATTATGTGGGCGTTGCTCGAGCGCTGTATGTATTAGGTAAGCTTACCTTCTATATAGGTCTCCTTAGCCTGTGGTTATGGCCTGATCTCCCAATGTCATGTTCTTTATGTGCGAAGGCCTGGGCCCAGGAGTGGGACGTTTATCGGTTTACGATGTTTAAATCTTATTAGAAAATACAACACTCATTAGTTACTAGTTGTCGCCCGCGACTTCGTTCGCGAAGACTACACTATCCGACAGGAACCTGTTAACGGGACAAAAAGTATCATATGTCCTAGTCTGGGTCATGGTCTGTCTATGTGCAAAGACAAACAAGACAAACAAACAAAAATTCTAAAAACTGTTGGAGCGTGTTCTGTTATCGATTCTAAGTATAGCCAGCCAACTTTTTCTCGAATACTTTCCATGTACAGATTTTTGGCCCTCTTTAGCTTTATTATATTGTTATGTATAGATACTTTCTTATAGGATTCCATCACAAGCATTCCTTTCGGGTTTTTTAAAAAATAATTTGTCATCATCAACATACTAATTACATAATACAGCGCTATATAGTCCTTATTCAAATTATCATTATTTATCTTTAAACGTTTAAACAACTTAAATTGTTACTTTTAATATCCTAATCAACAGACTAAAAATTTCCCACGTAATAAATTCTTTATACTTACATAGTTTATTTTTGAAACCAGTGATCCATATTTGTTTCCTTTAGTTATTGTAATTAGGGTATAGCGACTGATTTGACCTAATTCCTAGCTTTCATCCAGTAAAACTACAATAAAATTCTATGTTATTTTTTGTTAGCAAGTGTCGAACTTTGGTCACAGAGGAAAGACATTTGGGCTTAACATGTCCAACACTGGTGCCTCTACGATATATAATACTTTGAGTATTATTATCATACTAATTGTCACCCGCGACTTCATTCACGAAGACTACACTATCCCACAGGAAGCTGTTACCGGGATAAAAGTATCCTATGTCCTAGTCCGGGTCATGGTCTGTCTATGTGCAAAGTTTCATCCAAATCCGTTTACCATTTTCACGTGATGCGCGGTCAAATAAACGACAAAAAGATTAACAGACAAACAGACAATAATTCTAAAAAACTGTTGAAACGTGTTCTGTTATCGATTCTAAGTATAAGTCAATTTTTCTTCCATGTACAGACTTTCGACCCTCTTTAGCTTTATTATATAGATAAAACATTAATTTTTTTATTTTTTTTAGTTAAAATTCGTAAAGTAACCATTTAAAAATCATTTTGTGACCTATATACCTACGTTATTCGCTCAATTATCTAGCACTCAGGTATGAATGAACTAATAAAGTAGATCTAATAACGGACCATTTGCATTGTAATTGTCTAAAAAGAGAATTCAACTGAGTGCTAGTTCAATTACCAGGGCACTGCAACTCAGACGGCTCTGCAACATTGTACGGTGGTGAAGGTATATTTCCATTCAAAAGTAGTTTGCAAATCACTGGTATCTGATGTAAATTTGCAAACTTAGATAAAAAAAAATTTACTTAATTTAACCAACAGTAAGGATTTCAATGAAAATGAAATGACCAAACGTGGAAGGGCATATCATCCAACGTTGACGCTTTAACGATACTTTTTTTTTCTCTTTTGTTTTTTAACATGTGATTGTCCTTAATATTTTGTGTTTTTATTTTTCCATTGGAAAGTGTCCTTTTATGATAGGGCCACTTTCCAATATTTTTGACGCTGTAAGGGAGAAAAGAGCTTGACACTTGCTGAGTTTCTTGCCGGTTCTTCTCAGTACAAGGTCTCCCGCCCAGAGTAAACTTACGAACCGATGCATGGCGTAATGTCGTTCTTATAAGCTATTTGTGGCCTAAACTGAATAAATTATTTTGAATTTTGAATTTTTGAAAGTCAAATTAAATATTTTTTATTCAAATAAACTTAAGAAAAGCTTTTGAATAGTCCGTAATTTTTTTAAACTACTGCCCATTCAGGACGTCTATTTTTTAGCTGTGGAGATGAATGGGCGCAAGAAACTTCACAGCTTTAATAGAAGTAACGACATTTACAAAAAAAATTGTATGTCATTACCAAATCATACAGTATTTAACTTAATACACTTACAATTAAAAACTTTGAAGAGCCAGGAATAACAAATAATGCTTACCTCTATACATTCAATAACTTTACACTTGGTTCTAAAATAACGTAAATAACAATAATTAAGTATGTATTTTTCAAATAATACTTCGCATAAGAGTTAAGTAAAAAGACAAAGATTTTTAAAACTTAATATTTGCTACTCAAACGAAACTGCGATTTTCTGGTTACTAAATAGTGCCGAGTGTTGACGATAGATGGCGTCCGCTGTATGATCACAATTTCAAACTGTCTTTATCTATTTTACTCGTATATTATATGTATCGTGCCACACTTTGCTTAGTAGATTTGGCGACTCTGAGCTCGTGTTTACAATGCAACGGCAAGGGCCTGTTCAGTCTCAGAAGCAAAGAGTATTTTAAATAAGTGGCTGCTTGATAATTCATAAATTGACACTGAAGCGCTTCTCGGTCGTTGTTTCTAAGTTTTCTAATCTTATTATTTGTTTAATAATTCAATTTCGTATTTGGTTTAGTTTTTGGTTAGTCTCAGATTTTATTTTTATTATGCTGTTTCTTTCAGTAGAAAGAAGTAGTTTTTAGTTTCAGTAGTTAAGAATTCGGGTCGCAAGGCCAAGTAAAAAATAGTTAGGTTTCCCAAGGTCCAGGCACTGCCTAGTTTCCTTTTCAAACCTTTTCAAGTTTTCTTGGGATGTCCGTGTAAGTCTCAGTAAAAGAGTGTTACCCTTACTAAAACAAAAGGGTATCGATGGATTATCCATTATCACAAGTATATGGACGTTACAGCTTTATGGTCTAAAATCATTTGGTCGCTATAATCTATTATCATCAAACGGATAAAAATTTAGTTGAAGTCAATCTTTCCTCAACTCAACTTTGAAATTGGCCATGTGTAAACTGAACCAAGCTATTAAAACAAATTAAAACAAAAACATAGCATAATTTTATTTGTTTGTTTTCGACTGAGAAGGTAATCATTAGTCGAACGTAACTTGTTTTTTTGGCGTTTCACTTTGCCTGACCACTTCTAGTATTTATAAAGTCTTCTATTTGAATTGGACGAAGGCATTAATAAGTAAACTAAACATGTTATTCATAAGACCTTGGATTTAGGTGTTTGTACAGCATAGCTTTTTTAATGTTCAATTTCACAATGGTAAAGCACTTGGCCTTCATCTCAACAGAATGGTAAGTGATTATAGAGCCGAAGATGAAAGCGCACTTCATCTGGAACTTTAACTACTGACGAAACTGAAATTTTATCTCTATCTAAGAGTTTAGATCTTACCTCTAATCTTTTTCTTAAATAAGTATTATAATTTAGATACTGGAAAAGCTATATGCCGTCATCTATATTTTCGTAAGTTTCTCATCTTAAAAATACTATATATTTTTATTCATAGACAACCTTGGATGGTGAATTATTTCAAACGAACCCAAAATTTTTGCAACATTAAAAAAAGTACACCTAAAATTTGACATAGTGCACTAAAGGAACGGTAAAGCACCTGAGATACGTCCAAAAAATAACACACGAGACACGTAAAGCCCTCTTTTTTTCTTTCTAAGGTTGCAAGGTTAAAATATTAAAAAGATTAATTTCAATTAAAATATATATTTTGTTTTATCGTTCATAAACAAAAACAAACAGTATATTGAGTTAGTCATTCATCGGAATGTACTATAATTTTATTCGAATAATATGTTTTTGTGAGTGTTGATACCTACAGCTACTTCGCAGATTTATTGCTTGTGTTTTCCTTAGCCTATCCTGTCCTATAGTAGGGCAAAGGCCTTCTTCAAGTCACGGTAATATTATCACCGTGCTTCCACTTTAGCCCGAGTTTTTATGACAGTTCATTCCAAATATTTTGGGGCTAAAAGGAAACGCATAGCTATTTCTCCCTTTAGGAAGCTTTGTTGCATTGCTGGGTTCTGACTGGAAAAGTACTATATTTTTTTTAATTACACGGCATAGGAGCATAATAACTAAAGCTTAAGGGTTACCAACAGACGAAAATTATAGCTACATGCCGTTCGGTAGTCCATTTGGTAATCCGGAATTCCGGACTAAATCTATAAAGTAAAAAATGGTTTTATAAATTCAACTGTTTAAAATTAAGTTTCTATACTTTTATATGTGCATTATGGTACCTGCAGTACACCTACACGTGTTGCACAAACTATTGGCGGCCATTGTTGTTCATACAAAAGGACTTTTTCTACGACCATTTACAAAAAAGCTTCTCAAACACGAGAATGCTTTTACTTTCTTAAACGTTTCTTTTTTGCTTCTGTTCGATTTCGCATATTATATTGCTTGCTTTTAGTTTGGTACTCATTTCTTAGGGATTAAAATCTGTAATTTTTTTAAATCCTATTTTTGATTGCTATTGAAATTTTTTTTTAAATATTTAATGCTTTTATACTTAGCGTAGAAATTGTCGACATGGTTTGGTCTCACCCATACCGAATTGATCCCTTCGATTGATGACCCATCCCATTTGTATTGGTCAACCTGTATAGGACACACTGCATGCATTATATAAATAGATAAGTTATATATTACAATGCTGTTTGCCGTTTTAACGTACGGCTTATTCTGTGGTACAGCTTATTCAATTCATAACAGAAAGTATAAATAGCCTATATACTATTCCAATGCTAGGCAAAAGTTCTATCATAGAAATCAAATCATCGCTACAGCTATGGTTAAGTGCGGGTTGGTGATCACAAACCCTGGCTATGCATCGAAAAATCCGAAACACTTGGCGCGACCTGGGAATTGAAATAAAGACCTTGGGGTATCGGGCAAAGCGCTGTGCCATTCGGCCACCGAGGCGATTGTCGAAAGCGTGTGATTTATAAAGCTTTCATAAAATTGCATAAAACGAAAATAATTTTTACATCTTTTTTTTAATATAACGCTCCAAAACGTTACTTGTATGGACTATTATACTCGTATTCTACAGGGTATTCCACCCACACCTTAAACGTATTTAAACTATAACGATGTCGTCTCAAAAGGCTATTGCGTGTTTACCTGCACGCATTCCCACACTAAATCTCATATGCGTATACTGTCTCTTTCTCGCATAAAACACAAAATACATCTGTCTCATTCCAACTTCAATGAATTTGATATCGACGTCATCTTTCACTCTCACTATCGTATAGAGACTATTCAAAATTAAGAGATAAAAATTAAGTAATTCAATCAGTAATTCAAACGATTCATTTGGCTTGGATTAAATTTGAATTACAGAATGGAAAATAAAATAATCATACTCGTAGTTACATTTTATCAAAATTTAAGTTTTTCGAATAGGTTAGAAATAGAAGAAACACTAGAAATTTAGTTTTTAATGTACTTTGGTAATTGATTTTTATTTTATTAATTTATTATTGTATTGCCATTCTTATCAAATAATAATAAACGTTGCTAGTTCAAAATATACATTTTCTCTAGTCAGCTATTTACATTTTTGTCTACTAAACACAATACAACGTATTTTTCTTTCATTGACACTTTTAACCACCTTCTCATTATTATAATTTAAAGAAATATTAGATTTAATTAGCAATAAGTTAAAACACAACACGGGTTGATGGGGTCATTCATTAAGTAATTTTAAACAAAAAGGTTATACTATGTTTTATCTCACTTTTTTCCTTATACTACCTTGTGAGCTATGACGTAAATGGTTCAGCTGGATGCGCCCGCACACTTTCTTCCGAACGAGATGGCACTACATCGTGTCGTACAAGAGAAAAGGACGGCCATATCAAACAATGACGATAAGTTTTTTTGTTCGTCAGCGATATTGTATCGTAACATTACTTTCTTTCGTTTTTACTCGTGGCGTGCTCGATTCGTTGACTCTGAATTAGGGTTGTCTGTCACTAAATAGCCTATATAGTATCTTATTAATAGGAGTGGCACTGTAATACCAAATAATTACATTGCTTATCGATTTTAATATTTTAATGCAAATAATACAAAAACTTGCTTGTATCAATGCAAAATCAAACAAGATAGAATAACCATGAAGAAATAGGTTTGTATTTTTTTCTACGAGCGGGACTTAAACCCGCATTTCTGTCAATTCAGTAGTCCATTAAGCTGTCATGCTGGTTCTCGTTTCAATTTAATCAACACTATTTATCTACTTTGTCTGCCAAAATGAACCTTATTTAATGTCAACAACTACGTCATCGTCATCGATCATAATATTTTTAATATATCAACGATCAGTTGGGATAATAAGAGACTGATGCCTGATTTCACCATTAACCCCTAAGTTTTAGGTGACCGCTAAGCCATGTTAGGTGACAGTTGTTGAAGCAAACCGTTGAAGGTCACCTAAATCTTAGGGGTCAATGGTGAAAATAGGCATTATTAATGTTTTAGTGTTCACAAAATCTTCTTTAAAAATAGTGTTTGAAACTAGTCTTAAATTGAATCATTACCATTTATAAAACAATTGTTGTCAAAGTTCCTTCACAGAATTTTCAGTTTAGCTGTAAAAGCCGAAAGCAAATTATATATCAGTGAAATTTGAAAATATACTTGTTGCAACGACGCCAAATGGGATTGGGCGCATGATGATGATAGCTAGTTCTTCCCTTAATTTTTGCCTCTGATTTTAGTATCAATAAATCTTTATTTAAAGGCAATAAGTGTAGCCCACTTAAATGGTTTAGATACTTTACTAAGACGTTACTGGGGACTTCTTGGCGGGAAAGCTTCGATCGCGTATTGTTGATCGAAGCAGGAAAGTAAAAAGATATGTCAGCGGTTTTATATTATATACTAAAATTTTTTTTTGTCGAAAATTTATGTAAAATAATGGTGGATTATTGAGCGTTAAATGTTCTTGTTTTGGCAAGTGAAACAAAACAGTGCAAAGTCACAGTTCGCGTGAGATCTCAGTTAAACTTCACATTTTCACTGTCGCTCAAGAGGTCGGGGGAAATATCATTTGACACTACTAATTTCTATTAACAAAGAAAATATTGTTTATTATGTAACTAGTATGAAAAATTACTTTGACACTGGCTAAATGTGCTGACCGCACGAACCCAATGGCAGAGAGGGAAAAAGTCAAACTTGTACTATAATGATCCTGAGACCGTGATCCGTCTCTTTTTGTCCGGTATCATCCCTAACTATAGCTAATCGGTGAAAGAGTGAGAGTGATGTCCCGGCGCATGCGCAGACTTTCGACGCCAATGACTGATGGCGACAGTTTTTCTTTGAGCTGTGTTATGCTTCAACTGACAAGTGAAAACTGCTACGTCGACTTTTGTTTTAAAGTATCAAATTTTACTGATCTTTGGAACGTGTAACTCTGTTAAAAAAAAAAACAAAAAAAGTTAGGAACTACTTTATAATAGACATATAGCATTAAGCAGGGTAACTTGTAACAAACTGTATCATAAAATATCTATATTTTGCAGACAGACAATGTTTTGTTAAAATTTTGTATCAGTCCATTCACGTTTGTAGGTTAGCAGGAAAAAATCTAAGCCATTATGCTGACATACTAAAGTACCTTTTTATTATTACTTTTACAAATTAATTAAAAGAAACTACATTAATTGAATAATAGTTAGGTACATGGAGAAACATTGAAAACAATACATCATAGTTACCAATCAGGATAATTAGTGGCAATAAACTGAGTATTAGCTTGAAAAAGTTATTTAGTGTCTCTCTTTATTTGAATCCAAATTATATTAGAGTGACAAACAAGCACAACAACAACAACTGGCTGATTTTTTTTGTAAGAGGATTAGAGATATGATTTCAAACAAAGTTTAAGAGAATTTGTTGATTGCAATTGCGATGTTGAAGCAAATAAGAGATTTAAATATATTTTTTTTTAATTATATTTTTAAGCGACTGGTCCTACTGCAGGCTTTTTTTGCCTCTATCCATTTTTGTATATTGTAGGCTTTTATAAAGCATTCTATCTATATTCCAGCATTGCTGGGTTCCAGTATGAAGGGTATAAGATCCAGTAAAATTACTGTCTCTATAGTTAATGACCAGGCCTCGGAGCCGCATCAAAATATTATGAGCCATGAGCCTCCGCATAAGCCTCACACATGGACAAAAGCTTTCTTCCGATAGACGGACTCAGCAGCACCATGTCGTCGGCGTAACTAATATTATTTATACATACTCCATCAATATGACAGCCAACTCCGGTGCTACTAAGTCCATCAATCAGCTGGTTCATACATATATTAAAGAGACGGGGTGAACTTAAACCCCCCTGTCTCACGCCGCAGTCCAAGGCATACATGTCTGTGCAAGAGCCTGCCCATCTGACGCTATTCTTCTGATTAGCATACCAATACCTAAATGTAGATACAATCTCAGGAGGAACGGTTGTTTCATACTGTAGCTTATGCCATAGCATATCATAACAAACTAGGTCGAATGCCTTTGACAGGTCCAAGAAACAGGCGAATACTGGCGTTTTTCTAGCAGTGTATTATTGTACAGTCTGCTTGAGACTACGAATAGCGCTTTCGGTGAAGAGGCCAGCCCTAAAACCGAACTGGCCGTCATGCAGCTCGACGTGCTTAGCAAGTTGTTTATCAAGCAGACTGTTCAGCACCTTTGCCATTATAGTAGCCAGTGATATAATCCTGTAATTGGAAATGTCAGAGGCATCTCCCGTTTTGTTTTTAATGATGGGAACTACGGTCGTATACATCAGGTCGTTCGGTATATAACTGTGACTTATGCACAGACTGTATAACATTGAAAGCACCCGTGGCAGATGAACCCACGCATGCTTAAGGTGTTCGACACTGAGGCCATCGTGCCCAGGAGATTTACCCCTCACCATATGTCGGATTATAGACGTTACTTCTTTAGATGAAAATCTCACAGGGTCAACCGATTTTACGGCCCTATCGAACACCCGCTGCTCGCGTGATAGAGGTGACTCCACTGTAAAATGTCGCTGAAATGCACCAGCAATGTCAGTGGGCTCGTGCGAACCCGCGACACTCACAGGGTGACTCGACTTTGAAGCTAGTTTATTTGTAGCTTTCCAAAACTTATCAAAACGTTTTTCTGAGTGATTTTTAGCTGTAATGTCTATTGTGATTTGATGCTGATTATCTTGACAAAGTTTTATTTTAGTAATATGCAATAGGTTTTATTAATTGTACAGATAGTAAAAATGTCATCAAAAGACTATATCATCATCACCATCATCCTATGTAAAAGACGTCCACTGCTGAACAAAGGCCTCCCCCAAAGATCTCCACGACTGATTTTGTGCTGCTCGCATTCGCCTTTTGGTATGTACAGAAATAATGTAATACTTATATAGGTACTACATATGTCATCAATATATAATACAGATTTATCATATGAAAACACCATCTGCTACAAAGGACAAACGGTAGAGTAAATTAATAGTTACTCAAAAAAATATACTTACGTAATCTAAATTCGCGGGACACAGTCGAATCTTTTAAAAATAAACTTACAAAAAAAACAAAGATTTTAAAGACCTTTTCGAATTAACAATGCATACGTCCAATACTCGTGTGTGTAGACACGCGTAACCTGCCATTAGAAAAAAAATGCAATATTTTTTTTCCACCCACATTGTATTCAACACAAACGGAGCCCCACAAAAAACTATCGTTTGATCTAAATCGGAATTTACGGAGGGGTCGTCGCAAGCTTGAAAAAAAGTTAAGAAAGAGACAGGAGAAATCAGATTTTTTGTGGGCTCTTTCTTTCTTACGACTTTCTCTCCGCCATAATGGGCTCAGGTAGTTCGAACAAAAAAACTATAATACATCCTGATCCTTCGATTGTGACATTCTGTGTGAGAGGTCATGATTTTGTTCGGAAAGGTTCTGGTTTGAATATTGTTGTCGTTTCATCTATTTTCGGTGTACATCGATTTATTGCCATTGCGATTAATGTTTAATGTAATCTGTATAAAGAGAAAAGCCCTAACTCGCTCACTGAAGGAGTCAACAACACATAATCTAAAATTCCTTGTGCTCCCCACCCAGCTCCGAAACGGCTCCTCCTCTTAACGTGCCTTCCGAAGCACGGTAGCGCAGTGGCTAACTCGCTCGGTCTGCGATTGCTGAAGTTAAGCAACTTTCGCAAAGGCCGACCATCGGATGGGTGACCAGTATTTTATCATCTCGAGCTTCAGAAAACGCAGTACCATTCGCTTGTGGAAATGGCACCGAGACCATCTTCAGCCTGTAAACGTCCCACTGTCCAAATTCTCGTCTTTGTTACGTGTTCGAATGTCAAATAGAACTTGCATTAGGCATCCTAGTTACAAACGAGGTAAGTGATGATTTCTGAGTGGAATAGGCCAGGAGCGCTGCCAATGGCTCGGCTAACTCCCTTCTCCTCTGAGAACAAAAACTTCGCTTAGCTAAATAGTTAACGTTCTTGACTTTCGTTTTAGAAATTCTCGATTTCGTTAACGTAATCGAACGATGAATAAAACTTGGTCTAAGCACCCTACTACATATCGTACACGTAGATAAATACATCTTTATTCTAAAAACAAACGTTTGAAGCTAGTTGCCGTTGATGTGTACTTCTCTTTACTGAGTGTAATGTGTGAAGGCTAAATTCCATGGCCGTTCCGATGAAGGGACTGTCATCTCACGTCTCGTTCACACAACAATAACATCATTTTATGTGACTATGAAGTAAAGGAATTATATAGAAATATACCATTACGTTATTATTTTTGTTTAATATTAATGTGCTATTAACACATTTAAAAACTCACATATTTACACACACGATACCTGAAGGTCCTAGGTACAATTACCAGGTCGGGCAAAGTGTGTTTTTCGAAATTTTGAAACCGTCAATTGTAGCGCTGATTTGATTTCAATGATGGAGACCTTTGTCCAGCAGTGGGACTATAGGCTATTAATTTTATTAACACATATTAAAATCAGGTAGGATGAAGGCCGAAGCTTCTTTACTTCCTTCTAATTTTTTATTTTCAAGTGCTAATTGCTACACTTAAGCTAAATTAAATATTCATAAAATTTTATAAAATATAGTGAAAAAATTAAACGCCCACCCGACCCAGCCAGAAATCGAACCTGGGTCTTCCGCAATCCAGGCGGCTGCACTGACCGCTATGCTACCGGGAAGGCTGACGTAAGCGCTGAATTTTGTCACTGCTATTTTAATGTTTTTGAGTGCTTTTTAGCGGCACTAGCGCCATCTATCCAACGGTCGTTGCAACCGATGGCCATGCAGATTCATCTTTGCAGATGAAATACCACAAATTTGATAGCACAACGTAGTAAATTTAACTTTTTTATTTTCAAGTGCTAATTGCTGCACTGAAGCTAAATTAAATATTCATAAAATTTTATAAAATACAGTGAAAAAATTAAACGCCCACCCGACCCAGCCAGGAATCGAACCTGGGTCTTCCGCAATCCGGGCGGTTGCACTGACCGCTATGCTACCGAGAAAGCTGACGTAAGCGCTGAATTTTGTCACTGCTTTTTAATGTTTTTGAGTGCTTTTTAGCTTTTTTCTTTACTTCCCCGATCAGACATGACATCACCAACTACGATGGACCACGATAATATTATAAACGCGAAAGTTTGTAAGTATGGGTGGATGTTTGTTACTCTTTCACGTAAAAACTACTGAATGGATTTTAAATAGATTTTAATGAAACTTTCCTCATATACAGACCATGACCCAGACCAGCATATAGGATACTTTTTTTTTTACTGTAGTCTCCGCGAACTAAGTCGCGGGCAACAACTAGTGTTGTTATATATCTAGGATGCTGCAAATAACTAAGTATCTATGAATCGTACAGAAACTACTTTTTTTATATAAGCATTTATATTTTTATATTATTTATATATTTTATATAAGTCATATTTTTTATATTTACGGGTAAGCACAGTGCCTTGATCTCACCTGATGTTAAGTGATGATAAGGCCAATGATGGAAGCGCACTTCACCCGGGATCCTCAACTAGTGAGGTGCTGGCTATCTTATCCTAGCTGCCGGAACACAACAATGCTACAAACATTGATGTTATGGCGACATATTTAGATAAGATGGTGGTAGGTAGCCAGGCGGACAAACAAGCCCTACCACCAACCAAACCGAGTACACAAACATGTACCCCCCGCTGGGAATCGAACCCGGGACCTCTGGGTCTAAACCGGTGGTCTAAGCCACTAGACCACAGAGGCGGTTTTACTCGACCGTAACATTGTCGATCCGATACGAACTTTTCTCTTCTTGGAGCTGCTTAGCTGATTACAGCGCACTATTTTTCGCCGAACAAACGTCCGGTTATGCTGTAAAGGTGGCCAAAAGATATCTCTTTAAAAAAAGATCTTGATATTACAGAATTGAATGAGTCTCAAAAATAATATTTTTACTAAAAAAAAACTTAAACTGTCCTGGGAATATAGGTATGCAATTTAAGTATATACATTTTATGGTTTCTTGTTACCAAATATGTGTTACGTAAGTGTATCAACACCTAATTGTTAAAGTTCTCATTTGATAACAATTAAAAAATAATTTCGTTCCGCAATTTAATTTTATACTATGTAGTGTTAAATATTGATGTATTTTAATGAAAATATGCGATGCGTTACGATATTTGTTAGCCCTGCCTTTTTGTTTTGCTATTATTACAGCGTTTACCGCAGCACCATCGAGGTTGCGATTGCTGAAATTAAACAACTTTCGCAAAAGGCGGGCATCGGATGGGTGACCAACATTTATCATCCCGAGCTCCTCTGTGTCTCGGCAGCCACTTAAAGCCGAGCTATTGGTTCCGGCTGCATTAGTAGTCGTTTACAACCACCAATCTGCACTGGGCCCGCATGGTGGTTTATTGTTCGTTCTCCCTGTTTCCATAGGAAAGGTTCATACCCCAGCTGTGAGAACATAAATTTTATTATTATTTTTTGATAACGTTATTAAATTTATTACTTAGAAATGACAAGGTGACAATGAAAGCAAGACATTGGACCGATTTGGCATTAATTACATACACACAAAGTATTTCGTTTTTTCATAAAGAGTGTTTCTGTTGTATATTCAAATAATTATGACCATTAATCATGTCAATAAGTGATTATTATAACTAGTTGTAATTTCCTTAAAAAAAAAATATGGTTTCTACCTTAATATATTCTTGTTGTAAAAATTGTTGTGAAAATTTGAAAAATTATTAAAACTGTTGTTGGCTAGAAATAAAAAATGTAGGTATCATAATTATTGTAATAATAAATACAACACACAACAACTGCTGTGTGCTGTGTTACAACTGCTGGGGTACGAGCCTTGCCAACGGATGGCAACACCTCGGGGAGAACGCGATAACACCACCACGCGGGTCCAGAACGGTTGTTGTTAATTTTTTGCTGACCAACGGCTCTAAGTGCCCTTCGAAGCACGGAGGGCCTCGAGCTGATACTTTTTTGGTCACCGATCTGATATCCGATGACCGGTATTAAAGTAAAACTGCTTAACTACAGCAATTTCAGACCGACCGCGTTTAGCACTGCGCTATCGAGTGACAGCGTCCTATTAAATAGAATTAAACGCTTAAATCGATGACTGAAATTACTATAGTTGGTTATGTACCTGGCTATCTGCAGATCAATCCATCTGACCTTTCATACCACACTATATGACTATTTTCTATTCACTATAATCACACGTAGAATGGTTCTGTTGTTACTTTCACGAGGACGTTCTAAATGTCTTAAATTATAATATTATTTATGATATAAATATTATTCAAAATAAATTTAAAACTGTTTGTTGACTTCTTAAGATTAATGAAGTTTTATTTGAATAATTAATATAAATAATATAAATATTAATGAAATTAATATTTATGAGTGCAATTAATGTTTCGTAACAAACACTAAATTTAAAAATATGTTTCTGCTTTAAATATACAGTTGCAAAGAAAAAAAAATTAAACTTATTGTTGCGTTTAGGTTATTTGAATTCATTACAAAAAAATCACTGCGTAAACCTCCGGAGCACCTTCTCCTTCGGACTTCTTATTATTTACCAAAAGGTGAGATGGGAGAACGCTCACTCTTTTGGATTAAGAAAAAGAACCTACTTTAATATTTTTGAGACGAACACGCCTCTTCTTTATAACTCGTCTGCCCTATTCCCAGCGCAACATGTTACCTTTCTGCATTTTCATCAATAAGCAGTCATCTCAAGATTTACTCCAATCACGAAAAAGCCTTTTTATAACCATTAAAATATGTAAGTATAAAAATAAATCAACATTTCTCAGTTCAAAGTTGCAAACATCATCGTGAAGGACCCAGATGATGTGCGATGATTCACACGGTACTGGTAATCTTTATAATCAAAGTTGGCGCTCTGACCCAAATCCATGCAACCGTCGAGTACTTTCATTGTGAACGCTAAACTACTCTCACACAAGCGCAACACTACTACTGACGCAGCTCGTATTACTAAACTCAACGCTACAGCCGGAGACTGTATATATCCAAACGATAATACAGAACAGAGAACTACACTCACACAAACGAAACAACATCAAAGAAAAATATCCCAAAACAGTTGACGGCGTTATCAAATGCAATTCTTTCGTTGGTGAAATTATTTCGTAACACTACGCTAACAACTTGTGACTAAATCAACATGCTTTTAGACTTGCACACACAAACAAAGGTGAATGTTAACATTCAAACACTGGCGCGCATTCGCATGCCTGTGTTAGTGACGGTACAGCATTGTACTTCGGCATTAGAGCGAGAAGAGATGCGTATAATGTATCATTTAAGAACTAGGACATTATCCCGTCTGGTTTTAATTAATCGCAGGAATGCAGAAGTGATTGATCGACCTAGAAACTAGATAAAGGATGTAACAACAGATGTGAGAGACAAAATAAATGTAAGTGCTACACGGAAAAAACACGCGTTAGTATTTGAATGTGTTGATAAACTAAAGGACGTAACAGTGAAAGTAAGTACCGTGCAATTGCAATAAAATTGTATGGCACACAGCATCAGAAAATACAATGACAAGAACCATCAAAAGGCGATTAAGCAAATAGGAAAATAAGCATAACACGCCTTGTGGGATTGTCGTAAAGGTTTGTGTAATCCCATTTAGCAATGTTTCGGTAACCATTCCGATGTTCTAGTTTAGATTTTTTGTTTCTTGTCTTGGGATCGAAACGAGAGTATTTAGAGAATTGATTTGCTATAGTCACTTGTTTCCTTGTACAAATGGCCTTGAGGGAATGCCTGAACCCAGCGCTGGGACTTTCAAAAGTTGATATTTAAACTGTTGTGAATTAAGACAATCCACTGGGTATGTCTAAAAGTCGATGAATTATCAGCACTTATTGTTAAGCGGTTACCACTTTGCACGGTTGCATAGGAAACTGTTGCGAATAATTAATTGCACCTTATACTGATCATTCATGTTAACGTCATATAGACTACCATAATCTTTTCATAGTCGTCAATTACGTAAACGTGACGTAACCAAAACGAGCTCAGTGAAAGTCGCCACGGCAATTTCACTCACCTCTGTCTTTCTCTGCAGGCGTCCGTCTTTGTCACGCTTATAAAACTTACGTCGCTCCATCTCGCTTCACCGTCGACGGGTACTCTATCTTTGTCGGTTCCTCTGCTTCTGAGCATAATGCTTTCTCTTTCGATAACATCTTCACGGTTGATGTGGACCATTTTTTCGGTTTCGCACGCGCTGGAGGCGTAGCTGCTACGTAATCAATTGTTCTCTCGCTTGTTTGATCAGCGGCGCTGGCGCAGCCTCGGGAAAAAAGTTTTTCTGCTCGTTTTACTTGCTAAACGGCAGTGCTAAATATATATATTGCGGCTATAATTAAGCCAATTGCACGTTCGTAGCATTTAGTGTTTAGATGTGGTTAGATAGATCCATGTTTTGTACGTGCAATATTGTTGGATAAAAACTATTATTATCAACATATTGTTTTCTAAAGTTTACGCGAACACTACACATTGAAATGAAACAACGTTTACGGATCTACTCGCGTTTATTTTACACATTAGTTTTAATTAATGTTTATTCTGACGATCTTGTCAGTGACACGTTCCATATATGAAAGGTGTCACTGACAAGATTGGACATATCTTAATTAAAGCGAGCTTCAATCAATACTTACTTCAAGCCGCCGAAGAAGATCAACCAATTTTTACGACCTGTCATGTGCAACATACCCTAACATATACCCATACCCATACCATACCATACCCTAACATATGTTTCATTTCAATATTATTATCAAATTAAATTTGATGTTATCGTTGCATTGTAATTACTGTGCAACTTTATTACTGACAGTTGAAATTGTTTAATAATACGAGAGTTGGGAGCTCTGTTTAAAAGAAACAAACATCAATCAAATCGCTAGTTAGGTATTCAGTTTTAACCTTTTCAGGGTCAAGGGGGACCTAATCATCGACATTATCTCAGTCAAAAGACGTCCACTGCTGGACAAAGGCCTCCCCCAAGGATCTCCACAACGACCGGTTTTGTGCTGGTCGCATGCAGACCTAATATTACCTACCTATTTTACCTAATGTAGAAGTATAGTAGTAGTAATAGTAATATTAATATTAATATATTAATTAGTAACGTTAATTTATGTAAATGTTGAAAATAAACTTGGAGTGATATGCTTGTTTCGTCGAAACAGCTCAATCCAATAAGGTTTGACCTTGTTCCTTTGGCTTTGCATTTACAGAAATATGAGTAGAAAGTTTCCCAAAAATGAAAAACGAAAATCGTACATACGGCAGCAGATCAACCTACCACAAAATGTCAAATTTCTTTAATAAATTTTAAACCTTAGGGCTTGAGTATAAAGATCAATATCGATTAGAGAAATTTGACAGTTTTGGATAGGTTGATGTGCAGGCGTGTGTACAATGAATTCAGTTTTCAACCTTCATCTATCATCATTATCCTATAAATGTCTCACGTTTGGGCTCAGACTTTCACATTTTTGGGGCTCTAATCTATATTATGGTGAATTAATATATTTTTTTAAAAGTGCATATGAAAAAGCAGTCTTTGAATACCGTACGGCATTTTCTGGATCTCGAAACTATGTAGGACCTTCGTTTTGTTTTTGGTAGAGCTGGGTTCTAAGTAAGCTCCAGCCTGCCTCGTTGTATTGTTAAAAAAAATCCATAAAATGTTTTATGGTGTTGCTATAAAACCATCTATCCAGTAAAATTTGAATTATTTTTCATTTCGAGCTCCTCCGTGCTTCGGGAGGTACGTAAAGCCGTTGGTCCCGATTGCATTAGCAGTCGTTAATAACCACCTAAACGCATTGGACCCGAGTGGTAGATTATGACCCGTTTTTCTTATCCTTCCATAGGGAAGGATATCCCTAGCCGTGGGGACATAAAATGAGTTGCCGATGATGATCTATCCGTTCGGCTACTACGCTTTATACGTTAAATTATTAATAGTAAACTTGGCTTAAATAATTATGAAGAGGGAAGCGCCCAAGCTTAAAATAAGGACTGGTATAAGCGAGATAAGGCTAGACACGCGTAGCCTTGCCGGACGAAAGCGCGCCGTAAGGCTGGAGCGGAATGTTCGCTCGTTTACTTTCCACTGCAACCTTGGGCTGCGCCAATCGAACAAGTACCTTAAACAGCCCAGCTAAAATCCTCGTGAATTCAGAAAATACCAGCCTCAACATGGTTTCTGGGATTGTGAACGCCAAAGTGTGTTTTGCCGTTTCCGTTTGAGTTTGTTTAACTTAAATCGTATCATTATTACTAGTAAAGATGGTAAAAGTAGGTTAATAATGATTTGTTCTGATTCGACTATTATTGTTTTGGTCTGAGGCAGTTGTACAAATAATATGTACAGGGCGACACCGCGCATATTTACACAAAAATAAGATCTCCACGGAACAGCGTTGTAGTGATTTATTCTCTGCAACTAATGCTGAGTGCAGTCTCTTTATCCACATCGGCTGACACCGCCGAACTCGCTCGTCTCACTGCCATCTCCTAGAGAGTCAGGCCACTGGCTCCAGGCGTTGCCATCTGCCAATGTCGGTACCATGTTAGACGGGCCGTCTCTTACTCTAGCGGTCTGCCTCCGTTTAGGCGCCAGATTGTTTGTGTGGGGAAGCTGTCGACGAGCTTGGCTACCACGGCCTCTCTTGCGCTCGTAGTGCTGGCCGTATGATGCGTCACTCGACACTGAACAGCATCATCCGCAGTGCTTTTGCCACCATTGGTTTACCGGCTGTCTTGGAGCCAGCGGGTATCTCTCGCAGTGATGGCAAGAGACCTGACGGAATGACCATTAGGCCATGGAAACTTGGCAGGCCGTTGTTGGTGTGGGATGCAACCTGTGCTGACACCGTGGCTCCCTCGCATGTTCGCACCACTTCACTTCATGTGGGGGCTACTGCGTTAAGCGCTGAAAATCGCAAACGGCACAAATACGCAAACCTAGGTCGAAATTGTTTATTTGTTCCGTTAGCGTTGGAAACAGGTGGTTAAATAGTTAAGTGCTCGCCTTATTGAGGACATCTTTTATTTATAGGTTTTTAGTTTTTAATTTTCTAATTATTTTTCTCTGTTTTTTTTTCAAGTTAAGTTAAGTAATGTTTCTTTTTGTTGTGTTTATAAATAAATAGTATATTAAACTACATACTTATTAGTATGTAAGTGAATAACTTAATCAATTAGTACAAACTTTTTTCCATAAACATCACTTCTATTACAACCTTGCTTTCAATATTTGTCAAAGGTACGAATACAGTCGAGATACGCTAACATACAAATTAGAAAGATTTATGCCTGATTTCACCATTGACCCCTAAGTTTTAGGGGACCCCTAAGCCATGTTAGGTGACAGTTGTTGGAGCAAAACCGTCACCTAAAATGGCTTAGGGGTCACCTAAAACTTAGGGGTCAATGGTGAAAATGGGCATCACAGACCTATATTTGGTCTGTGGAAAGAGTAGATGACTTATTTTACTTTGTTCTTTACTTAAATTTTGGTTTTGTTATTATTAAACTTAAAGGCTTTCTACCAAATGGCGATTCGGCGAATAAATACTCATTCTTTTTGTGTAACTGACAAACGCTACACTTAAAGTCACCTCTAAAAGACTTCTATGAGTCAGACGGGTCACAGCGACCTTTCCTTTTTATTTTAAGTGTTGCGAGCGCGCCGGAAGTACCTAATCGTCATTCTTCGGTACCTTTTTTAGCAAATTTTCTTCATCTCTTATTTTTTTACATACCTTTATAAATCTTAACGCGCCGTTTGACATTGATATTGAAAGTTTCTTTGTACCGACGGATTAAGGAAAGGTTATGCAAATTCGCTTTTTATGGTTCATAATAATAATCGATTCTCTTTATTATCAACAATATTTCTTAACCTAACTTAGTATTTTTGTTTTCCAAAGTGTATGCGAACACTACGCATTGCAATGGATTACTTTTTACGAATTTACTCGCGTTTTATATTATCGTTTTATATTCGAAATGTCACGTTAAAAAATAAAATATAAGTAGAACTCAATATTCTAAACTTCTTTTATTTTCTAAATTAGAGTACTGAAATGTAAGCCCGGTGAAGCTGAAAATGCCGTAGAGGCAATCAGCAATCTATCTCAAAAAAAAAACTGAAACCAATAAAAAAATTACATCTTTGAATAACTTTTTAAAGTAACCAGTCTTAAATTAAATTGAATTGAATTACGATTCAAGCTTAATATACAACTTACAATACTGAAATGAAACAACTTTTACGGATCTACTCGCGTTTATTTTACACTTTAGTTTTAATTAATGTTTATCCTGACGTTTCGAAACCTTTGCAGGGTCCGTGGTCACAGGGAGCCTTTAATTCATTCATTCATTTCAATGTGTAGTGTTCACGTAAACTTTAGAAAACAATAACTTACAATATTTCAATATAATATATAAAAAGATGACAAAGCCTTTTTTTTATCGATCGTTAAATGTTAAATTAGTATTCCATAATATAATCATAGCACAATCCAGAATTATTAAAAAGTAAAAATAAAATGGTGAAATTTCACGAACCACGCCAGGGCCATCTTTGATTCACGTTTCTTCGAATTTTATACTGAGAGCACGGAATTTGTAATTGGGACTTTTTCCTGTATCACAAGATGCTTTTTTTTTCTAACTAGTATATTTAAAATGCTATTTTAAGTTTTGTCGATCTCACTTATTTTTTACAACAAATTGACTGAATGGCAAATAAACTTTACGATATATTTTATTATAAGATAAATATTTTTAATTATACACTAACGTGACACTTTTGTCAAAGAAACTCAAAGATGTGGACGCAAATGGTGGTATTATAAAGTAGGTGGTATTATAATAGTAATAACAAATGAATTTATTAATAACACATCATTAGAAAAACTTTTTCCTACAAAGCTATTATATTAGTTTATCTATAGGATCAATGAGTTCTTAAAAAATCTTTTTGGTTTTTTATAACTAATCTAAATCTTTGTCCAAATCAAAGTCCTCCTATTCACAAAGTAAACAATATTATTTACAGAATTTATATGCCAAAGCTAGGTAAGTAACACGATTTTCTATAGTACCAAACTAGCTTCAAGATTACCTATCCAAAGGACTACGGGTACAATCGTCCATCCCACTCGTGCATCTTCAGTCAAAGTTCGCCGAGCGACCTTCGGATAGGACCAATCAACTATCTAATAGCCCGCCACAAATAAATTACTGCACATGAATGTATGTATATTGTTTATAATAACCCATGATTGAGCACACGAATATTTTCTATTAATATTGTTGGTGAACGCAACAGCTTGTGTTTTGCAATCAAGGCTTTCCAATAGGCAAGTTTTACTGAGTAAAACGAATATTTTTTTCAAATGTCGATTTCCCATGCGATTTGCTACCGAAGGTTGAGTTTATAGGGGAAAAGAGTACTTTCCAGCTTCTTTGGATCGCGAAGCAACTTGCAGTGGTCTAGTTGCTTTTCTTCTAGTTGATCAGTTCTTGGAAAAAAATTACACACCATGTAAGACCATTGGTCCCGATTCAGAACGGCTACATTAATTATTTATTGTTCACTCGCCACGTTTTCTAAAGCTCCATTGAAAGTAAACGTGTGTGTTTATTTGCGATCTAACATGAATAGAAAGAATGCATAGACGTAAAAAAAGGTAGGTTTTTAAAATAATATTATGCTAAAAGGTTTTTTATCTTTGCTCTTGTATTATCTCCTTTAAAACACAAAGGCGAGTAATCAGCACCCTTCGGTTTATTAAGTTAATTAAAATATTTATTCGTTCACATCGTCTGTTAAACAATATTGCCTATACCTTAGCCTCATTTTATTGTATTCTTTTTTACCTGCTTTATTCCGTCAATGGAGAGTCTATGTATATTGCATGCTGTCTTTAGTGATTATTATCACAGAACACCGTGATTATTATAATAACTCTTGGCCAACCGAAGTTTGTATGGTAGCCGTAGCTATTCAAAGACTCACTAGAACCCCATGACATTTAACAACCATTCCCTCTAATGAAGGAACACCAGTATATACCAGTTAGCATAAAACCTCATTTGCATAGATAAAATAATACAAAGGAAATTGCTTATGGCGCTCATCGAAGTTTCAATTGGTTTGTTCTCGCTTGCCAGAAGGATCGGCTTTTTAAATAATTTGTCTGAAATAAGAGATATATACGTAATAAAAAAAAATTCAAACATCGCAATCTGTTATCTTTTTATTATATTCTTATTATTGACGTTGTGATATAATATAACAAAGCATTATTTATCATATACTTGTACAAAGCTATGTGACAATATAGTGAACAGATGAAACCACTTTAACCCAAGTGTTATGTAGACATAATAAATAAAGAGGTTTCATCAGACTTCTAAGTCAAAGTCGAAAATTCAATCTTTGTTCAAATAAACTCATTTCATTTTATTAAAGCAACGATTAAAAAGTTACGTTTAAATCAAATCTTAAATAGTTTCGTTAATTGATCTACAATTTAATTAATAATTTTACCAACTCATCCTATGGCAGACGGTTAAAACCATTACTGACTGACCTCTAGCGCTATTTCGCAAAACTATGGTCTAAGGCCTTATGGTCCCATGGTGTTGTAAGCCACAACAGTTGCGACGCGAGTTATGAAATATTGTCACATTGTTGAGATAAATTTTAGCGTTTGTGTGAAATTCTAACGCTGACCAATCTTTGGGTATGGTCCCCTTAGTCACGACTATGACTTACGTCTGTAATGTTTTGTGTACACGTATACTGTATAAAAAACAACACAAAATCAATATTACTTCCTTCTACTTTAAATACCGAGCATTTGTAATAATAATCATGTTTTAATAATAGACTTTTTCCATGATAAAAATTACCTAAACGCGAGTAGATCGGTAAAAGTAGTTTCATTTAAATGTAGTGTTCTCGTTAACTTTATTAACCTAATTATATAAGGGTATTGGACGGACTGTGAAGAAATGGCTCTTGCCGAGATTCTTGTGGCTTCTTCCGCTCCGATCCGATTCGATCCCCTCGTAAAATCTAGTAGGGAACGGTGTTCCGTTTCACTTGGCTTGAGGAACCCTTTAAGTTTCTCGCCACCCCCAAAAAAGTCAGGTGACGCTGAAAATTAAAAGTGGCAATCATCAATCTCTATCCTAAAAGTTGCAGCTTTTCTGGATACAAGGTCTCCACCGTAACATTTACAAAGTTTAAATACATTTAGATGCATACGATAGATACGTTAAGATACATTTGTCGTTCAAAAAATACTTTGCGAAATTTCATTTAGAATATTCTAAAAACAAGATCTCGAGTAACATTGTCTTCTTTATTCCATACAGGGTGAGTCCTGTTTTATAAAGTTAGTAAAATCTTTCATCTTCTTTATCGATAGTTGAACTTGACCCTTGTTTGCTATCGACAGTCCTAGTTGTAGCTCACACCTCGGGTAAGTGTAAAGCTTTTTGCGTGGCTGACTGTACACGCTAATTGTCAAACCCATCAGCAGGTACTCACACATTTTCCGGTCAATAGCACGTAATTAAAACGATAGCTAATAGGCGTATTTTCCTCATTTCACGGGGCAATGGAAATCAATTAAAAAGCCATTTTCGTTCACCTAAAATAGACTAATAGTTTCTGTTTTACTTTCGAAACTTCATTTATTTATGTAACTATAGTGAACGCAGATAAATTAACATTGGTTTTTGCGTTAACGTCGTTGTCGTCGTTGTCGTTGTCGTCTCGGGAGCTAAATGGTAAATGCTGTGCTGGATACGCTGGATATCAGGAGGTCCTTAGATTAATTCCCTGGTCAGGCGTAGTGTTTTTTATCACCGACACGCATTTGGGAACCGTTTATGTTCGCTTGCTTTTTCTTATTTTTTTTACTAGATATTATTGCATTTCTTTGAATTTATCATTTTAGTTAAATTGACCACTAATCAATTATGTATTTATTATTAACTTTTATTTTAGTTTTCTTTCCCATGTATTAACACTAACGCATTTTTATAAATTTCTAACCTTATTAACTGCTATTTTTTATGGGAAATAATTTATTTGTAAATAAATATTTGGTCAGCAAAATTATTATTTGGTCAGCAGAATTATACAATCGGTCAGCATAAGAAATGACTGTTGGTTAGGTTAAGTTATTTTTTTTTCCGATCGAAGCGCAGCGTAGCGAGGGCCACTAACGGAAGGGGAGAGCGGCATAAGACTGCAGAATGATATAAGTTGCAGACTGAGAAATATTTGCTAAATATTTTTTTTTTTATATAACACCCTTTTTTATATCTCTATTTATCCGTAGTAAAGCATTTATCAGAAGGTGACCAAAACCGTCTTAATTTTAGAGGTTCGGACAATCGACGAAGAAAAATTCTACGTTTCCCACCACCATTTTCCATCTTATAATTTATATAACTATTGACAATGTTGACATGTCAGTTTATATAACGTAAACAGTTGCATTAACAGACCAGTATATTCCTCAGCACAATAAATATTCCAGAAATCCGTAATCACACACAAACAGTTTCAAAACACTTTCAGTCCAAAGCTATTTTAAGCCATTACTTAATGCGCTCACAATTTTTTCCTTTCGATTCGATGTCATCGCGGATCGCCAGTCACCTCCGCATCCGTTGTTAAGTCCGCTTGAGGCGTATTCAGGTAGCACTGACCCTGGCGATGTAAGTACCTCAACTAGGAAGCTCATTTGTGATTGTAAAGTCTCATAGTGGTGGTAAGAGAGCAGTATACTGGTTGTATGAAGGAAATTATAAGACCTGATTTCCTAATCGCAACTTTTTTGTGTCTTCTCAATTTTAATATGGTGTACCATAATAAATTATTTCGCGATCTATCTAATTCATGTGTGATAAACATTTTCTTTTAATTATTTAACGCCTCGTTTGCTGAGCGACATAGCGCTCGATAAAGTATTGGGTTCAATTTCCAGATTGGGCAATGTGTTTTCAGATTTTTCAAAGCGTAGTCCGTTTGTTTCAATAACCACGTCAAGTGTCTTTTAGGTATAGTTTTTTCATAGTCTGGGTTTGAACCTGCATTTGGCAAGCGTGGCAAATAAGTCAATATTGATCAATTTTAGCGACGGTGACTTGATTTCAGCAATGATAGCGTTTGCCCACCATATATGAATATAATGTAGGCTGATTACTACTTTTCTATTTAACGGGACAATCATTGGCCATTGGCTTGCTTGCTTTACTACTTCCCATCACAAGCACCATCCATCCATTGGAAGCTATTTTGCTAGGTAACGTGCAGGGTAACCACGAGCTCTTATAGCAGTATTTATTGCAGTTGTGAAAACGAGACGCGTGTAGCAGCGAATATACTCGCGTCTCTTTTCCACAACCGCAATAGTACTGCTATAAGAGTGAAACGAAATAATAGAATTTCTGCGACAGCATTTAAAGTAGTTGTCTTAGAACAAATACTCCTTGGCCCGCCAAAATGCTATTTTTATTTTATATGGCCCATCTCTACATCTTCTTCACCATCCCTGGTGTAGTGCGTCACTGATAGGTATCTCAAGTTCTTTAGATATCTGGTCTGAGCAGCGTTTTGAAGTACGGCCTCTAGGTCTTTTTTCGTCAATTTTCCCTGTCCCATAATCCGGGTATATAATGTACCTACATAAGTATTATGCTTTTATGAGTTGTCATTGACTTCAAGAGTTTTCCAATGTGAAAAAAAAACACCTTCTTTGTAACCGATGGTTGGTAGGGGGGTGTCAGTATAAACTTTAAGGTCGTATATAGCAGGATTGTCCAAAAAAAAGGGCAGCAGTATCAAACCAACAGTCTGGCAATGTGACGGTTATACCTATATTTATATTATTTATTATAATTGACAAAAAAGCAACAACTTAACTACTTTTCACGAATAAACGTAAGGAAATGAATGGGACTCCTGTGGGATCCGGAGGACTTCAGGTTGTTCTCTCTTAAAGACGTTGTCAAACTTATGGCATCTATCTTTAAAGAGGAAGAAGAGTGAAAGGATGGGGTTGCACAAAAGATCCCGATGGTTCGAAGTGTTACTGAGAGAGGGAAACCTTAGCAGGCCCCACTAAGATAAGATAAGTTAAGATACTTAAGAATATAGAACTGCCTACCTACTGTAGGAGCGAGAATCTCCAACACAAGAATAAAAGCTGGCCAAGTGCGAGTCGGACTCGCGCACGAAGGGTTCCGTACCATTATCTATAAAAACGGCAAAAAAATCATGTCTGTTGTATGGGAGCCCCCTTAAATATTTATTTTATTCTGTTTTTTAGTATTTGTTGTTATAGCAGCAACAGAAATACATCATCTGGGAAAATTTCAACTGTCTAAAGTCTCATGAACCATGAAATTCATGAGATACAGCATGGTGACAGACGGACGGACGGACGGACGGACAGCGTAGTCTTAGTAATAGGGTTCCAGTTTTACCCTTTGGGTACGGAACCCTAAAAATTACTCTCTGGGAATGTCTGAGAGGCTAACCACTAGACCACAAAAGCGATTACCCATCAATCTCAATGTTTCATATCACCCTTCCGGCCTTCAGCCAAAGTGAAAGTCGCTTGTAACTTTCGCGATTGTCACCTGAACGCTCCAACCGTTGCGCTATCAAGCATCACATTTAGAAATTCAGTAAATGTAAACACATTTTTACGTAAATATTTAAATTGTTATTTTGACTTTCACAATGCTATACTGAAGTTAACCAGAGTCTGTCTCGTAGTTGAACCGAAAGTGCAGTCGGAAATTATTTCAAGTTGTAACATACATTTTTGATTATTTTGAAATTGTTTTTTACAGGTTGTCTGGAACAGTTCACTTTTAGTGATAAGACTGCCTTTTGTACAATTAGCAACAAAAGTCGCAGACACTTTGGTACACACGCCTGCACATCAGCCTACCATAAACTGCCAAATTTCCTCAATTGACTTTGAACCTTATCTTTAAGGTATATGGTTGAAAATGTATTGGAGAAATTTGACAGTTCTGGATAGGTTGATGTGCAGGCGCCATCTGTCACCCCTCCCCTTCCCAATACCTACTCCCTCCTCAAGATCCAACTCCTTCCTCAAGGCCGGCAACGCATCTGCGATTACTTTGGTTTTGCGGGTGTCCATGGGCGGCACTAATTACTTTCCATCGGGTAACCCGCCTGCTCATTTGCCTCCTTTTAATATAAAAAGGCGTCTGTACTTCTTCTAGGCAAGTAATGAATCGATCAGGCGTTTTTCAACCTTTGTAAACCGGCATTTAATTGAAATATAATTTAAATCCAGTGTATCTGTCATACTTTTAATGATATGTATTTGCATAACTACTGTTTCGTTTATAAATATTGATTCACCTACGAAAACAAATTAATTTCAAAATTATATGACGATTAACTCTATCAAGCTACATCCCTTTTGGTAAATATGCCATTTACTTACCATGTGTAATTAATATATTTTTTTAATATGTATCGTAACTCAACCATCTACTTCCGTATAGTTAGAGCGTTTTCTTTTTTTTCTATTTTCTAATGTAAGCACGACTCCATTCGTTTTGCCGTGTTGTGTGTTGACATGGCGCCCAATCACCGCATCCGCCGCCGGCCGCCGCCAAGTCGGCTAGAGGCCTATTTCGACAGCGCTCGCGCCTGACCCTGGCTGGCCAAGTACAAGGAACGAGGAAGCGAATACTCTAAAAATTCTCAGCGCACAAAGTCGAGTGAGCAATTTTCGGACGCCTCCGAACGTGCGGACTCCTTCCTAGTGATGCTGGTGGTACACTAAGAGCATCATTAGCCTTTTAAATCCACTACATTAAGTTGTCTATTAAAATGCTTCGTAATACACCTTTTGTTTAACTTTATCTTACACAGAATAAAATAACAACATAGAAAATAATTTGTCAAAACAACATGGTATATTTTTAATGACACCCGGATAGTGGATGATTTAATGACAATAGATGGTAGTAGTGACCATCAACTAGCTTACAGAACCAAATTACTTTATTAGGTTTTAACGACTGTTTCCTTGCTACAATAGCAGATTGCATTCCTTTGTGTGCATACAACAAATCAAAAATTAAATGAACCTATTACTCTCCCAATATTCATTAAAACACTAAATCTGACAGTTGACCTGAATGAATGAAATTAGTCAGGTCGATTTCGCGTACTTCAACGCAAGCTGTACTTGTATTAAATCCTGATAAAGGTATCAACGAAGTACGCTTCTAAAGGAAACTTTTTTTATCACATTACGTATTTTAAATTATTATAATAAGTAAAGTAATTCCCTGGATTTTAACGTCTGCCATCTTACGACAACTAACTGGGACTTACGGCTTAAAGTGCCTTCCGAAGTACAAAGGAGCTCGAGCTATTTTAATTTGGTCCGACCCAGAATAGTTTTAAAAATGTTCGCGAATTCTCCCAGTGTACCCCAGAAGGAAATCCACTCGGGACTATTTTATTTGCGCATGCGCACCTTCTTCGACGACAGTCTGAATGACAAATTTCATTGGGCCTTGACGACGTTCATATTTTCCTTGTGCGTGATTCAAATACGCTGAGCACTTTTTTATATGACCGTTCGGATTCTGAAGAATGGGCCATAGAATTAATATATGATCACATGCGGAATATATGACGACATGGTGGCGAGTAGAATTTCGTTCGTTCACGGTCAGTCGTGTGATCATGAATTAGTTAGGACCGTTTTCTTATTGTCGGTTATATAACAGCAACAACTTATTTAATTCTGGTATTGTCAAGAGCAGCTTTAAGATATATGTCAAACTGATCGATCTGTGTTCATTAGTAAGTATTAGATATTGCTCGCGTAGACTCTTTTACTCCAGGAGAAGGAAGAGCTTTATCTTCATCTCATCTGATGATACACGGCTATAAGGCTAAAAATGGAAATGCACTTTACCGGTACCTACCTTATCGACGATTACTGAGCCACTTATTTTATTATACTTTTATACTACTTTTTTATTATTGGTTGGCAGGCATTTGAACACACCTCACCTGATGTTAAGTGACGGTGCGGTCAAGGATGGAACATGCCTGCCTAAAAATAGCCTAATCACTCTGGCCTTGAAGAGGTCCAGATTATACCTTTCAGGGAACACACTCGTAAGCAGCGCGTTCCATTCCCTATCTGTACGCACTAAGAAAGTTGAACTGAATCGGCTCGTGCGACAAGGTGGCATATCTACAACATAGGGATGGAACTCGCGCCTCGCGTTCATCGGAGCGACCTATCGAGCTGAAAGTGGATGGTGGGATTAGATCGTGCAACTTCTTCGCGCACTCCCCGAAATGAATACTGTAGAAGACCGACAGACGAGCCCACCCTACACCGATGTTCTAGACTTTGCAGCTTGGCGTCACCAATGAGTCTCTTAGCTCGTTTTTCAATCGAATCCAAAGCAGTCAGATAGTATTTGGCTGATCCATCCCAAAGGTGAGCAGTACTCCATGCATGATCGAACTTGTGCTTGATAAAGTTGGAGCAGCTGTTCTGGCGTGAAGTACCGCCTGACCTTAGAGAGAACCCCAAGTTTTTTGCTGCAGTCTTTGTTTTGGACTCGATGTACTGCCCGAAGTTGAGGTTGGATAAGAGCTCTACACCTAGGAGCTGTAGGCTGTCGGTCATAGTTACAGTCACATTCCGGAAAGTTAGAGCCAGGTGAAATGGGCTCCGCTTAGCGGAGAACAAAGAAGCCTGTGTTTTGGCAGCGTTAAACGTGACCAAATTGGTATCACCCCAATCGGAGAGACTGCTTGGAGGGCTTCGTTCATGCGGCTAACCATGGCCTCTCGACAAGAGTAGTTATCTCTCTTATCATAGTTTGTGAAAAAGAGATGAAAGGAAAAATCTATTTGTTAGGACTCATAAAGATAGCTCGTGTCCTTCACAACTATTTAATGCTTAATGTAGGTTCTTACAGGGGTATTTTGATATAATTCAGATGAGATGATTTATTCAGATAAATAAACTACCAAAGCACAACTGAGTGAGACCGACATTGTTACAATAGCCGCAAACTTAGAAAAGATAGTGGTAGCTATAGCCTAGCCAGGTGAACTTAAAACTAAGATCTTGGATGAAGTAGATTCCAACTTCGATCTTATTGTCACTTACCAAAAAGTAAGAGAAACCTAAAGCATTTCCCGTTGTTGCATAAGTGCTCCTTTGAGCAAAAATCATCATATAAAAGTTAGGTTAAAAGAGTAAGAAACAAAGAAACACATCACCTAGCTACATAAACTCGCAATGTATCTGATACCAAAAGCAACATATCATTATTACCTTAGACATAGAGCTACTTTTTACAACAAGACACTGTAATTATCTATTTCTATAATTAAGCCCAAAGGAAGTCATTTAAGAGCGTAATAAACGTTACACCTTGATACTCTCAATTACACATTGCAAAAAAAAATGTCGTGCATTCGCGCATAAATAGCTTAACCAAATAAGCACACTGCCTTAGGACTTGTATTAAGAAATAGCCCATCCTTGTAGCTGTACTAATACGCTATTGTACTGAGCGAGCAATTAAGCGACTATAAGCCAAAAACCATTAATCATTTTGTAACCCACGTTCGTTCAACAAAGCGTTGCTGCCAACGATGTGTAGGGACTGGTTGTATTAAAAGTTTAATTGAGACAAAATCATTAAAAGCAAATTTTTTTTAAATATAATGGAGAAGTGCTTCGCCTTCATATTCCTAAGCTTCATCATCATCATCATCATCTCAGCCTAAGACGTCCACTGCTGGACAAAGGCATATCCCAAAGATCTCCACAACGACCAGTTTTGTGCTGCTCGCATCCGGTGGCTACCTGCGACCTTCATCGGATCGTCGACCACCTTAAGCTTAAGGTAAAGCTCCTAAGCTAATCTGATAGTAAGTCAGCGAAGGTTGAAGCGAACTTCAGACGAAATGCAACTACTGAGGAACTGGCTCATTTATCTCTTAGATAGTGAAATTTATCAATTAGGTAGCAGGCTTGGCGGAACCAGCCCTGAACCACAGATTAAATAATAGTTACTTCGACTAAACCGAGTTTAAAAATATGAACTACTCCCTGCTGGGAATCGTGGCCGGGGTCTTAAAGTGTGAGACCAGTGATCTAACCACTAGCCCGCAGAGGCGGTTTATTTAGTTTCAAATTGGTTTTCAAGGATTCGACCGAGTTAGTGAAAACTAGAATTTATATGGCGAATGTTAACGACCCGTTAATAGGTTACAAAAGTTTGGTTCTAGTAACCGGACGTATTGTGGACAAGTATCTTACTTCCTAAGAAAGAAGAAGAAAGGGTTCCTCAAGCCGTGCGATTGAAACATCTGCAGAGGGTTCCTGGAGGAGACGGAATCAAGCAAGCTTGTCCCCGTCCCCTACTAGATTCTCCGAGCAGTTCGGATCAGAACGAGAGCGGAACAACTTGAGGGCGCCTCTTATAAAGGCTAACACTTTTGACAGGGTTGTGGGGGTGAAGAAAAGCACCCAAGTACAAGTCTGTACCTGGCATACCTGTACCTGGTATGGAACCGGGGCTTCGTACTTTTGTTTCATGTGAATCTGAGTGCACTTGGAGGGGCCTATGTCCGGCAGTGGACTAATGTAGGCTGGTGATGATGATAATGAAATTGTGAAAATAGCTGATGATAATAATACTAAGGATAATTTTCGTTGCACCAACAGCGTGGATACCTTCGAACGAGGTCCCCCGGCACTCGGTAAGTGTTCGCACATTGTTTTTGCAGCAAGTATCATTAATTACTGCGCCATTCTGGTGGGCAGCGTGTTTGCACACTCTGTAATTGTCCACCCACAGCGCTGAGGCCTTACCTTAGCATGAGAGAGGATAAAAAGTTTGTCACGCTTTCTTTAATTTCATCACCAGCTTATTTTTATGCCCCACTGTTGGGGCACGAGCCTTCCCTATAGATGGAAACACCACGCGGGCCCAGTGTTGACTGGCGGTTGATAACGACTGCCTATGCAGCCGGGACCAACGGCTTTACTTGCCTTCCGAAGCACGGAGCTTAACTCTAACAACTCAACTCAATCACTAAATTAAAGTAATAACTGTACATGTCTATATTTGGATTTAAATTTATGTGATTAAGGATTTGCATCATTACATTCAAAATTTTTCATAGAGCTAAAAGTTACAGCATTTGTGTGGAGTCGTAACAGTGCTACTTGGTGTCAATCTTGTTTTACCAACTGCTGTGTTGTGATTTTCTTTTGTGATGGAAAGTGTTCTTCTATGACAGGAAGGAGGAGGGACTTGATGGCGCGAGGAGCTCGATGGCGCAGTGGTTAACGCGCCCGGTTTGCGAGTGCTGAGGTTAAGCAACATTCGCAAAGGCCGGTCAACGGATGGGTGACCAAAATTTATCATCTCGAGCTCCTCTGTGCTTCGGAAGGCACGTAAAGCTGTTGGTCCCGGCTGCATTAGCAGTCGTTAACAACCACCAACCCGCATTGGGCCCGCGTGGTGGTTTATGGTCCGTTCTCCCTATTTATCCATAGGAAAGGCTAGTGCCCCAGCAGTGGGGACATAAAATTGAGCTGATGATGATGATGATGACAGGAAGGCTATTTTGCAACAAGTGACGCTGCAAGGGAGAAAGGAAACGCCCTTGCTAAGTTTCTTGCCGGCTCTTCTCAGAACAAGGTCTTCCGCCTTGTGTAGACTTACGAACCTATGTCATAGTGACATTAATAATAAAAGTTTTTTGTAGCCTAAACAGAACTAAACAAAATGAACGATTTTGATATTTTTAGTTGGAACTTGGCACTGGATAGCGATGCTTCCTTACTTTTGTTTTCAACTCCTGCAGCAACCCTCCTCAACCCTACAACAGCACACAGCAATGAACTATCATTCTTCAATGATTCGTCGAAGCAACGTAAGCCGCCTCTGTGGTCTAGTGGTTAAGACCACCGGTTTAGACCCAGAGGTCCCGAGTTCGATTCCCAGGGGGAGGGGGAGTTTGTGTACTCGGTTTGGTTGGTGGTAGGACTTGTTGGTCCGCCTGGCTAGCTACCACCATCTTATATAAATATGTCGCCATAACATCAATGTTATCAACAGAGATAAGATAGCAGTGCCTCAGTAGTTGAGGATCCCGGGTGAAGTGCGCTTCCACTATTGGCCTTTATCATCACTTAACATCAGGTGAGATGAAGGCACTGTCCTTACCCGTACGATATTTTATAAAAAAACATTTTTTTGACAAAGTTACAAAAGGACATTTTTTAGTGGGACCAACGTTCCTTGTGAATAGCGCGATGGCGTTAATCCTCAATCAGACACTCTACGTACATTTAGTCAATGCGTTTGGCTACTAATTGGCTATTGGCCGCCACTAGCTATTTTATAGGATGCTATTCACACCGAAGCTGGTATTCAATTGAATTCGTCGGACAACGTTGTTTAGTGCAAATAACGTAAGCTTAGTTTACGTTAATATATAAGCACTTTGCTTATGAATATAATTAGATGTGAACTTTAGGTTGTTTTTCTTTATTACCAACAATCATTACAAAATAGGATAGATTAAAGTGTCTTACAGTCATATAGAGACATATTCATGCGAAACTCTCGCTAATTGGTTTCTAAATAGATTGTGTTTAGTTTAAATTACCTGTTATTATTTTCTTAAGTTTACGAACACTACACGTTAAAATATATATAAAATTAAACGCGAATAAATTCGTAAAAAAAATTCTAATTAGTTGAATTAAAAAAAAAACGAGTAATCCTTACAGTAGTCGCATATGATGTGTAACATTTGACATCTCACCCAATAAGCAATTTTAACATTATAAGTATTCTGAAAAAAATGGGTCAGGTATTACATCATTTTATAACTACAAAATAAATGCAGTGAAGACTCATTAGAAGACATATCAAAACGACCTTTGATAGTCAAATGTTGTAGGTGTTGCTCGTGAATAATAGCCAATGCCACACCGCCAACCGGGATGCCTTACGAAGCAAGGAGGAACCCGTAACATTTTATTTTGTTCATTCGCCTACGGCCGGCTATATAAATACTTGGGTTCAATAGCCCCCCACCACCCTAACCCGCTGGTTGTGGCGGCTGCCAACTATAATGGCGGAAGCCTTCCACCAACAAAACGGTTCACAGCTAGGCGTCCTAAACACGTCCTTGATGACCCCGACGATCACTGTTGATAACTGTTGCGAACGCCCCCCCCCGCCCGATCCTTTAAATGCCACTACACATTTACAGAATACACTAAACATGCACACTAGTTTAGGCCCAACACCGTACTCGTAGAACAAGGGTACGAAGAACCGGTTCACACGCGCTCTACACCAGGTACATACATGCCGCATTCCTCGCCGCCCCCAAACAAGCCCGGTGAAGCTGAAAATGCCGCCTGAGGCAACCAGCAATCTCTCTACAAAAAAAAAAGCGAGAAATCATGGTTCAAGCTTTCTAGGTAGGTTAACAGGTCTGTTATAATGTGTTAATGGCGCTTTTACATTATCTAATATTCTAATCTGAAATGAAAAACGATGTATCTTAGCATTACGAAAGTTGCCTAAAGTCTCACAAGATTCTCACTAAGCTTCACTCTTTAAACCATTCTGATAAACTAACAACCGCCTATTGCCATCGACCCCACATAACTCACAGGAATTCGCGTGGGCCCGCCATTGCGACGGTAGCAGTGTTAATATCCTGCGTAATGGCAACAATAGCTTATTACCATCGATAGATCTCGATTATATGCAGATTCCGCTTTGACTTGAGCCGCCTAGTTCATCAAGTTGTTTGTTCAGCTTGCCTATGAGGTTAATGGATTGTTAGGTACTTAGCATTTAAGAGAGGAACAGGTGTAGTGTCTGCTATTTCAAGGAGCTCTTGTTGATTTATATAGCTTTTATGTACTTTGAACGCTGATTTTCTTATGATATCTGATAGCTAGTGTACAGCTTTTCTGGTGTTGTAACAGTTAAAGTTTGATAGCATGTTTTATTGTATTAATTGACTAGCTGTATTAAAAAAAATGCTATGACAAGAAAATGTTTAGATATAGGTAATTAATTATGCTATGTGTACCTAAAAAAACTGCATGCCCTTCTATGGTAAAATTGTTTTACCATAGGAGATATTTGAGTTTCTTTAAAGCAAGTATTTTTATTTTATGTCAATAAACTTAAACCAATCATAAGCGAAGTTAAAAACCTGAATACCTTGTTTTGTTGAAGCCATTTCATTTGAATATAACAATTTGAAGACACAAAACAAGAATTTTATTCATTATTATTATTAACTATTCAACTAAAATGGAATAGTCTACTAACACACGTTTGCCCTCCTTCCTACGGGATTCTTCAAACGAGGCGTGACGAAGCACCTTGTGGGCCAGCAGAGTGAGTGAGATTAACTGTAACTCACTCTGCCGGCCCAAAACGCAGCATTAGTACGCTGCGTTTTGGGCCGGCTTTTTTTTTTTTTTTGAGAGAGAGTTTGCAGGTTGCCTCTAACGGCATTTTCAGCTTCACCGGGCTTTTTTGGGGGCGGCGAGGAACGTAAAGCGTCCCTCAAGCCGTGTGAAACGAATCACCTTCGGAGGTTTTCTAGAGGGAACGGCATCGCGCACTAGTGCGCGTCCCCGTGCCCTACTAGATTCTCCGAAGGGTTCGGATCGGATCGGGATTGTTTTCACACTGCACCAGTTGTCTTCGCGTCTGGACTCCGTTCCCACTTAACATCAGGTGGAAAGGAGTCATTTGCCGTGCTAACTATAAAAAAAACACAATACAGCTAACTATAAACAACGAAATTTCATAACGTTCATTTTATGAATTAGTCGGTAGTTATACTCGTAAAAGTCACTATACACGAAAGAATTTGTCGCACCGCTAAAGCCAGCCGTGAGATGCCATGCCTTATTCGGCACTAAGAAATTATCTTCAGCTTGACTGCTGGCAAACTGAATGATTTATTGACCGGAGATTTGTCACCCAACTACCACACTGCAATGTTGCAACTTCGCAACGCAGTCAAACAAATGACGTTCTGGCACGTTATTATATAAGGAGAGCCAGAGAAGGTTAGCTTTATACAAACGACAACCTCTCACTGACACGGAATATTGCAACAACTGCACTCGGACTGCTCAGGGTGCTTAGTGCGAGTTTCATACGCAACTCGATCACGTTAACGAAAACACCAAAGCCCGGTGAAGCTGAAAATGCCGTCCGAGGCACTCAAAAATCTCTATACAAAAAAAAAAATAACGAAAACGAGAATTTGTATGGCAAAATTGTAACTCTCTTCGTATGTCGCCAGGAGGCGCTGTGTCAATGCCATACTAATTTTCGTAAACTTACCGGATAGTAGACGGATAGTAGACCAAACTCACACTAGACACCCAGAGTTGTTTCGTGATCCGTTGTCCGTGAGAAGGCCTGTTACTCGAGCATTATGTATTAAGCTAACATTCTGGGGTCTACTTATTTTGTGGTTATGGTGATAGATTGCGGTTTCAACTGGATATCGAAGTAGCTGAACATCAAAAGTTATGCGGGTTTTCAATAACTGTCAGGCATAACATTTTTTATACAGTTTTTACTTCATGACCGGCTTATAAAGGACTTACTGGCTTTTAGATAAAGTCTTACTTCTTTACAAGGTAAGGGACAATTGGGTCATAACATAACATGCTGGCTTAAAGTGTATCAAAAACGTAAAAAAGAGTTATATTTAAAAAAGTACACTTATTTGACGGGACGTTTTCTCTTCCGATGCCTAAAACTCGACACGCGGCCTTTCAACTACACCATACATAGCATGCATGTGTACATAGTAATCTCAACCGTATCTCTCCATCATAATTTGCTTTATCTGTTGTAATATGGACTTCACTTCAAGCACCGTGATCTTAGATATTTCAACTTTTCTTATTTGAGATTCAAACTTATTGAGCTGCGAATGCAAGAAGCAAAAATACGCTTCACCGATAGGATCATCAAAAAACTCTTGAATTTGTCGAAATACGGGACATGTAGTAATACGGGACGGGATGGTCAAATACGGTGACAGTCTCGTATAAACGGGACGTATGGCAACCCTAATTATTTGGATCTCCTTGATTTTATTTTATATTTAATTTGTTCCTAAGGTTTGAACCTTTTGCAGGGTCTGCTCAAAGGAAGATCAAGGGGTTGGTTGTCTCAAAATTTGTGACATGCTACCGTATTTGTTTTTTAAATTAGCTATATTTTAAACTTTAAAAAAAATAAATTGATAAAAGGCAAAGTGTTGAAAAAATTCCACGAGCGGGATTCGAACCCGCACCGACTGACATGCCGGGTCAGGTGCCCTAACAACTATGCTATCGTGGCTCACGTCACGTATCGAAATCGAATTTTTTTCAACAGTTTGTCTTTTTTCATTTTGTAATTTGGTCGCAACAAAATTTGCGTTAAATTATATGAAAATAATTTTAAAAAAGTTTTAGTACATGAATTACTTATCTACTTATCGTATTTTTTTTAAACCATCTCAAGTCCAACGCCAAACTAAGTGATGTTTTCACAAAGGAACATAACGTATGCAGGTCATATGAACGCGCCTAATTTTAGACGGATAGTTAACGAAACGCAAGGTCTTCCTTTGTGCCGGCAAGGCATGTACCTACTGACATTTATAATCTGAGCATTGCAAGGGAATCGTAATTAAGACGCTCCTAGTGAATGAATATGCGCCGTATACACTCGAGTAGATATGAATTTATAAATAAATTGGAATAAATTTATTCAATGCATTCATAGTAAAATATTATGCATTCTTTAATACATTTACATTGTATGTATAGGCGCGAAAATTAGTGTGCAGTGTGCGAGCACACCTTTAAAGGTACCAAACTGTACGTGCCACTACGAAGAATTAGGAAAAAAATACTAATATTAGCTTAGGAACAAAGTCTTATTTATAAAGTTTTAAACGAGATGGTTCAAATTTACCACAAGCCTTCCCAGCATCCTATCTTAGCACAGCACTATACCACAAAATGATGAAAAAAAATAGAAGGCAAGCTTCATACATACGCGCTCGAGCAACGCGCACATAGACAACTGAGCTGTTTGCTCGAGCGCGTATTATTGCTTATTTTTTGACAATACTGCAAAAGTGAAGGTTAGGTTGAAAATGGAAGCACACTTCGCACCTGGAATCCTCAATCACTGAGGAACAGGCTATTTTATCCTTTTTTATAACCGACGTTTTGACTGAGTTACACCGGCCGTGGTCACGGGCTGACTACTGAAATTTTATTAAAATGGAACGCGAAAGTCTTAAAGCGGCTAAATAGTTGCTGAAATTTGACAATCAGACACAATATTACATAAATATGTCACGGAAAATCTTTAAAAAATCTGTACAGTGGCGCACGCTCACTGCGCACGTTTCATCATCATCATCACCATCATCAGCCGCATGTTCAAAGGGCGGCATTTTGAAGTAGAAATAGGTGACAAATCACCAACAAGACAAGGCACTGTTGACTCAAATCAATAGGTGACTCAAAATCTGACGCCATTATTATGTCAACGGAATTAATTACAGAGCTTTTCATTCCTTCATTATAAGAATTCAATGACCTAATATATTTTAACATGACTAAGACGGATTAAGATCCGTCTTCAGTGTCAATTGTAAATGCTGAGCAACTTCCGCATTGACGGGTTTCCAGATGAGTTATCGAAAACGATTTGAGACTCTTTCGTACTTCGGAGCGCTCGCTAAGCAGTATTTAGACCAGAGAGTGGTGAGGTAAGAACCGGAGTTCAAACCGAAGGATTTAAAAAAAACTGTTTTGTGATGTTAACCATTAATATTGTAGATCTATTTTTTTTTACTAAATACCAAAAAACTCTTTGTTTCTTAAATTGCTTATATTTATCTGTCACATAACACAAAAACTTTACCTTAACGTGAATCAACCATTAATTAAAACTTCAATCAATCAGTGCACTTAGTTAACACAGAAATGTGACACAATCACAAAGGTATCATGTAAAAAAGACAAAATGTTTAATTGATCGTCTACGAGAAAATGGAAATCAAAAGCTTTTTTCTCGCATAGTTAGAACAGCATACTTTAATGGATCTTAAATGGCCATATAATCACAACTGCCTGCCTATTTGGGCTTAAGAATCTAGTCTACGCCCAGCGATGCCTTTTATGCAAATCCTTTGATCGAGGCTTATTCATTGACGCGGAAACACTGAAATCGATACCAAAGGTGCAATTCATCATCAGCTCATTTATGTCCCCACTGCTGGGGCGCAAGCCTTCCCTGTGGATGGATAGGGAGAACGGGCCATAAACCAATACGCGGCCCAGCGCGGATTGGTGGTTGTTAACGACTGCTAATGCAGCCGGGACCAACGGCTTAACGTGCCTTCCGAATCACGGAGGAGCTCGAGATGATACATTTTTGGTCACCCATCCGATGACCGGCCTTTGCGAAAGTTGCTTAACCTCAGCACTCGCAGACCGGGCGCGTTAACCACTGCGCCATCGAGCTTCTCAACCACTACGCCATCGAGCTCCTCTAAGGTGCATTTAACATTCTCGAACAAGAGATGGCGCTGCGAACCAATGGTTGTGATCACGCATGCAGCATACGGTATGTACTTATAGTAACGCGAAACAAAATGACACTTAAAGATGGATAGGTAAGGTTGAAGATTGCAATAGTTGTTGTATATACCTGACCTTGTGCGTAAAGAAACTGTAGCATATTAATATCGAATAAGTATGCAACCCGTGCAAGAAGACATAGTCAGCAAGGTGGAAGAAAGGGCATGGAATGTCAGGCGAGCTCAAGGCCAGTCTATAAGCTGGCAGATTTAAAAATCACTTTACTGCAATACGATTCCCTTCTCAAAAATCACATTTTCTTAGGTTGAGTAACATTAATTGCGGTGTAATGTGTAAATACAATGATGACTTCTATCCTTAGGATAAGGTAATAACTATGTTTGTCATGAGCTCAGGTGTCCTACAGAAAAAGAAATGTCATCTTAACTTAAACTTTGCACGTTTCAATGTCATACCACTAAGTAATTAAGCTAAGCAATGGCATCCATCATTGAAATTAAGTCATCGATACTTTGATGGGTATTGATTCAATCATCACGCTTGCCAAATGTGGGTTGATGATCGATTCCAAACAAGGGTTATGCATCGGATATTACGAAACATAGTTTTCCCGACCTAGGGACTGAATTTAGGGCCTCCGTTTTTCGGGCTCTCTCTTCTCTCTAACTGATGAATATGACGATAGACTTTAATAAGATTGTGGTAGCTACAGCTAGTCAGGAGAACAAACACAAAAGAACTACACTTTCCACAGAGAATCGAACCCAGAACGTCAGGGTTATTACTCAATTGCTGGTCGAACCAGTAGACTACCACGGTAGATTCTATGTTCATAAAATATCATGTTATAATATCCTATATAGATATACACTTTAAGAAGGGAATTGCTTTATTAAAACTAACTATTATGCTAGACCAGAGTATTTCCTGAAATGTCAAGGGTTTTTCTAATGTCATTAGGCGACTTGATTACAGGTTCCAACATCAATCTTTGTAAATTAACCGAATCATTGCCAGTATTAAAGTTTAAAATGCCATTACCAATGTTTTTAAAATTACACCTAAAGCATTAAGTGGATAATTAAATTATTTTGACAACAGAATCCAAATTTTGGAAACATATGGTATTAATATATCATCATCATCATCATCAGCATTATCATCACCATCCATTTTATTTAAAAGGAGAACGGGCCATAAACCACCACGAGGGCCCAGTGAAAGTTAAAGACTGACAAATTGACAAATTAGAAAAAAACTCCTGTGTATATTGGTCAACTTAAAATACTACTACGGTAGTATACTCTATACAAAAGTAACATCATCATAATTAACCTATAAATATCCACGCTGGCCCAAACCGGGTCGATGGGTTTCAACGACTGCCATCTTACGGCTACCGGGTCTAACGGTTAAACGTGCCCTCCAAATCACTAAATTACATTTTTTATACATACATACATACTAACATACATACATACATACATACATACATACATACATACATACATACATACATACATACATACAAACATACATACATACATACATACATACATACATACATACATACATACATACATACATACATACATACATACATACATACATACATACATACATACATACATACATACATACATACATAACTACATACATACATACATACATAATACATACATACTAACATACATAATACATACATACTAACATACATACATACATACATACATACATACATACATACATACATACATACATACATACATACATACATACATACATACATACATACATACATACATACATACATACATACATACATACATACATACATACATACATACATACATACCTACATACATACATACATACATACATACATGCATACATACATGCATACATGCATACATGCATACATACATGCATACATAGGTTTTATCATCACCAGCTCATTTTATGTCCCCATTCAAGGCACGAGCCTTCCCTGTGGATGAGAACCCAAAAGGGACAACGGGCCATAAACCACCACGCGGGCCCAGTGCAGATTGGTGGTTGTTAACGACTGCTAATGCAGCCGGGACCAACGGCTTTACGTGCCATAAGCCCATAGGTACGTAATATTATATTCGTATAAACCACTTGCTTGACAACAACGTTTATTTCAAATAACTTCTATTTTTAATGCCAAGTACTATTAAGTTGATTCATTTGATATATTAAACATTAAACTACATTGTATATGCCAAGTTAACAGTAATTTATTTTTATTATATTATTATAACAAAATGAAAATGTAATTGAAACAACATAATACCGTAATGTTCATAAATAATGCAGGAAATTAAATTAAAATTCATCGCGTTCATATTTCTCAACAGGATACATAATAGGAGGAACTCGATGGCACAGTGTGAACGCGCTCGGTCTGCGTTTGCTGATGTTGAGTAGCTTTGACAAAGACCGGTTATCGGATGGGTGTCCAAAAATGTATCCCAAAGGTCCCGGCTTCATTAGCAGTCGTTAACAACCACCAATCTGCACTGGGCGCGCGTGGTGGTTTATGGCCCTTTGTACCTTTTGTGATCTCATCCATAGGGAAGGCTCATGCCTTGAATAGGGACATAAAATGTGCTGGTGATGATAAAAAGTATGTATGTATGTATGTATGTATGTATGTATGTATGTATGTATGTATGTATAAAAAATATAATTTTGTGATTTGGAGGGCACGTTTAACCGTTAGGCTCGGTAGCCGTAAGATGGCAGTCGTTGAAACCCGGAATGGGCTAGCGTGGGATATAATATTATATAGGTCGATTATGATGATGTTACTTTTGTATAGAGCATACTACCGTAGTAGTATTTTAAGTTGACCAATATTCACAGGAGTTTTTTTTTTAATTTGTCTATTCTGAATTTAAGTTAATCTTTTTTTTATTTATGATACTACATACAAACATGAAATAAAGCATAATTTAATAGTATGTTTTATTTCATGTTTTGTTTAACTCTACTGCTGTATTAAAGTCTCTCGATATCATCTATATCTCTATCGATATATTTATTAAAGTAATTTAGAAACAATAGGTATAATACAGTTTGCAGTTCAATTAAAAACCAAATTAAAGATATTCTATTAATCTCCGTTCGCTATAATGCACAAGAGTTTTTCCTATTCAACATACCGCCAGCAAAATACGATTTATTATGACATTCCTACGATCATTCTACAATTACAGACTATTACATCGGTCCATATCCGCAAGGCCGAGCCGGCCTGCGCTAGCGCAGACGAGGAAAGAATTCCTAATACTCCTTTGTAAAATGCTATAATAGAAATTACAAAGTTGTAACAAGTGAACCACTTTAGTTGTAAAACTTATGGAGACATCGTTTGTTAAGCAGGGTACTCGTTAGCGAACTGTGACCGTAAACGGAACGTAACGAGGGTCTAGTATGTTCGCGCACTGCGAGCGATCTTTGTTCGCGATCCTTTTTTTTCAAAGAGTTTTCTAATTTCTAGTGAGTATTTTCAGCTTCACCGGGTTTTTTTGAGGGCGATGAGAAACTTAAAGGGTAAATCAAGCCGTGTGAAATGAAGCACCGTCAGTGCCTTTCTAGAGGGATGAAGGGAAGGAGGGAACGGCATCTAGAACGGATTCGTTTTCGTTAACATGATCGTAGTTTCGGAGAACATTGCTTGCGTGTTGCCATCCCCTCTGCTTGAGTAACCTTTAGTTTCTCGCTGCTTCTAAAAGTTCGGCGACGCTGTTAAAGCCATCAGTAGCCAACAACAATCTAGTTCCAAAAAAACGATTTGTTCATAGGCTCGATGCGAGCACAACGCGTTCTGCTCGCGAACTACGCACTGTCTCGAGCATAAACATATGATATTACTATGGACAAATCGACAAAAATATTTGTACCGGTAAAGTATTCAACAACATCTGTCTACACTATTGCAACTAAACTGTAGGACAATTTATAGATGACTGATTTACGATTTTTAAGTAGCCTACAGCTTACTAACTAAGGAAAAACAAAAAAAAAACATCTAAATCAAAAAAATCAATCAAATCAATTTAATCTCAATCTCAAATTGTCTTGAAATTCATATGAATGAAGGTTCTTTTAATGTTGTATATAAACTAGCAATACCTCTGTATTTTCCTTGAGCATAAAACTTTTTATTGCAATTGGCTTATATACTAAATATGAAAACTGTTACGGAGTAAATACTCTTTTGTAAATATTTACTACAATACCAACGTGTAACAGAGAGAGGCGAAAGTACGGCGAAAGGCAATAAAAGTAGGCTGTATATCGGGCGGACATGGTACAGGTAGGCAAGTTTTAAAGTATTTAATAAATAAAATAAGAAAATAATACAAGCTAAAACGCCTAGCGAAAACAGCATCAACGATGACAAGAGCAAGAAGACAAACATAATAAGTTTGACAGTTAACACAAAAATAAAAAAGAGTAAATTTTTACCAAGGAGTATTTACTCGACAAAGTTAAGGAAAGTTTCAGTGGGACATATCCCACTGATTGGCAAAGGACTTCATCGTTGAAATCAAGTCATCACTACACTTGATGGGTCATGGCTTTGTCACCACGCTTGCCAAATGCAAGTTGGTGATCACAAATCGAAAAAAATCCAAAACACACACATGCCCGTCCTGGGAATTGAACCCGTAACAATAATAGTAAACTATTAAGGCTCTTGATATAAGGCTATTTTTTTCGTGTGAAAACCGATTAGCATGCATTTATTTTAAGCATAACAGACGACATTTCAATGTCACGGATCTAAACGTTGATTCGTCGTAAATTTTTCTTGCGGCAACATTAAATTATCCAATCTCCAGCGGTGGCAAATGAGATTGTCTGCAGATGTGAGTAGGGTCTATTAATAATGACGTCATAGGAACAATTAACAGCTATTTAATTGCAATGTAGCAACAGTAAACCTTATACATAAAAATAATACAAACTAATGCCACTTCAGTTAATCAATATCATCATCGTCAGCAATATCAATAACATGATAATTATGAAAAAGTACACACGCCTGCACGTCCACCTACCACAAACTGTCAAATTTCCTCAATAGACTTTGAACTTTATGTCTATGTGATATGATTGAAAATGTATTGAAGAAATTTGACAGTTTTAGATAGGTTGATGCGCAGGCGTCTGTACTTATAATTTCTATACAGCGGATCGTTAGTCGATTCGCACCTCGGTATGAACGGCCTAACGACCTTTACAGCAAAGGGTACAAACAAAATTAGCGTGTTCATGAATAAGAGTAGAAGAAACAAATTATGTTATTATATCTCTGTCATTTATATTCCGATTTGAATGATTTTTATTTTTTTTAAAGAGTTCTTCATTGATATGTTCCTAGTTGTGTAGTCTATAGTTCAACTTGTATAACTCGTGTGGTATGGCTAAAAGAAATGCGCACAGTGTGCTATTTTTTATTCTGTTATTCTTTGTGTTATTCTGTATAAAAATAAATGTTATTCTGTTTGGTGACCAATAATAAATTAATGAATCAAAAAAAGAATTTGCGAAACAGTTCAATCTGATTAACATTTTTTGTTACCAAATACAAGTGCCTACCTACAACCGTATGCTATATGGAGGGTCATAACAATAATAAACATAATGATATCGTATTAAGCAAAAAAAAACACAATGCACCACGACCTTGGACTCTAAGTCAAACGCTTGATGCCCCAGTGTGGGCGGGAGCAAAAACTATCCTATGACATTGCAGTGATTCACTGCTACACGGTTCTGCAGCTCGAATGTGCAAAGCTCACTTAGAACCGTGTCGTTATGAGCGCTACCTCGAATGTCAGCTGGACAATGGTTTTAACCCACACCGCTCTAGATGATAAGGATCCATTGTTAGCGATTTAAATTAAATAGGTGCAATTAACGAAATGATCTTAAAATTCAGTAAGTTACTAAAACTATCGTGATGTAGTCATACTTAAACAAGACAATATACTTACATTTTGTTAATATATGCAAGGAATTAAAACATTACCGTCTATTGTTATAGACAGCTGATTTCAATGTATAGAAACAAATTTCCGACATTCACGCCAAGCTATGCTTTGTACGCATTTGTATGTAACGGATAAAATACATAATGATTTTTATGTATAGTCATCCAAATAATTTGATAGCATCACAATAAAAGACTTCTAACGGCTTCCGGGTTCAAACCTTATTACATTGGAATACTAGGCACTACCTAATCTAACTAAATAAATATTTTTCACAAAATATACTTTTGCACAGTATTAAAGAATTGTATTTGTTTCACCAGTTTTCATGGATTTTAACGTATTTCTTTAATATTGTTTTCCGCTCATAGTGGGGACTGGTCGCTTCGGTATTTTGCGTAGGCAAGGAAATTTCGGCAGGTAAACCTATGTTTATTTCGCATACAGCATCCGTATTATGATGGCATCACTGTTTAGGTCTGTTGCACCCAACTTTTAAACCATTCTATAACAAGTTATTCAAATAAGCATTTTATGACTACATTGACTGAATATTGTACACACGCCTGCACATCAACCTACCACAAACTGTCAAATTTCCTCAAAAGACTTTAAACTTTAATAATAATAATAATAATAATAAACTTTATTGCACACAAAAGAAAAGCAATACAGTCAATTTAAAAAATAAAAATAAATAAAGAGTACAAAATAGGCGGCCTTATTGCTAACAAGCAATCTCTTCCAGGCAACCTTGGGCGAAAAATAATAAAATTGCACAGTATTACAAAAACAATTCTGTTTTTAAAATGTTTTTTAAAAATTGTGATGAAAGGTAAAGCCATGCGATCTTCTTTTTTAAATTCTTCAACCACCCTGCTGGTCGTCATAATATTGCAAAAGTAAGATTACTCATTTTATTTTATTACTTACTTACTCGGAAATTCACTCTAGATATTAGTTATACTGCGCGCACGAAAGCAAATGTCATTACTTTTTCTCCATATAAAAATAATTGTGTCAGAGCCTTATTCTGACGACCTCCGTAGCCGAGTGGCTTGCACGCCAGACTTTGGGCGGCGCTAACTCTGAGGTCCCGGGTTCGATTCTCGGTCGGGTCAATGTCGAAAACGAACTTCTCTATATTATGTCGGGTCTGGGTGGTTGTGGTGCCGTCGTTGTTTTTGATTTCTATGAAACGAGTGCATTATCTACTTACCTTGGGATCAGAACAATGTATTTGATGTTGTCTCATATTTATTTTATTTTATTTTTTATTCACGAACACGTCTTGTGAATCACAATTATATTATATTAAATCTTGCAGCTTGTTATATTACGAGTGCAAGTGAGTTTTTGCCGGCATGCAGGCACATGCAAGGCTATTTTTTGCACCAGGCCCAATCTAACAACTCAAGGAAATAGTAATTAGTGTCTATCTTCTTCATAATATTTCATCTGAGTGCCAACTAATGACATGACGCTGAAAATCACCTTTTTGTATGCGATAAAAAAAAGCAATTTTGAACAAAAGAAAACCTTGGCGAGTCTCAATTAGCTATCAAATGTTTTATTGTCTATTTATTGTTATATTTCTTAGATTAACACACTATAAAATTTTATTGCCTGCCCGTGTATTTATTTGAAAACGCATTTAAAGGAATATAAGTTGTTTATATGTACAGTTGGCAGCGATGATCGTTGATCCCATTGTCGTAGCAACTGCTAAGTAAATACAAATGGTCACCCACTGGTCAAAACTCGACTGTAATTAATTTGAAAATCTGTTTTAATTATTCGGCTGTAGGGTTCTTGAGTACAAATCCTCTAAATTAAGTGTAACATTTTACTTTTAAGTTTTTTTTTTGTAACACGTATTTTTCATCAATTTTATCTCGCTGCTCTTTTTGATATGAACTTTACTATGCCAAATTCTCACACTCCGTGCGCGCAATGTTCTTAAAAAGAGGCCTTTTTTTAGACTGTGCCCAGCTGTGGGACGTTTACAGGCTGACAATGATTGTGACATGGTGCGACAGCGTACAGTGGTTTTCATTGCCAACCGTACAAGTGTATATAATTATGTACAGCAGGTTGCCTAGAGCGAGTTTTATTTGACAATAGATCACGTTAACGTAAAGGAAAACTGTATGGCATTGAAGCAGCACCTTCTGGTGACAAACGAAGAGAGGTAAAATTTAGCCATACAAAGTCTCATTTTTTTATTCTTTGAAGGTAAGTATTTGACCGCGATCTCACCTGATGGTAAGTGATGATGCGGCCTAGGATGCATACTTGCCTAGATAATGCCTGTTCACCCTTGCCTTCGTTTTCGTTAACGTGATCGAAAGGCAAATAAAACTCGCACTTATTTTAGTTTAGTCACGTTCCTCAAACGTGCGCCACGGTATCGCGTGCTCATTGTTTTCCACAAAGAAAGCTGCAATTACTTCATATGTGCTATACATTCCCGCTGCTTATATGTGTTTTTGTGAACAGCTTCAACATAATGAGCAATGCATTGTCAATACCGCTGATTGGCTGGTAAAACTACGGGGGCCTCTCAAAGTCGTCTGGTTTTTTGTGAATGAAAACGATCTGATGTTAACTCTTTGTACGAACAGACCCGAGCTTGTCTGGCGATTAGGTGATTCATTCTTGACGCAGCAAATGCTGTCAGAATGATTGTACATATACTTAGGAAGACATAAAATTACTTTACCTACAACGACTTCTGTCATTATTAAATATGAGCACGCTAATATTTTCTACAGATAATGATATGATCGTGTACGGGGAAATGTTTAACTTTTATTTTTCCCAATATTTTTTTATTTTTTATTATTTCTTACGATGTGACGATGGTCGCGGGAAACCGCTGGATGCGAGCAGATCAATACTGGTCGTTGTGGAGATCCTTGGGGGAGACCTTTCTCCAGTAGTGGAAGTCTTTTGGGAGAGATGATGATGATGATGAATCCTTACGCCTAAACACTGGGCCTTTATCCCACCTGATGATATGTGATGCATATCAGGTATCACGTTCAGATACACTTCCAATGATGCTATCGTAGCAGCAAATATTGCATTATATCGTTTTAGTCCATTTCAAAAGACTTGGGCGGTACTTGAGCAGTCTAAAAAATATGCCTGCCGTAGGCCGTAGGAAGATAAACCCATATCGCTACTACAAGTTTAACGATGGAGAGCTACTATCGAAAGTCGATAGATTGTAAGATAAGATAAGATAAGGTAAGAATTTATTTAAAAATAACAACAAAGTAAAACAGCATTAATATCCTACTAATATTATAAACGCGAAAGTTTGTAAGTATGGATGGATGTTTGTTACTATTTCACGTAAAAACTAGTGAATGGTTTTTTATGAAACTTTCCTCATATACAGACCATGACCCAGACCAGCATATAGGATAAGTACTTTTTTTTATTTTTCTTTTTTGCTGTAGTCTTCGCGAACGAAGTCGCGGGCAGCAATTAGTATTTCATAATTCATGCCACGGAGAGAAAAACATAACACTTTTCTGGACACCCTGAGCAGTGAGTATCAAAAACCTTCCAAATGCCTCTTTAATAATTAATAAAATATCTTAGATAAGGTTAATAACATTGGCAAGTTTGTTTTCTAAACAATTGTAATTTAATAAACTTAAATGTAAAGATTGATCTGGTAAAGGTCGCGGGAAGCCGCTGGATGCGAGCAGCACAAAACCGGTCGTTGTGGAGATCCTTGAGGGAGGCCTTTGTCGAAGAAGTTCGTCTTTGAAGATGATGATGATGACGATGAAGTGTGTGATGGTGTGTATATGGTAGGGTGAGTGTTTGTTTTTACGGAGCGAAACTTTCTTTTTGGTGAAGAAAAGAAAACTAAGTTCATTTGAGAGGAAGAAGCATGTTTTCTGTTTCGTCATACAATAATTGAATATAATGGCGGTTCATTACAGATATTGTGAGCAGTCAACTAATACGATCAACGCGGTAAGGTTACAAGTGGAGGGCAGCCACTGACATAACACCGACAGGGAGTTACTAAGACATAATTAATCATATTGTAACTACTTTGAATTGTTGTTAGAATTATTTTTGGTTTTTTCACCAATGGGGAAGCGTTTGCATTCATCTCACTAGACGGTTCGTACAGATAAGGCCACACTTCACCCACAATGCAACCTCTGGCTATCTTACCTCTAACTGCCGGAACACAAATGCTACTAACGTATTGTAATAATAGCAATAGCAGACGTTTGAACAGCCTCTGTGATCTACCGGTTTTGGACGGTGCTCTAGCAGTTGGGCTCCTTTGGTTTTTTTTAATAGATCATATATAGCTCAGCAAATGACTCCATCTCACCTGATGTTAAGTGGAATCCATATCCAGTCCAGACGCGAAGATAACTGGTTTACAAAGTAAGAGTAAATTGTATCGATATAGTATTTTGCACGGGTTGGACGGAGCCACAACGCTGGAATTTTAACTGTTTTTGTAACACTTTTCCCTTTTCACTTTTCTTTTATTAACACTTTTCCGATTTTTTTAACACCTTATCAGTTATGTTTTCTATAGTTTACGCGAACACTACATGTTTTTTTTTAGTCTCACTGTGACATTTTTACATACATACTCTCACAGTCCTCTTCACAAAAAGGGGTAGGTACGTAGGTAGAGCATCAAATTCACCAATTTTCAGTAAACTCCCCGTTAGTGGCCATTAGTGACCACAATTAGCATAATCAAAGTAAGGCTCCGAATAGATACCATCGGTGATAGGCTAGCCGATCGCCTGGTATACGAGCATCTTGGAACCCTTGTCCCTTAGTCGGCTCTTACGAAATACACGGGAAGTTACGCAGCTGATACATTATTTTGAAGTCCCAAACCAGCATAGGAATGTAGAATAAAACGCGAGTAAACTCGTAAAAATGTTTCACTCATAAATTTTAAGATATTTGTCCAATAAATGGTTGGGTTACACTTTACTAATATAAGACAGATTAGACAACGTCACATACATTGTTCTGATCCCAAGGTAAGTAGCTAAAGCACTTGTTTTATGGAAATCAAAAACAACGACGGTACCACAAACACCTAGACCCGACACAATTTCGAAAAGTTCGTTCGGGGTTCGTTCGTTCGAATCGAACCCTGGACCTCAGAGTTAGCGCTGTCCATTAGCTGCCCATAGATTATTCTAGCTTGGTCAGTCAGTCATAGTGCGTTACTGAGGGATAGTATAACTTAATATGGCCTCACATTGTTTATGTAATAGAGGTCGATAGTACCAGCTCCAGACACATTCACGGTTCCTACACGCCGACCGCATCTCCGTCATGTTCCATAACCAATAATTATTTGCACCAAGTACGCTGCTCCACCGTACACGACAATTAACTAGTCACCCGTGAAGTTGTATGCAGATACTATGTTACAAATGGCAGTAACAATGTTTTAACATAATATATGCCTATTACTATATTTAAGTTTGACAGCTCAAGTATACCTAACCACAAACTGATTTTTCAGACGTGGCACAAACAACCTGATATTCCGTAAAATTTCCTTTGTTGGATGATAAAAGATGCTGAATTATTATGATATTCCCCTACTGATAGGTAGTTATTAGTAGAGATGTGGCGATTTTACTGAGACCTCACGACTTCGAGAATTTGAAAAGTCTTCATAAAGCCCACCCTTATCCCATGATGGACCCCTATAGCAGCGCCACCTATAGGGTCCAATTGTAAATCTAAACCATTCTCGAATCCACTAAAACACACACATAACCTTCCACTTTTGACGTGACAACGTCTTATAAAATGGTTTGCCGGGTGACACTTCAAGAAACTGCGTTACGCTCCGCTCACGTTATGCGCTCACAATGAGAGCGAGTGAGAGGCACGCGTCCCTTCCACTCGGGCATGGTTAGCCCGCCTAAGAGCGAGAGAGACAGACATAAAAAGTGAAAGGTAAATACGTGTGTATGTGTAAAGGTAAAAATAAAATTTTGTTAATATGAAATTCAGTGCGAGATTCTTTGTATAAATTAATGTTTTAAATATAATTCTTTGTATAAATAAATGTTTTAATTTGTTACTATTATTTCATCCTTCTTCCTACTATACGAATGAATATTCACATTAAAATTATTTTACCACTCAAAGTCGTTCTCACGTAAAACTTTCGCCCGTATATCGACTTTACAGGCAACCAATTTTTTTTGTTCCATTTGTTCCTCAAGTTTCTATTTCACAATTATGATAAAAAAATGGAAAAACATAATATCTACATAAAGAAAATAAAATAAATCTGCAAACATGAATCTTCCCAACTTCAATCAATTTTGATCGAAGCTTCCCAAGAATAATAACGATTTTAAAACGTAGTTGTTATCACAACGTTATTCCTAATACTGTATTGTAACGTAACTATACGTCCCGTTTTGAACGGGACTTTTGGAAAAAAGTTTGGAAAAAGCTTTGGGACGCAAAATTGTCCCGTTTTCCAAAACCGGTCCTTAAGGCAATGTTGATAACAAAGGTAAACGTTAAAAAAAAGAATTTTATTCTTATTCAAAATTATCACTGAAAAATATAAATATAACTGAGCATTTGTTTAATTACTTTTTTTCATTTGTAATAAACACCTAATATTTTGATAAATAAAATAAAACTTAACAATAAAATTAGTTTTTTTTTTACTGTAAACCTACCTACCAATTGACGTACATAAGCCGAAGTCCCGTTTTGAGTAAAAAAATAAATGGTCACGTTACTAATACAAATGCTAATTTGAAAATAGAACACCGGTATAAAGAAGTTTTTAAAATAAATTGTGTGACAAATGACAAACGTGAAATTAATGCCAAATATTAAAAACGCGTGAAACAGTTTTTATTACGCAACGGTAATAATGAATACGAAATGTGCAACATTTATATTCATAGGTTATGTTAAGTTTGGTATAAAAAGTTTATATATCATTGCGAAACTAATTTACTATTTTTATTTATTTTTGAATATCACATTTTAATTAGAAAATAACCATACGACCGAGCTACGACCATTTTAAGATGCTACAGCACTCACACACTTTTTTATTTTGGATAAAAATAATATATATATATCTTTCTATCTATCATACTTCGTACTCATATATATAAATATATAAATATATATATATATATATATATAAATATTTTAAACTACGAAAGGTAGGCTAATTATAGTTTACCAATTTCGAGATGGTATTTAGTTATTATCCCAATTCAGGATAGGTGGTGCAATACCTAACTGTCAGAATAATACCATAGCCAATAAAAATTGAATAGAAGTAACCATATATGTAGTTTCACAGTCTCACTGACTACATAATACATTTGAATCTCTTTGTTTTCCACTCTCACACAGCGAAAATGGCCGTCAGGTTTCCTAGCGACCGTATTGTTTTGCATCTCGCACATTACGCCACTGAACATTACCTTCTGTTCTGCAGTTAGGCCCCATGTGGTAACCGAGCAACGTCCCACTTCAGTCAAGGTTCTAACTTCGACAGTCCACTTTAATACAGCAAAGTATTATCCGACTTATAGCGTCCAATGCAACGCTTACCTTAACCCAATGCGCTACAGTAGTTTACTCATTAACAATTGAAAACTGATGATACTTTTCCACGTCCCTGCCAAGGTCCTACCGTGAGTACAGCACAGATTGCTAGCTAGATTAAAACAGACGTATGTTAACTTGAAAGCACTAACAAAATAGTTCTGTAACCTAATACGGATAACGTCGAAATTTAAACTGAAACAAAATTTGTGGTTTTCGGTCGGTACACAAAGGAGTAGCGATAGTATTCAAGTGTTACGCGTTTGTACGTGTGCTTGCGAATGTCACGTACTTTAAGTATAATCTTTGCTTTGAATTTTTTCTCTACTAACCATTAAATGATTAAGCACTTTAAAGCCGAATTCATAATGTTAATTTTCCAATGCTACTAGCAGGATACGATTTGTTTGCATTTTAGTTACTTTATCCAATGCATTTTTCATATGGATGGGGCTGGCTATTCTCGGTTTAATACTGTAAAAAGAATAAATCTTATTAAAACTGTATTTTAATGTGATAATGGTCATAACAGTAAAACTATCACCCTAATTTTATAGGCACCCCGCCTGGAGGGCAAAGGGAAGTTTCCCGTCCCCCTTTTTCTTTGCCGAGTGTATTCTAATAAAACCTCCAGTCTTTCTTCATAGATTTTGGTGGAAATCTCGGGGCCTGCCGTGATTACCAAGGAGCCAGTAATAACTGACATCTTAACCAAGGACAAAATGTCAAGTTATAATAATATATATGTTGGGGTGACTCCGGTGACTGCTTATGACGGTCCAGGATCATCCTGGCGGCACGTGAGGGAATTTAAGGAGAATGGGTATACCCTCATTTCCCTTAGGGGAGTATGAGGAAGAGGCGCAAATAATATTTCTAAGAAATGTTTTTCATTTCAATGAAAGAAAGAAAGAAACGTTTATTTAACATTTCAAAAAATACATTTAAAAATTAGTGTAATGGTTCAAAAAATTAAATGCCAAAACGGCTTCTCCTCAGCTCAATGTTACAGCCGAAGCCGGTGCTGGTTATGGGCTATGTTAACAAGGCCATTAAAAGAGTCCTCTTGGACACCCGAAATACTGAGTGGACTGTATGATTATTTGTATAGGATAAGAAATCTATGAAAAACGCTATACTAACCTCTCGATATCCATAAAACCAGACACAATAGAAATTCAATTGTTCTATTCAATTCAAGCATAATAATTTTTGCTCTATTGAAAACACTTTTAAATATTCAATAATCGATAATAACTCAACTCGTTTCTTTATACTTTTACACTTCCAAAATATATAATGGTCTACTAGCAACGTTTTCCGACGATGATGGGGTTCTTCCGATGGAGTCCTTCAAACGTGGCAGGCGTGAAGAAGCAGCTTGTGGGCCGGCAGGGTGAGGGTGACTGACGTTGCGTTGTTTTAGCGCTGCACCAGTTGTCTTTTGTCCATTTTGGTGTTTTATTATATATGTCGCCCGCGACTTCGTTCGCGAAGACTACACTATCCCACAGGAACCTGTTACCGGGATAAAAAGTATCCTATACCCTAGTCCGGATCATGGTCTGTCTATGTGCAAAGTTACATCCAAATCCGTTCAGCCATTTTCACGTGATGCGCGGTTAAATAAACAGACAAACAGTTATACAGACAAAAATTCTAAAAACTGTTGGCACGTGTTCTGTTATCGATTCTAAGTATCCCCAGTCAACTTTTTTTCGATATCTTCCATGTACAGACTTTCGACCCTCTTTAGCTTTATTATATGTATAGATTTTTACTAATCTATGGTATTGTCACCAGTGATCAACATTTTTATCCTTTAATCACTAGCAACATTTAAATATGGAACAGTAACTTCCTTTCCGTCATTCCGTAATATTTCAATGAAAATCTATGTAATTTTTTGGCTTCGAAAACTCTGTCAAACACTAGGCCATTACCCTTTTTCGCCCCCTTGGAAAAAGGTCTGTCCCCTATCTCCCTATACGTCTCTGTTACCAATGAAAATTGACTATCCAAGCAACATCATCCGCGTCTACGTAAAAATCTATGGCGGAACTAATTTTGGCCACATCAAATTCTAATCAAGCCGGCATCTCGACCTTTGCTTGTCCCGAACAATGCCGTCCGCCACCCGCTCACTTCATCACACCGGCTTTTTTGGCACGTCATGTGTCCTCGGGTGCATCCGCTTCGTAAGGCGGCAGAGGTAAAATACTATGATACTAAGGTAAATTAAATTATGACTTTTTATTCAATGTGTTTATTTTAGACGGAGATGGCGGGATGAGTTGCTACGCCGGTCGAATTGACCTGGAATAGCTCAAGAAAGATATAAGTGACGGGATAATAACTGCTAATATAATTAATAATATTTTTATTTTTTTATACTTTATGGGTAAGCACAGTGCCTTCATCACACCTGACGTTAAGTCATGATAAGGTCAATGGTGGAAGTGCATTTGGCCCACACAAGCCGGGACACAACAATGCTACTGTGGGCTACTCCCACTTTGCCAGACAAAAATATATAAACTACAACAATATACATATATACTACTTATATAAAACATTCACACATTGTTATATAAACAAATACATTACCTAGGTATAAATACATAGACATATAATAAATACATTTAATATTAAATATGTATATTGTTGTAGTTTATATATTTTTGTTTGGCAAAGTGGGAGTAGCCCACACTACAAATATTGGTGTTATGGTGACATATTTAGATAAGATGGAGGTAGCTAGCCAGGCGGACAAATAAACCCTACCACCAACACCAAACCGAGTACACAAACAGTTACTCCACACTGGGAAGTCTTACCCGGGACCTTAACGCCTCGGTGGCCGAATGGCAGAGCGCCCGGCCCGATACCCGAATGTCCCGGGTTCAATTCTCAAGTCGGCTAAAATGTATTTCGGATTTTTCGATGCATAGCCCGGGTTTGTGATCACCAACCCGAATTTGGCAAGCGTGGCTATTAAGCATTACCCATCAATTGTAGTGATGACTTGATTTCAATGATGGAGGCCATTGCCCAGCAGTGGGACAGTTATGAGACCTCAGGGTATGAGACCGTCGGTCTTAACCACTAAACCACAGAGACGGTTGAAAATTCATCGTTCTCTAAGATTTCTCATACGTTACACATTGAAATGTAACAATTAAAACGAAATTTCCACCAAATACTCGAACCTGCAAACAAGGTAAAACATTTAAGTACAGTTTTTGTATTTGTTTTTTTTTATTTGTTGCGAAACAAATTACAAAAACACAAATGTTGAAAAAATTTCCACGAGCAGGATTTGAACCTTCACCCTTCTGACATACCGGGTCAGGTCCCTTTCCAATTGAAAATAGTGTTGTATTCCAGTAAATAGTGTTGAATAATTTCGGCGGGCTGGTTAGAACCACCAATTTTTTCACAGGGTTAAATATATAAATAATATATGTATTAAAAAAATGTTTTTAATTTGTTTATATAATTTTAACGCAAATTTTGTTGCGAAACAAATTACAAAAACACAATGTTGAAAAAATTTCCACGAGCAGGATTTGAACCTGCACCCTTCTGACATACCGGGTCAGGTGCTCTTCCAATTGAGCTATCGTGGTTCTAACCTAAACTTGTTTTTGTCACTCACGCGCAGCTAGGGCCGGCCGCTGTATTGTATAAATAATAAAATTCCTGGTAATTAAAGTATTTTACTTATAAAATGAAACCACTTTTACGGATCTACTCGCGTTTATTTTACACATTAGTTTTAATTAATGTTTATCCTGACGTTTCGAACCCTTTGCAGGGTCCGTAGCCACAGGAAAACTGAGGTATTGGTCGTCTCATAATTATAAGTTGTTTCATTTCAATGTGAAGTGTTCGCGTAAACTTTAGGAAACAATATATTTTACTTGTTTTTGAAACTCTTACTTATTGTTTTAAATACTTATTCTTGACTAGGGCGGGTAAATAGGGTGTAAGTATTTTAGATTTAAGTGACTTATATTCCTATATAAGTTACTTACTAACTTTATGTCTCTTAAGTTAGCTTTTTTTACAAATCTTTTTATAAAAAACACTGGATAAGTAAAATAATACGCAGGTATTCGCAGCGTTGGATGTTGCTTTTTTATTTCATAAATTAGAAAAAAACTAACGTACAGAATAATAGGTAGTTAAGAAATATTTGCGACAGATTCATATATATTGGGATATGTCCGCAATGCTCGCGTTAATGAGCTAAAAAATCTTACCCATGACCATGACAATTGCGCAATAAAACATCCAAATGTTTCGGTGAACAGCCGAAAGCAAAAGTACACAAACCTTTCAAGGAAACTATAAAAATGGGACCCACGTTTATGGCGGGCACATCTCGCTGTTTGCACAACAATCGCTCCAAATTACTAATCGTTATAAAAAAAAACTGAACGAATCGATGCGGAAAAATATTGACGCCGGTTTTTTTACAATGTTCTTTTATTTTCCTACGTGTAAACCTTCATCTCACTTGATGTTAAGCGATGATAAGGCCAACGGAGGAAGCGCACTTCACCCGGAATCCTCAACTACTGAGACACTGACTATCTTATCTCTAAATATCGAGGTACTTACACACAACCAAAAAATATGGTGATAACCCCAAAAATAATAATTATACTAATGTCACTTACATTAGAACATGATAGTTTAAAAAGTTATAGCTTATAATATATCTAGCTACCGGAACATAACAATGCATTGATGTTATGGCGACATATAGAAAGGTGACATATTTAATGTAACCAGGATTTTGGACGGCGAAAAACATACCTTTAAGACGTAGTGGATAATACATCGCGCTAGCGTAATACCGAATTTAAAAAGAATCCGAAGCGCTTAATCGAATGACTTTGTTTTCAATGTCAAAGTCAAATGAAAAAATAGTTGTGTGGCAAATGCAAAATTACTATAATTAATTCAATTCTAATTTATTCTTTCTACAAAAGCTGTGTGCTAAGTGTTTGTAATAATCATAAGATGTTTATACAATTATGCTAATTTAAGGTGTAAATATAAAAACAATGTCATTAATAATATCATCATTATGTTGGTGTACCTTATTAAATAAATAAATGACGAGAGCGGAAACTCAGAGGGGCCTCTAAAGGCTCTAAAATCGAGCATTACGGTCGCTTGATGGAAAACAGTCACAACAGCGCGTGGAGGCTTGCATGGATGGATCTAATACCTTTCAAACGTAAACAGAACAAGGCAAAATAATAATAAAATAATAATAATAATAATAAAATATATTTACTTTCTCTCCACAAAAATACAATAAACAATGTGCTTAACCTATAAGAACAGTTCAATATTTGTGGGAGACTGGAGTCTAAACTAGGCAGTGGCCTGCCGGTTTTATAGAGCTCCAGGCCTCCGACCCTTGTAATACATGGATTTTACTTATAGGTACATCATAGCATCTAATCATGGGGAAACGTGTGCTGGCAGACTATTCCAGGTAGAAACGAGTGCTTTTGAGCGAGATGCAATGTTAGAGACACCCCGCTACACACGACTTTAAAGTTTATACTGACACCCCTTACCAACCTAGCGGTTACAAAAGTAGTGTCAGATTATCCATAGAGAATGTTAGAGACAGTAAAGCGGTGACTCCAGAGAGCAGCACGCGTACTGAAAGGGAAGAGAAGGTAGGATCTTAAAAACACTTATGGTAACGCCATGGTAGCGGTCAAAGACGCTTAGTGACGCATTATAAATTAGAGTGGTTACATTTTTATTATTCTTATTTATCTATCTATTCGAATTCTGGGCAGACTACTACCAGACATAAAAAATCCACAGATCTCGTGCTCTACACGACTTGAAAGGGCATTGAAAATGTACCTACTTATTACAGATTATTCAAACAATTTTTTTTTTTTTCAAAACTAACATTTCCAAAATATTTTTAGATCATCTTAAAACCCTTCGAGTTCCGCGTCTTTTGAGCTCTCATACGTCCTCGTGGCCGCACGCGAGCCGTCCGCCGCGTGATATCGCACCTCGCGCCGCGCAAACTCGCGGCTAAGGGCATCTCTACAGCCTCAACCGTCACTAATCAAAAAAAGTGTTATAAGGTAAAATGTTCGTTAGTTCAATACCATGGTGCTTTTTTTTATTTTTTTTTATTCGTCCCCGTTCTCGAGATATAGGGAATTTTCTGGGAAAACACATGATTTATCAAATTCTTCAAATTCTGCGTCTTTTGAGCCTTCATACGTCTTCATGGCCTTAAACCTCAGGGTATCACGGGCAAGTCGCACTTTCAGCGAAAATGGAGAAGCGAACGAAAAAACATTTTCAATGTTAAAATTTGGTGTTGACAACACGTGCACACCACAGCTCTTAGCATACGAAAGTTCGTCGTAACCTATTTGCATACGAAAAGATCGGACTTTGTCGGTCTCCCCACGACTTTCGTCAAACAAAAATAATGCCATAAACGATTACAGAGAATAAGGTTTTTGCTCCAATAAATGCGTACTAAAATTTGAACAAACCATTTTTTTTAGGGTGTTTCAACCTTTTCTAAGTATGTAGAACAATGGTGAGATTGTGTCATAATGTTTGGACAATACACTGTTCGTGTCAGCTAGGCGGATTCTTTATAAAATGTCGGCTGGGGTGTAATTTTGTGATAAGCGATATTTTATACAAAGACGGACATTTTCTATTTCTGTTTTCGTTGTTTGAATGTTTTTTCAATTCGTACTTTTTAGATGGTTTTGAATTAATTGTTATACATCAAATGGGTAGATACCTACCTATGTATAATTAAAACAAAATATTTTTTAAACTTTCCGCATTAACTACTTACCTATACTTTTTGCGTATTATTATACTCTTTTATTTGGCGGGTAAGTTCGTCGCTACTTTGACATAGTTAAATATTTACAGGTATATCACCGCGTACTTACATTATTTATTATTATGAATCTTACGACTTAATTTGATTGTCATTCATTTAGTTTTATCACCTAACGTTATTTTTAGCATGCTATTTATTTAACAAAATAGCTTAAGCTTTATATCATTGACATTATTATTATTATTTATTTTTATGATACTGAGCTGGCAAACGAACGTACGGTCCAATGGAAACAGATCTTCATAACACATAAAAACACATGCAAACCCTGACGCCCGCTAGTGTGGTGGGTTATGGCCCGATATCTCTGTGTGTTATAGGAAACATAGTTATCATCATGGTCATCACCATCATCTCAGCCAAAAAGGTCCATTGCTGGACAAAGTCAGATCTCAACAACCTACAGCAGATCAGATGGTCGGTCACTGAGTATATTAATGTCATAATAATAGTATAGTTTATCATCATCATCAGCTTATTTTATGTCCCCACTGCTGGGGCACGAGCCTTCATACGGATGGATAGGGAGAACGGGCCATAAACCACCACGCGGGCCCAGTGCGGATAAGGGTAAAAAACAAACAAACGACTGCTAATGCAGCCGGGACCAACGGCTTAACGTGCCTTCCGAAGCACGGAGGAGCTTGAGATGGTAAATGTTTGGTCACCCTTTCGACGACCGGCCTTTGCGAAAGATGCTAACTAAGCTCAGCACTCGCAGGCGCGTTAACCACTGGGCCATCGAGCTCCTCAGTATAGTTATAACATAATAATTTTATTATGGTTCAATTATAGGATAGCCCGAGCCCATCCGATGGATATACATATCGATGAAAATACCCTCCCCCCACTCTTGAAATGTTATGATTTTGCACATTGGCCCCACCGTTAATAGGCTTATATTAATAGAAATAGTTTCAAAAGTCTCTTAGTCTTCTATAACAAAATCAAAATTGCATACGACATCCAACACTTTATTGTTCAAATACATAAACAAAACAGATGGTAATGTTTGTAAAAATTCAAATTGCTATACAAGTCGGTGGAAAACAATGGCATTCATTCTCGCTTATAACAATGGTAAAGTTTTCTTCAAGGGACCGCTTCGGTTGCATAATTAGGGCTCTATCTGATATTTTTGAAGAAATTCAAAAGTGAAAGTTGACTTTTACGACGCGGCTACTTGTTTTGTTGTTGTTGTGTTTTAAGTGATTCGTAAATTAGACTTTTGCTTTTACGTCGCCGCCGGGGGCCGAAAGGATGGCTACCTGAGTTTCGGAAGCTTTTTATTGCCTGTATACATCCTTTGGAGCGCTTCTATTCTTCAAGAATTCGTATGGTCAATATTTATTTGATTATATATATATATATAACAGCGTAGATAACTAAAATCTTAATAAAGAAACATCTATCTATATGTTGTCCACTTATTTGGTTATCATCATCGTCATTTTCAATCCATATCTACCCACTGCTGGGCATAGGCCTCCTCCATGTTACGCTATTCACTTCTGTTTATTGTCACTTTTTAAAAAAGTTTCATTTTGGACTTGTGTTTCTTTGCTTTCGATCGGTCTGTCAAATTCTATTGTGTGGTTAATGCCCATTACAAATACCGCTGCCATTTTAATTTCAATTCGTAACAATATCGATGACCTAATGAATATAAAGAAGCTTAAAGTTTGCCAAGGAAATTTATAAATTTCAAAAATAATATTAGTTAATTGAATTATTTTTAGTTTCATTACCATAGCCAAAATCATAAACATCATGATGCAATCCAACATCGATAATAAATGGGTATGTCACACCTTTTTTTTTTATATTTACGGGTAAGCACAGTGCCTTGATGATCTCACCGGATGTTAAGTGATGATAAGGCCAATGATGGAAGCGCACTTCACCCGGGATCCTCAACTAGTGAGGTACTGGCTATCTTATCTCTAGCTGCCGGAACATAACAATGCTACAAACATTGATGTTATGGCGACATATTTAGATAAGATGGAGGTAGCTAGCCAGGCGGACAAACAAGCCCTACCACCAACCAAACCGAGTACACAAACATGTACCCCCAGCTGGGAATCGAACCCGGGACCTCTGGGTCTAAACCGGTGGTCTTAGCCACTAGACCACAGAGGCGGTTAATAGCGTGTTACAATATTTCACCTCACTCACGCCAAGCTCAATAAAAGAGAATAGAATAATAGATGATGTAAGTACCAATTAATTTAATTTGCGATAACAACCTGTAATAACTATATTATATACACAAAGTGTTACGGTTTTAGGTCAAAAAAATCATGCGGCTTAAGATAAGAGATTATGTTGTGAAAACCTTTGTTTGAGCTAAGTCTCGTCATTCATAATATTTGCCAGTAGCTAGTATTAAGACCGGAACAGGTTACTTTAATATGGTATTATCACGCTATGCTAAAGTCTATGTGGGAAGCTTGAACCCGGTAGTACAATGTTTACATCGACTGTGATGTTATTTTGATAAGGTAATAACAGCTTTTTTAAATATTAAGGGGTATTACAATTATTTAATATATTAATCCCATCTTAACGTACTTAAAAAAAATATATGCTTAGAACAACTATGAAAAACAAAGTCAAATCAGTATCTATATAGCTTATTAATGGAAGTAATGAGTAATGAGCGCATTTATTTCACCCATAAAGTGTTGATCAGCGAAATCTTAATTTGTAGTAAAACTGTTTAATTATTTGAGAATAAATAAAAATAAAAAAAGTAATACATTGACTAATCCTTTCATCAGAGGTAATGGATTGAAGTTAAATATATGCTGATCTAGATAAAGGAGAAGCACGTGGATGAATAACAGAGTTGGAAACTGGAGATCTGTGTGACTACACAGATCTCCAGTCTGACTAGAGACTGGAGAGAGTGCGGCTAGAGAGGCAGGCCGACTAGCCTGCCTCTCTGGCCGCACATTTTAGCCTAAATGCTGGACAAGCTATTTTAAATACAAATAATAGTCAGTTTTTAAATTATTAATTAGTAGATATTAGCTTCAGTAAATATTTTGATCTTTTGCTGTAAAGTATATTAAAGTGCCAACTTATGATATGCCGGACATATCGTCTACAATCTAACTAACGAATCTTAATGTTTTTATATTGGAAGGGTTACTCTTTTTTCATTTTAACAATTAACTATATTAAAGCTCCACAGACAGTCTATTAAATCCTACACCTTATACTCCAAGCCGCGTCAAGCGGTGTTACTACAATCTCTGAACTCGCTAACACTTCGTGTCAGCAGATCATGATAGCAGCGAACGCTCGACGCCTAATCCCTTCTTCCTGGTCGAGATGATTTGTTGATACAGTGAGTGGTGCGTCATGCCGGCAGCCTTCTGTGTAGCGTGAGGTGCTTGCTGTGGCGACCCGATTGTTAAGTTTCAGCGTGTTAAAACAATTGCTTAAAAAGATTAGTCGACAGAGGCTTTTGATTGGTAGCAAAACCTGAAATGAAAAAAAAAAAGAAAATGAAAAAAATATGTTTATTTACCAAAATTAAATAGTAAGCCGTGTTACAGGAATGTACATTGACTCCCACACTAGACCAGGCCTAGCTCGTGGAGGTCTGGCTCGTGGAATTCTCTAGGGTTAGCTAGGTAACAATGTGGATATTCGTCACAAACAATAATATACAGTATGATTCTGGCAATAACAAATAATAAATAAACTAATTATTGGACGGTGCAATGCGCGAATGTGGAGTGCATGTTTGTAAGAATGAGTTAAGTGCGTGTGTGTGCCCAACAGCTAACTTCAGGCAGCCAAAAACATGACATTACAATTTTCAGGATAAGGTTCTAGCTGAATCCCGTTTGTGCAGGGTTCTACGTAGCTAGCTACACCAAAAGATAATAATATAATGAAAAGCAACGGTAAATGTAGACTCGTTTGAAAGCATCATGCTTTCCATTAGTTTTTATTGTACACACGCCTGCAAATCAGAGTACCACAAACTGTCAAATTTCCTCAATAGACTTTGAACTATATGTCTATGGCATATGGTTGAACATTTATTGAAGAAATTTGTCAGTTTTGGATAGGTTCATGTGCAGGCGTCTGTACTTGCTGGTAAACTCGCAGCTGTTCACCAAAGAGGTAGCACATGCTAGACATTACTCGTTCGTTCATTTAATGTTCATTTTGCCTGTATCAACAGGTTTTCCGTGGCCCTGTAGTACTGGATTGATTATTTGTGAGCCTGACGAGATCTCAAGTCAAGACGGCAACAGGGAACAACATAAAAAAAAATTCTACTGTCTCACATAGTCTTTACTTACCAACCTTATCGCTACCGTTCTTAATTTGCACCAATCAATACAATCGACTTTCAAAATAGATCATTAACTAGTACTTAGCACTGTCACGATCTCTGCGTGGGAGATATCTCTTAGGGCCCCAGATATGCCTTAATTGTCGCGAGATACCAACGATTTATGATCTTGTTAATAAAATTGGATCATTCTGCTTAATTCGTTGGCGCAACATGTAGGATATGATGTTATTCATCAAGGTGAGTTTCGTTTCCTGATCTATATTTGTTCGCAGATGCATAATTAAAACACAAATCGTTTGTGCGATAAGCATAACGAAAATATTTTGAAAAATTAATTAAATTAATAGTGATTGCTTTTTATATTTGAATAACATAATATGTGGCACTCCTCCTTGAAAAATGACAGTTTCCTACTATCCATATTTAAAGGTATCTAGATCATTCTTCCGTTTTCATTACACTTACAAATCCCAATATTAAAAATAAATGTTGAAAAAATTTCCACGAGCGGGAACCGAACCCGCACCCCTTAATATGCCGCATAACAGGTCAGGTGCACTACCAACTATGTTAACGTGTAGATTTTTCCAATATACGTTTTCAAACTGTAATTTGTTTGCAACAAAATTTATGCAAAATTATGTATAGGTAAGTAAGTAACTACCTACCCATGGTTTTTAATATTAAAAAATTGTGTTATAAATCTGTCGAAAAACACACATGGTTACCAACACCTGCCTGCGTACAAATTGATTGCAAAAAATAAAACCGCCAACATAATAAAAACGCGCAATAAAATCATGCTATCACTTCTAACTAGCTAAAATGTTTCTCAAGTCCCACGAAGGAAATTAACACCGCCATTACGTAACTTCATGGAGTATACAACCTTAACCTTTCGCTTCGTGATATGGCTATATAACACAAAATAGGAGGACCCCAGAAGGTAAGCTTCATACATACCGCGCTCGAGCGACGCACACATAGACCCTCTAGAATTATTGGAGCGTCTTAAACTACAAGATAAGATTTTACTAGAAAAAATCAACCAGTCTCAAGAAGCTCGAGTGGGAATCGAACCCGCGACCTGTGGCTTTTCTAGTAGTTTGTGATTTACGCTGCAAGCCAACGTGTAAGGGTTATCCAAAGGTCGTGGGTTCTATTCCCACTCGAGCTTCCTAATAAAGCTGGTTGACATTTTCTAGTAAAATTTTATCTTGTAACTTTATATAGCATTGTAAATGCAAAATCACACTAATATTATAAATGCGAAAGTATGTGTGTATGTGTGTATATTTGTTGCTTCTTCACGCTGCAACGGATGGATGGATTTGGATGAAATTTGGCATACAGATAGATAGTTTATAACCTGGATTAACACATAGGACACTTTTTATCCCGATATTCCCACGGGAACGGAAACCACGCTGGTGAAACCGCGGGTGGCTGCTAGTTCAAAATAATATAAATGAATTATACTAGTCCAAGCGCAGTTGTCCACCCTCAGAATAGTAACTAAAGCTAGTCCGCCTCGCCAATTTTTAATGTTTTTATTTGTATAGTTTTTTAATTGTTGTACGATGTCTTTTATTTTGTATATTTTTGTTATTTACGTATATGCATTTTTAATATATATATTTAGGATAGGTTTATTTATAATATAAGTACAATTATATCCGGATACATATGTATATATATAAATTATTTTATTTTTAATTTTTGTTTTCTTTTCTAATTTATTTATTTATTAGTCTAATTGTTTAGGATGGAAACGTCATCTCGCACAGGCCCTGCCAGAATACCAGCGTCGTTGCGATGTGACTTCCTCACACCGTAGCGACATAATAATATGCTGAGGCAGGGTCCTGATTGGCTAGTCACACTGTTGTGTTCTTTTTATTCGTTATTTGTTAGTTATGTTTTGTCTTTGCATTTCATGTCTTTGTGTCTGGTATCATATTATGTGAGAGTCAATAAATGTTTTTTCTTTCTTTCTTTCTTTCAGTTGTTGAGAGGTCGTCTATGCCTGGATTGCACGAGCGCGTTTGTATGAAGCTTACCTTTTGCAGTGTCCTTATATTATGGCTATAATGAGGCAGTGCAGAAGTGATAGGAGGAGTCTGCGCGAAACCTGAGCGGCGTGATTGAGCATATTAACGGCACAACTAATGGCTTTGGGGTAATTGAGGTTTGAAGGCTGTTTGTTTGTACGTCTCATTCTCTGGTGACGTAAAGGTTGGTGCTGGTGTGTGCGAAACTGCAAACTGTGACGTGTAAGGTAAGGTAGATGGATAAAAACCTAATTGCTTAAGAAGGAGAAACAGTTACATATAGTGTAACAACAGTAACAATGTTATAATTTAAGTAACAATTCAAGCTTTTCAATATGAAAACGAACGGAAGCGATCCGACACGAAACGCCTAATTTGAAAGAGCCCTAAGATAGCTCTAACTAAACCACAGAGGCAGTTGATAGGCTGACAATGATTTAATAGATTATTTCCATAACCTCTATAATTAGCATTAATTCATGCTATGAAGGGTCTTTTCCTGTACAGTCGTGTCACATGCCCGTGACTCAGTCAGGTAAAATTACTGTAATTTGACCGATGATTCCATCTCAAGTCCTTACTCACCGTTCAAAGGTTCAATGATTACAATGCTCCATAGAAATTTAACGGAAAATGTTATAAACACCTTGTTATATTTCTGGTCAAAAACACTTTTAATCGACAATAATAATAATATAATAAATATGTTTTCAAACTGACTTTCCGCTTTGGATTATATTATCATTCAATGGTATGGTTTTAGATGTTATTGGAATGAGATTTCACAAAAGTCCCTGAATACAAAACACGAAAATTATTGTTTTGATAGATTTGGACAATTAATAAAGGGAATTTCATAAATAACGATAGGGAAAACAGAAAGCTAACAAAGCTTGGAGCAGCTCGATGGCGCAGTGGTTAACGCAGTCTTCGATTGCTGAAGTTAAGCAGCTTTTGCAAATGCCGGTCGTCGGATGGGTGACTAAAAATGTATGATAGTACAAGATAAAATTTCACTAGAAAAAATCTACCAGCCTCAGGAAGCTCAAGTGGGAACCGAACCCTTTGGATAAGCGGTCCAATGCTCTGACCGCTGAACTACCGAGGCCCCTTTATCTTGTAGGTAACTTACTTATATAAAATATAATTCAAAAAAAATTCAAAATTCAAAATTCAAAATCATTTATTCAGTTTAGGCTACAAGTAGCTCTTGTGAATGTCACTATGCCATCGGTTCGTAAGTCTACTCTGGGCGGGAGATCTTGTACTGAGAAGAACCGGCAAGAAACTCAGCAAGTGTCCAGCTCTTTTCTCCCTTACAGCGTCAAAAATATTGGAAAATGCCCTATCATAGCAGGACACTTTCCATTACAAATAAACACAAAATTATAGAAGACAACCACAACATGTAAATAAAAAACAAAAATATCACAAAAATAAAAATAAAAAAAAAAAGAAAACTAAGTTAACAAATTTACATCAGGTAAAAGTTTCAATTTCCACAATGTCATACAGTACCACTACAGTACTCAAAAAAAAAAAAAAAATTTGGTTAAGAAAAACCAAGTCAAACTACAGTAAATAATATTAAAAATAATATAAGTATGCAAGAGCAGACCAGCCTCCACAGGCAGCACCCGTTCACGAGTATGACGTATGAATCAGCCATCGCTTCGCTCAACCATATTTTAGGGAACGTAACGACCCGACGCACACGCCACCACCGCAGAGACAAATAAAGAGAGCATGACATACTCAAGATACTCTAAATAAAAACTTAATGATCTATTTAACGCAACGCTGTTTGTTATCTGTAGGACACTGCTGATAAAGGCTATCATATCAGTATAAAAATTATATAAATTAATTTTATTATATTAATTCAAATAGAGTATATGTTTTTCATTATAACCAAGCTGTTTTATCATCTAAATATTCTTTGACTGTATAATAACCTTTTAAAAGTAATATAGATTTCACATGTTTTTTAAACTTATCTAAAGGTAAATCTAGTACAGTACTTGGTATTTTATTGTAATAGTGTATACCTTGCCCCAAGAAAGAACCAAGAACCTTCTGTAACCTGAACAGTGGCATTACAAGTTTTGTCTTATTCCTAGTATTGAAATTGTGTACGTCACCATGTTTAGTATAGGAGTTGATATTGCAACGTACAAAAACTATACAATTATAAATATATTGAGATGCAACTGTCAGGACACCAATCTCCTTAAAAAGATTTCTTAAGGATGTTCGTGATCCGAGTCTATAGATTGTTCTTATTGCTCGTTTCTGTAAAATGAATATAGTTTCAATATCAGCCGCTGTTCCCCACAGTAGGACGCCATACGACATGACACTGTGAAAATAACTAAAATAGACCATTCTAGCAGTTTCAACGTCTGTTAACTGCCTAATTTTTCTAATGGCATAAGCAGCAGAGCTGAGTTTACCGGCCAATTTCGATATATGAGGATTCCATTGAAGCTTTGAGTCAAGGGTTATGCCTAAAAAGACTGTAGAATCTACCAAATCTAATTGATCACCGTTTATTTTAATATCGGTTGGTTCATATTTGACATTTGGTAATATAAATTTAATACATTTTGTTTTCTTAGCGTTAAGCTGTAAATTATTAATAGTAAACCAACGGAGTACCTCTGAAAGAGCTTTATTTACATTTTCATAATTAGTCCTACACCTAGTTACATTAAAAATGAGTGAAGTATCATCTGCAAATAATACAATTTCACAAAAGTTCTCTACAAAGAATGGCAAGTCATTAATATAAATCAAGAAAAGGAAAGGACCAAGAATCGACCCTTGTGGAACTCCCATTTTTACATGTGAACCAGATGATTTAGTACCATTTATATCAACAGTTTGTGTTCTAGAGCTGAGATATGACTGTATTAAATTTAGTGCAAAATCTTTGAGACCGTAATAATGAAGCTTCATCACCAGAGTCCGGTGCTCAACGCAATCGAAAGCCTTGGACAAGTCGCAAAAAACACCAAGAGCGTTTTGAGACTTCTCCCAGGCATCAAATATATGTTTTATTAGAGCAACACGCAACACCTGCATCAGTAGTAGAACGACCCTTAGTAAAGCCATATTGCTTACTATGTAAAAGGTTGTTTGTGTTAAAATATGACATCAACTGTTCGAGTATGATTTTTTCATAAATTTTACTTAGCGCTGGTAATATTGAAATGGGCCGATAGTTACTGGGATCTTCTTTGTTCCCTGATTTGAATAAAGGTATAACTTTACTAAACTTCATAAGATCAGGAAAGATTCCTTTATCGACACAGTTATTAAAAATTTCAGCAAGATACGGTGCAATAGAATGAATAATATTCTTAATTACTTTAATAGATATACCCCACAAATCACTCGTGTTTTTCATTTTAAGTGATTTAAATGTTTTAATAATATTCATTGAATCAATGTATTTAAATTGAAAGGAAAGATTACATTTTGGTACATATTTTTGGAGTAAAGTTTGTGCAGCTTCTGGTGATGAATCTAAATTTGACGTTGTTATTACAGGTATATTTACAAAAAAATCATCAAAAATATTAGCAATTTGTGAATCTGAATTGACTAAGTTGTCGTTTACTTTTAAAGTGAAAGTATTATCCCGTGGTTTAAATTTACCTGTTTCACGGTTTATAATGTCCCAAGTGGCTTTAATTTTATTGTTAGACTTTTTAATTTTTTCTTTAAGGTAATTAGATTTTGCTACTGTGCACACTTTTTTAAACATTTTCGAATAATTCTTTACATATTGCGTAAAATTAACATTTTGGTTATATTGTTTTAAACTATATAAATCATATAATTTATTTCTACTCTTATATATACCAGTCGTGGCCCAGTCACAGAACTTAAGTTTATGAGTAATTTTTATTGTTTTTGGTGTAAACACATGGTTGTATTCGGTCTTAATTAAATTAAAAAGATTACTATAAAGTACATCTGGATCATCTTGTACAAAGGGTAATGCATCAATTTTACAAGCTATACTATTTTTGAAACACTCCATTCGCTCTTTTGTAACTGGTTTACAGTTCACTATTTTTGGTTCATCCCTAATATCAAAATCATAGGTCACCTTCAAACCGCAATGGTCAGACGTAAGATTACTAATGAGTGACTTAGAAACAGGGTCATAGTCTGTAAAAATATTATCTAGACAAGTGGCCGAATGTGAAGTTATTCTAGTGGGTTCGAGAAATAGATTTGAAAGATTAAAACATTTAAATAAGGCAAGAAGACGAACACTCGTTGAAGTGTTTTCTAAAATATTTATATTAAAATCTCCACATACTAAAACAAATTTATTTTTTAATTTTAATTTTCTAAGTACATCTTCCATTACTGATTCAAAAATATTAAAATTGGCCGATGGGGGTCGGTATACACACACTATTACAAAACTATTGAACTCCACACACGATAGTTCAATGTTACGCTCCACTGATAGGTCTACAATGTCGTTGCGATTTTTGTATTTAATATTGCTTCTTACTAATATTAGAGAACCGCCGTGAATAGCTGAGCTTCGCACGTACGCGCTTGCTAATTGGAAATTATTTACATGGAATGATGTATCATGACTTCTTAACCAATGCTCAGTTATACAAAATACATGAATTACCTGACTTTTTGCTAATAATTCTAATTCTAAGTCCTTGCCAGCCAAACCCTGAATATTTTGATGTATAATAGTAATGGATGTGGGCTTGGCCTTTGTCTTAGACCTCAGTTTAAACCTGAGGTTGTAACCTTATTACTAGTTGTAAAAGTTGCATTAGTAGAACTACTAATGATTAAGTTATTATTATGAAAAGACTTAGTTATACCACCTATAACTGTATCATGTATATTAAAAGCTAACAAATTAGCTATCTGTGTCCTACATTTCTTAGAAAGATACATCGTATCTGACATCAAACTAAAGTTATTAATAAATTTATTAATATCGAAATATAAAATAGTGTCACTATGACGACAAGTCAAATTAAACAATAATAAATTTAAGTCATAAATGCGCTTGTTTTGTTTATAGCATTGTGACTGCAAAAATTCAAAACAAGATAGTATCATAGCACGTTTGGCCATTGGTCCCGGCTGTACAACAGTCATTACAACAACCAATCAGCAGTGGGCCCGCGTGGTCGTTTAAGGCCCGTTCTTCCTGTGGTATTTCCATTCATAGCGGAGGCTCGGGCCCAAGCAGTGGGCGCTGCCAACTATAATGGTGGAAGCCTTCCACCAACAAGACGGTTCACATCTAGGCGTCCTAAACACGTCCTAGACGACCCCGACGATCCCATAACAGTTACAAACGCCCCCCCCCCCCCCCCCCCCCCCGCCGGATCCTCTAAATGCCACTACACATTTACAGAATACACTAAACATGCACACTAGTTTAGGCCCAAGACACCGTACTCGTAGAGCAAGGGTACGAAGAACCGGTTCACACGCGCTCTACACCAGGTACACCAACCCGAGCCGAGGTCCGAGCCTTTAGAGGCGCCCTCGGGTTGCTCCGCTCCCCGATCCGATCCGAACCCTTCGGAGAATCTAGTAGGGGACGCGCACTAGTGCGCGATGCCGTTCCCTCTAGAAAACCTCCGAAGGTGATTCGTTTCACCAAAACATCAGAGTTTCGCTTAAAAACAGCAGAGGGCACATATAACCTGGTAATGATGATGATGGTGATGTCATAAAATAATTAAATTTATTGTTTTAATATTTAACGGTCTGAGTACATCTCGTGTTGTTATTTATTCCTATACCAGTTGTTTTGCAGCTGCGCATGTAATTACTATGTTAGTTCTAAGTACTGGTTGCGGCTTCAGAAATTAATAACTTGATGTTTGTAGTATAAGATTATTACTTAATACATTTATTGGCAAACTATAATAAAAGGAACTAAATTTATCATTTTTGGAGTAAAATGTATCTATTTAATTTAAAGCATAACAAAAGAAGCATAATTTTTTTTCATTTATTTAAAATATTAATTTAGATTAGTTTGTGTTATTCTTGAGTTACTTATCTTTAATGTTATTTTATACTTTTTTTTCCTTTAGTTGATGGCTTCGTGCGATTAGCACATTTAGCCAGTGTCAAAGTATTTTTCCTTACAAGAGTAATACCTACATAAATATACATTATTACAATATTTCCTTCCAGTATGATGATGATGAATGATAATGGAAATGAGAAGTGAGAAATGATATACCCCCTAACCCCTCGAGTATCTCAGTAAAGATGTGGGGCTTTACTAATTCCTCGGCGGACTTCTTGAGAGAATTTGAAAAGTGAAGTTGCAGTTTTGTTTCATTTGCCAACACGCATGCGCCCTTACGAACACTTAACGGTTAATAATCCACCATTATTTCACATTAATATTCGATATAACACAAATTTTAGAAAATAAAACAAAACCGCAGTCATTACTCTTCATTTTTCCGCCAAGAAGTCTATTTTATACTTTGTAGTTTGTGACACTATTTTCTATTACATTACTACTTAAGATTACTACATTGGTTTTTCAGTATTAACATCTGTCCTGTTCGCATAATCTGGATCAGTTATAGATACATATTGTCACTATAACTCTTTAAAGGCCGTCTAAACATATATACAATATACTACACACAGTTAAATATGTAAATTGTAGCAATCAAGTCATAGAACACACGGCCCGATCGTTATTCCCACTTGATCTTGATATTGAAAATTACCTCTGACGCATACTTCTTGTTCGGAGAATCAAACAAATCGGAACCGATTAAGACTTCATGAGACATGAAACGATATCAATTATACAATTGCTATTATATGACCTCTTGTGCAGTGCATAGACTAGCTAGAAATCAACGTCAGTCCGATATAAAAACTTAATACTTAAGCAACAAAAAGTATAGTATTCTGACGTTATGCCTCCAAAGATTTTGAAAAATAATAGGTGACATTATACTTTTTTTCGATAGCGATTGCTATTGTGCCGTCAATGGCCTTTACAGCGACACCAGACGTTCTATAGGCAGCGAGAAACTCAAAGGGTTTCTCAAGCCAAGCTTAAGGAAGTGATCGATACATCCTCAGAGAGTGATCGATGCATCACGCCTGCATTTCGCCGTTCCCTACAAGATTGTAAGTGTTCGGATCGAATCTATTGCGTAACAACCCGTGGGCGACTCTGGACATTTATTTAACAAGACATTATTTTTTAACTTGTCGCCATAGCTATAACAGCGCCACAGGTGGTAAAAAAGAGAAGCACACCATTTTGTAAACGTTCGTCGCTCGAATCGTCATTTGGGCTTCATGGACCATTATGTACAAAATGACTAGGAACTGTCCAATTAGCTGCGGCATTTCACAAACCAGCAAGCGTTTGCAAACATACCTATTTAGATTTGTATTAACGAATTATACAATATGCTTTTATCTAATCAGAGGATAAGTCACTGTAAAGCAGATGGATGTGCACTTACCCACAATCCTCTTACCAGTGAGGAACTGGTTTAGTTTCCCTAGGTCGTCTTGCCACCACCTTCTTGGCCTTTACTTTATACAGAAGAATAATGATGAAACAATACGCATACCACTGCGCCCAGGAAGACGCAGATGGTTATGTGAGACTCTCCCCCTGACCCTACCAAGGGGGAAGGAAGGTATACCAACTAAAACTCCCGCAAATCCCCTCTGTGCCGCCGCCAGGATGATCCGGGACCATTATGAACAATCACCGGAGTTCATCCCAAAACCTCTTGCTAACCCTGCCGCTACGAAGTCGGTGGTTATAATGGCCCAAAGATCCGTTGGCAAAGCCGGCAAAGACGTTTTGCCTACAGGTCCAGCTAATTCAGCATACCCCATATAAGAAAATAAAAATGATAATTTTAAAATACATTACATCTATGCTTTAAAACTAGATGATCGAACCCGGAAACCTAGTAACAATCAGTATCTGTACCTACCTGTGCATATAATTAATAATAACAGCATGAATGCGATCCTTTATCGCATTCCTAGGGCCTTGGCGAAGCGTGTGAAAACTCGATATGCGCAGTAGATAATAGAAGGATCTAACTAATTATTCGCAATCGATCGATTTTGCACTTAATCGATAAAAGTTTGCGCAAGGATAAGGTCCTTTCTATCTGATGCAATTTTTCTCTTTGTTACATAGTAGTGCAATCCAGTTTTGTGTAGCAATGTTTTTGCGTTTTTGGCGTTTATAGAATGAATTGTAGTATTTGGGGCACATTACGAGTATGTAACTTGCAAGCTTATTCCTACAAAACAAAACTTTCATCAGAAAATATAACTTTCATTTTGGCAGTTTGGGCTAATATTATAAATTGGTATTTTTTTGCAATAGCTTGTCCTCGATTTAGTAACCGAATATATGTATGTTCTCTGTGTTTTAACCCTTTTTAAGAGGATTTTTTTTGCTTTAAGACAAGAAAGTTTTTGCTTGATCCAACCATCTTCTATGCACAGTTCATAAAGAAAGACAGTTCTTAATCTAATATATAAAATTCTCGTGTCACGGTGTACGTTATTGAACTCCTCTGAAACGGCTCGACTGATTTTCGTGAATCTTAGCGTGCATATCGGCTAGGGTGGAGAATCGGACAACATCTATTTTTCGTCCCCCTAAATGTTAAGGGTGGTCCACCCCTAAAATTTTTTTTAGATTTTTGAAATTTTTCCAATACAAAATGATTTGTTTGTAGTGTTGTCATGGAAACTGTCAAAGCGGTACGAAGTCCGCCGGGTCAGCTAGTAAATAAATAAAAATTAACTTAGTTCATACTATAACAACAGTTTACTGTTGCAAGCAAAATTGAACTTTAGATAATTCAAAACTAAAAATATGTTAATTTTTTCTGTTTAGGTTACAATATGAGTAATTGACTCTTATTAATGTCACTACGTCATCAGTTCGTAAGTCTACAGGGCGGGAGACCTTGTACTCAGGCAAACTTGCAAAAACACAGCAAGGGCGTGTATTTTTTCCCTTTCTTTTACAGTGCGAAATATTGGAAAATGTAATCTGTAACATAACCTCAGTCTGTTACAGATCCAGATGAAGAAGAAGAAGAAGAAGAAGACCCCAATGACGAGTGAATAGATACCTTCTAGGCAAGCATGTTACATCGTAGGCACACTACATCATTACTTCGCATCAGGTGAGATAGTAGTCAAATACAAGCCTTATTATACAGGACTTATGATAAATAATTCTAAGTGAAATGTACCGAATATGGAATACGTTCCCAATAGGGTTATTATTGAAACTAAACATCTAAAGTTCCTGTTCCTTTCTTCTTCTCCCCGCAACTCTATCTATTAGCGACAGTCGTAAATCAAGGATAAGCATCGTCGCTTACAAAAGCATAAGATGATGAGTTCATATAATAACTGGTCTATATTGAGAACGTATGCCATATTCGGTACACTTCTAATACAAATAACAAAAGACTACAACATGCAAAAGAATAGGATATAGGTATTAGTACCTGTGGGTCGGTAGATAGGATTAGGTATTTGCAAATTTACAACAGGTAAAAATTTAAATTTTAACAGTGTCATACAGTGTTAATAAATCAATTTGTGACGTGCAACCGAATGTCAATCGTAACGTGGTAGACAAGTTATATTGGACTCATTTAATACTGATCGATAGTGTCAGTCTTCATAGACTTGTTTTATGTATGTTATTTAATTTATAAGCATGAATGAATTTAGTGACTGGGTATTTTTGTCAATTTTCTGCAACGGTTATAATGATGTTCTATGTAAGCACTCAATTTCGGATATTTTTATAAATCTTCTTTAATGCAATATTTTATTCGATGTAGGTACGTAATTTATTTTATATTCATTGTATAATAATTTATATTCTTCTGCATGTTTAGATACTCGTACGTTTTTAAAGGTTTTAAACGGAAACTTCTTATAATTATCTCTTTAAAATTGTATGCTTGTTAAATAATTTAACGTCGTCCCAAAATAAATAAAAATACTTGAAAACGCAAACACATTTCTTTATATTAATATTCATCCCACAGCATTGACCATTTTGTGTGTAATATTTATCAATTTCAGCAATTTATTTGCATGTGGACAGGCAATATGTGTTGCTGTCGCGCGTTTGACCCCTCGAAAGCCTATTACGATAGTAGATAAAACGAAATTCGATAACGGTCTTAGACAGTTACGTCGTCGTTAAAGTGTACAGTGCAACTTTAATGTCAAATAATTAGCCTATCGCTAGATTTTAAGTCATGTCTGTACAGAGAAAATCAATAAAATTAATTGTTATATTGTTTTCTAGAGATTACGCGAACACTACTCGCTAAAATTAACCATTTTTTACGATTATACTCGTGTTTCACCCAGTTAAGTAAAATTACACAGTCACAGATTAAAGTCTCCTTGTGAAGCTCAGAATAAAATCAAACGTGGGTAGATTCTATAAAGCGGTTTCATTTTAGTAACACTTTAGTTATAGTTATAACTTCACACCTCGATCGTGCATTGCTTTATTTAATTTCTTTCACGGCGACAAATCTTCGCGATTCACTATAATTACATGGCAGATAGTTTATCCAGAACGTTTCGACTTCTACTGATACCATTATACTTTGACAGACACAAAGCTAGGTTTGATGTGAAAGGCATTTTATTAGGACATTGCAAAACTGTCAGCCTATAAACCGTAATGCTATGGGTGGGCTTCTAGGGAAACCAGGATAATATCAACCACGCTGGCTTAATACAGGTGGCCTGCTACCGTTGGAAACGGGACCTTAACTCGCCAACCGAAAAATTCTGAAAAAGTCCATAGATATCAATAAAGTAACGGATAGCCATATTGAAACTTCGGAATAGGTCCTTTGCTATAATTCGTATAGCAATAAGGCGTCGGACCTAGGCCCAGCACGGCGACAAGATAAATTAAAACATACACATATTATGCACATATACAATGATAAATGCCGCTGAGTGTATTTAAATTGCAGTATCGACATACCAGCGTGATAGGTACAACTTTAACTTTATATATTGCGTTTGTTATTACTGTTAGCACAGGCAATATACCTACCCTAAGTATATTATCTTGTCTTAGTGAGGCTTGCTGAGGTTTCCCTCTCTCAGTAACACTTCGACCCATCGGGATCTTTCGTGCAACCCCATCCTTTCACTCTTCTTCCTCTATAAAGGTACCCATTTTATATACTAAGCATCTTGCAAAGATCCCTTTGGATTCGAGTATACTTATGTATATAAAATTGTTCTTATGTATTTCATTGTCCGCTTTTCCGATTATATAGTATCTAAATTAGCTAAAGGAAAAAAAGATATCGTTTTAAAGCGATAAACCCGCCAAGTTGTATCTTTTATTTTGCTTTTATTTTTTTGTGTAATGTAGTAATGTATTTGTTAATTTTATTTAATTATACTATCGATCTCTATTTTACGGTGCTGACACCACACTTTGTCTTTTTTCAAATTGTAAATTATATGTAAATAATCACTTCCGCTTTATCAGTTTGGCTCTGCATATTTGAAGATTAATGCATTTTACAAAAACACAATGTTGAAAAAATTTCCACGAGCAGGATTTGAACCTGCACCCTTCTGACATACCGGGTCAGGTGCTCTTCCAATTGAGCTATCGTGGTTCTAACCAGCCCGCCGAAATTATTCAACACTATTTACTTTTTTACTTTGAAAGCCAAAGGCGCCAATTCAATGTCAACAACTACCGTCATTAACATTTTTTCAACATTGTGTTTTTGTAATTTGTTTCGCAACAAAATTTGCGTTAAAATTATATAAACAAATTAAAAACATTTTAATGCATTTTGTTTATCAGTGTCATCAGAAACTAAGTCATCTGGAAACTATCTTGATCAGCAACGTCACGCAAGCGAAAACGGGTACGGCGTACGGCAGCTATCATAGTGCAACAAGAAACAATCGAGTGCGTACCGCCGCGCCGCCTTCGCCCAATCAGAGATAGTTCAAATTCTACCGGACCAGTTATCTGACACCTCCGTCCATTTATAGTACCTGCTACAGAATTTGTAACAATTAACAAGTTTCCGCCTGTTTGTGTATTGTCGGTTGGAATTGGTTGGTTGAAATCAAAAGTTACACGTACTTTGATACCAACTTAATGTTTACATGTATTTTATATACGCCAGCCGTCTTTGCGATTTATCTATGAATGCGAAGTAATACGTAGTGAAGGTACGGTAAAAAAACTGTGTTGAATTTTTTTTTCTCAAGTGAGACTCAAACCCTTACCGCGACTCATTCGTCAACTGGCATGTGTGGAAGTGGCGAGTGCGCGCGAGTTGGAACCTTCCGATTTTACCTATTTTTTTTTGTCGTCAACTCGCGCGATCAATCTGACGTAGTATGTACAGTCAGTTACAAAAACGTTTTACCTACCCCGAGTGCAAGTGCAGCTGGTGGAAAATGTGTTTAACACTTTTTCCGAATTATATTTAGTGACCAATAATAGTGACCAATAAAAATATATTTTATAACACAAGAATTAACAAGTGAAGTACTTTAAATAGGTCCATAAATATGACCACAGAAGTATTAGAGATGGTAACGCAACGCAAGTACGACTTATAATAAATGCGTCACAAATTCTACTTACTGATTTGACACTCATTTCAATAGAAACCTTTAGTGCATTCGGTCCAAATAAGAACCGAAGAAAAGAGTTTGTATAACCACAGCAACTGTGAGTCACCGCGAAATGGAGCGAATTTCCTCCGTTGAACTTGTGATTCACAAATAACTTGCCTTGTTTACTCCACATTATGAAATTAGGTACCCGACAGTGCTTGGCAGGAGAGGCGTATAAAAACATAATTGAATAATATCGCTACCTACGTGAACAGGAGACAAGTGGCGGTACAATTTACCAAGATTTTGTTAAAACCATATTTTGAACGTTACATAAACATTGAGGATTATTACTATTTCATATCGTTCAAACATCTACAACTTTCAACTCAGTGCATCGTAGTTCTCGTAGGATTTGTAAAAAACATACATTTTATTATTTCCTTATTCTCATTGTACAACTAATCATAACTATTCTTACTACAACTCTGGAATAAGCTCGGTTTACTAAATTTAAATATGTAAGGCTAATAGAGTTTAAAAAACTCTAGTGGGATTTGCATAATTGGACAGGGAAACCACTGTCATCGTAGCTGCATTGGGAAAGCAATCGACTAAATTGCTTATTGAGCTTTCGTTATAAAAAAAATGATATTAACGGTGTTTTTGCAAACTACTTCCTACGTAGTTTGCTAGTACCTAGGATATCCTTTATATCCGACTTATATAACTTTATATACATCCCTCTGACTGTAAAAGGGTTAACTGCCTCTGTGGTCTAGTGGTTAAGACCACCCGTTTAGACCCAGAGGTCCCGGGTTCGATTCCCAGCGGGGGGTACATGTTTGTGTACTTGGTTTTGTTGGTGGTAGGGCTTGTTCGTCCGCCTGGCTAGCTACCACCATCTTATCTATATATGTCGCCATAACATCAATGTTTGTAGCATTGTTGTGTCCCGGCAGCTAGTCATAAGATAGCCAGTGCCTCACTAGTTGAGGATCCCGGGCGAAGTGCGCTTCCTTCATTGGCTTTATCATCAGTCATCATATTTTAACATCAGGTGAGATCGAAGCACTGTGCTTACCCGCAAAATATTTAAAAAAGTCGCGATAGTAATGGCACACCTGTGTTTCCGCGGCAAAGTCCTTACCGTCAAATTATTTATATAGCGAAAAGTTGTTTTTTTCAACCATTATTTCATCATCAATAGAAATTAAACATTAACAACAACAATATAACTGCTTACTAATTTTAAATAATAAACACAGCATATTGTTAAATACCAGTAGTTTGATGGCCACGAAGCTGTAGTCAACAACAACAACAACAACATTTAAATTAATTGAAAACTACGAAAGTAAAATCATCGGAAAACAGGGGGCCTCGGTATCGCCTAACTCTATCGCTATCGCTCTCGTTATCGCGCTCTGTAGTTTATGGCGTCATCTTGTCATTTCGAAAGCGATATAAAAGCAATATCGAAAGCTATAGGCTATATATCTTTCGATATTAATTAGCGATAGAGTTAGGCGGTAGGCCCTGTTTAATTACAAATTAATATGATTGTCATTTCTCTATCTAATCTATATACATATACCGTAATGACGCATTTTTATTCATATTTCAAACGTACTAAGTGCAACATGAATAATGGCGGTAAGAAGCTTCATCATCATCATCATCATCTTAGCCGAAAGACGTCCATTGCTGGATAAAAGCCTCCTGCATAACTAAATCATGCACCCTAAAGTCTAGTGCGAGTTTTATTTCCTATTCGATCACGTTTACGAAAACAAACATTTGTAAAGCATTGAAACATCGCCTTCTAGTCAAAAACAAGGAGAGTTAAAGTTTTGCCATACAAATTATTGTTTCCTTTAAACGTGATAAAAATGACAAATAAAACTCACACTAAACCCTCTGGTCGCGGCGAGCCGCTACCCACGGCGGCGGCGCCGGCACAGGCGCAGTCGGTGTCGCAAGCGCCGACAGTTTGTTAGCCAACATTTACCTCACTTAGCGTAGATAGTAAGCGTGGCGATGCGACGCGACGCTGACCAGCTTCAAACATTAGAGTGGAGATGTTTGCGAAAATTTATGATCATCAGCCGAAAGACCTCCTTCCCATGATATGGGGTCCTTCAAACGAGACGTGAAGGGCACCTTGAGGGCCGGCAGAGTGAGGGTGACTGATGCTGCGTTGTTTTCATGCTGCACCAGTTGTCTTCGCGTCTGGACTCCATTTCCACTTAAAATCAGGTTAAGTGAAGGAATTTGCCTGCTTTGCAGCTATGAGGCCGTGTCCAAAAAGTGCCCATGTAACCTCTTCAAATGAAGTACTAATAATTAGTACCTCATTAGGTGACTTTCGAGACATTCCAATTTTAAAGAGTATTTGCGTTTTTAAGTGAGTTCAACCTTTTTTGAATAAAATCGGACTGAGTTTTCAAACATGTCTTAAAATAAAATGTAATTTAAATCAAAAGCACTAAGGAGTACTGACATCAACTTCTAATCAAATAACCGCCAAAATAACTTTCTACCCTATTTTAACCCCGTTATGATATGAATTTCAATAAAATACGAAACACGTCTTTCATCAATTCTGTAAATTTATGCAAAATTTGAAGTAGATTGGACCAAAGAATCACGTTGTTCCATACAAACTTTTACCCCCTTAAGGGTAGAATTTCGGAAAATCCTTTCTTATCGGATGCCTACGTCATACAAAAAACACACCCTCCAAGTTTCAGGTCTCTACGATCAGCGGTTTAGGCTGTGCGTTGATCCGTCAGTCATTCAGGACAAAGCATTTTATATGTATAGATAAAGCACTTAATGTGACAAAATCGAATCACCATCATGCACGCCAAAATTTAATACCTACGCATTTAAAATTCAGGCATTTTCTAAAAATTTTGAGGCAAAACAAAAAAATACAAGAAAAAGGAAAGGTAAATAATTTGTATTATAATTAGGATCGAAACCTCATAGAGACAATACAGATTAAATGGGTGTTATTTAAACGGTTAGCAAAGTATTCGTATTTTTGTTAGCAAAAAATGCTAGTTAAGCAGCAAAAAAGCTAGTTGGGCAGCAACTTATGGTCAGCAAATATTTCTAAATCAGTCTGCGACTTATACCATTCTGAACAGCAGTCTTATGCCGCTCTCCCCATTCCGTGACTGGCCAAAAAAAAAATTAACTTAACCTAACCAACAGTAAGGATTTCTTTTGCTGACCGATTGTATAATTCTGCTAACCAAGTAATAATTTTGCTGACCAAATATTTATTTTGTAATACAAATTTATTTTTTAAATTAAACGATAGAGGTAATAAAAAATAAAGAATTACGGTGGTATTATGAAATATGAGCTAGTGAAAGACATCCTTGAAACAGTTGATTTGAAATTATCTGTTTTTTGGGCGGAGCAACACTAAATGATAACAATATTTAGTTATTGCATTTGTAGCTTTTTATCTAATACCTACAAGTTTATGCCTTCCACATCGTGATAAGAACAAATTCAATACGAAATAATCATAATTATCAGTTTTGACTGACATTAAATCAATAGGAGGTGGAATTTCTATATTATAACCTACTTGTGTTGGCTTAATGTTGACTAAATTTCTAGTAAAAAAATACCTTTTCATTTTAACTATATTATAGTTTATATAATGTGTCGCGATAAGGTCGAATAGTTAATCGTATGTAAGCGTTTGTTTCTCAGAATTTTAGTAAAAACAAAATCTTACACCAACTTAAATCATAAATGGTTGAATAAATATTTACAGTTTTTCTTCGAACACAAAAGTTTATAATTTTATTTATCCACCACCAGCAACACCATCAAAAATTTACTTTATGTCCACACTGCTGGGGCACGAGCCTTCCCTGAGGATGGATAATGAGAACGAGCCATATACCACCACGCGATCCCAGTGCGGATTAGTGCTTGTTAACGACTGCGAATGCGGCCGGGACCAACGGCTTTACATGCCTTCTGACAAATAACATGAAAATAATGCCGTTAATAATGACTCTAATTCAAGGAACCATGAAAATATTTTTATTTTTTTTACGTTGTGTTTTTTAAAAAAATAATTAATTATGAGTATTTATTATGTCAGTTACAATGTTTAATGGAAAGTCGCTAATCACTGGTTTCGTCTATCCTAATCACGCTACGGCCGAACTGTAATAGAAAAATCTAATCTATTTAGCGATTGCCTTTCGTTTAGAAAGGCGTAGAAAACGCGCTAGCCAACGACGACGGTTGCAAAAGCCGATAATTGTTTAATTCGCCGAAGATGCAACTAGCTACTGGTCAAACGAGATCGGTTAATGCAAATTGCATAATGTTTTGAAATCAATCGATAACAAAATGAAATTTATGAACGCGGGTTCGAACACGTCCGCAATGAGAATAAATGACTAAAGCGCCACCTTACAGCTTTATGAGACTTTTACGCTTTTTGCCATTTTGATGAGAAAATTATATCGAATATCCTATAAATAGATTTCCTGTAACTTAAAAAATACGCAATTAATTACTTTTTAATCGGTAAAAGTCATGCGTGGAAGGGCTTTGCTCAACAGTGGGACAAAATAGGCTAATAAAAAAAAAACATTAATCCCTTATTATTATAAAAAAACTCTACATTCTACTGTAAAAAACCTTTCCTTTTCACAGTCGTCGATATTTTCGTAACTAAAAAAACTTCTTCTTTCCTTTGTCTAGTTGTCATAATGACAAGCATTGCTTAATTTGGGACCGAATTACACATATAATATACATAAATATTTAAAACTATATTACATATAAAATGTTTATGATAAACATACAAATATCCTTAAAGCAAAATGCGAACCCTTGAACGTGGATTTTGCAGAAAGAATCGCTAAACACCTATTAGACTAACGCGACCATCAATACATTACAGGGGCCAGAGACCAAAATAGTATGTGACAGAAACTTTTATACATTTCGGTTTCCCATACAAATGTCCAAATTCAATATTTTTTTAAACTAATTTATAATAAGAAGAAATACTAAGGTCGATTGAATTGAACGTTTATTTTATCTACTTTTCATACATATTTTTCAATTCAGTCGACGTAAGTATTTCCTTTTGACAGCCGCACATCACACGAGAACACAAAGACTTTTTTCCGTGCTTCGGAAGGCACGTAAAGCCGTTGGTCCCGGTTGCATTAGCAGTCGTAAACAACCACCAATCCGCACTGGGCCCACGTAGTGGTGTATGGCCCGTTCTCCGTATCCATCTATAGGGAAGGCTCGTGCCGCAGCAGTGGGGACATAAAATGAGCTGATTGGTGATGATGATGAAAGACTTTTTGAGCTTCAACTTTTTAATTCACGTTTATTTTTTTTTACGGCACGGATTATGTTTTTGTTGTACAAAATAGTTTATAGTCAACATTACGTCTATGTAATTTAAGCTATTGCTTATTGATACATACCAATTAAATATTTTTAATTGGTATGTATCAATAAGTTGGGGTCACGCCAATCGCCTGGTACGGAGGAAGATAAGAGTAGGCATCAGGAATGCTTAATCGCACGCGGAAAATATTTAAAAAAAAATTGTTCTTATGTTTGATTATAAAGTATTGCATCATTAACCGCCTCTGTGGTCTAGTGGTTAAGACCACCGGCTTAGACCCAGAGGTCCCAGGTTCGATTCACAGCGGGGGTACATGCTTGTGCTCGGTTTAGTTGGTGAGGCTTTTTGTCCGCCTGGCTAGCTACATCGTCTTATCTAAATATGTCGCCATAACATCATTGTTTGTAACATTGTTGTGTTCCGGTAGCTAGATAAAGGATAGCATGTGCCTCGCTAGTTGAGGATTCCGGGGGAAGTGCGCTTCTAGCAATTGGCCTTATCATCACTTAACATTAGGTGAGATCAAGACACTGTGCTTTTTTTTTTAAATACCATTGTCGGTCCGTGTTATTGGCTGGGTGGCCGAATCAAAATATCTTGCATTCCTTTATGCTGAAGGACATTAACCGTTAGTCCTTGTTGCTGTCGTAAAATGTCGGTAATACCATCAAAACTGGCATTTGCTCCCAGCGCAAATATTTCCTACTTCCTACAACACGGATTGCCTTAAAAGAGGGAGGTGTCTAGAAGCAAGTTGCGAGTTGGCAAGGCAAGGCAAAGACGGCTCATGCGGCATGATCCTGCTCCACTAGCTGACCTCGCATCTGGACTCGGTTCTACCTGATCTTATCTGTACACACACACATCAGTACACACACACACATCATCCACATATCAGTTTGCCGATTCAAATTTGTATATGTTTCAGATCAAAAACTACAGATTTTTATTATCATTTTAAGTAACCTAGTAAAAATAAAACTACTTTTGCACCCTGCGAAGGGTTCGAAACGTCAGGATAAACATTAATTAAAACCACTTAATGTATAAAATAAACGCGAGTAGCTCCGTAAAAGTAGTTTCATTTCAATGTGTATTGTTCGCGTACGCGTAAACTTTAGAAAACAAAACGTATAGTAAAACTGAAAAGCAATATTAAGCAAAAAAACTACGGAACCCTACACAAACTACGACCATCATTGTACAATTACATAATCGGGTGACCTTACGTGATACACGACTTCCCTTGTCTCGAAAGGTACAAGAGCGTTCCCACATCATTACAATGTCACAAAAAACTGGCAATTTCGGCAACATGTGGTCACCATGCAAGGCCAGACCGCTAGGATAGATGTAGAACAGAATGATGAAATCATCTGGTGACGCAACGCACATTTCTTTATTTGTTCAAGAATTCTAACTTCATCGATAGATTGAGGCTCATTTGTTTATTGTGTATGTATTTTTAGACTGTATGTATTATTAGAACAAAAATCATGTTTTTTTTTTTTTTTATTTCATTCTCATTCATCTTGTTATCGTAATCTATATATCTGAAACACTTTATAAAGTGTACTATTCAAAACAATTGTGATAAATAAAATAAAATTTTAAGCCCAAAAAAAATTGTTAGGCCCATTTAGTACCTACTTACATCTTGTTGCACTAACCGCTGTTATGGATTATCTTGTCCGATTAATAATTATTTTTATTTTATTTTATTTAACGGCGTACAGGCCCGATACCCAAACATCCTGGGTTCCATTCCCAGATCGTCAAAGTGTGTTTCGGATTTTTCGATGCATAGCACGGGTTTGTGATCACCTACCTACATTTGGCAAGCAAGTTGATAAAGCCATTATCCATCAATTGTAGTGATGACTTGATTTCAATGATGGAAGCCTTTGCCCAGTAGTGGGACAGTTATAGCCAATTACTTATTACTTTTTTAATTATTACCAGACTACAAAGGCCCTATGGTGCTTGTGACAGCTAAATTGCTATTGTTTGTTGAATTTTCATTTTACTAAGCTAAACTAGCGTACCACCCACCTGACCTGAAAGATGATCCATTGGGGTTCACCAAGCGCGATCTCCTTTAATATCCATTATCGTTAAGCTGTTGATGGTGATCGTGAACAACACATTTTCCTAGGGCACGCAATAAAGACTTTTCTGACAAACCGAAATTAAAGCGCACGAAACCGCGTGCTAAAGTTATAAATAAAGACATTGGCGAATGTAAAATTATTATAGAGTTACCTTCAGTGACGCAGCACGCATGCAAGCCCATATTGAGAATTGAGATATAATGCCTCGGGTGAGCAATTACAGTGTCTTCTAACCATTCAAAACGTCACATAAACAATATTCTAATTACGGGCGGCGAGCATAGTGGTTTAAATGTTTTACGAGTATAATGTAGATTGAAATTATTAACAAACAGTTTTTTTATCCAGTAATTTAGCCCACATTTAGTACGGCAAGGTGCGGTCCACTTTCTCCACCTTAGAGGTATTTCTATGTGAATTATTAACGACTATGCAATAGCTTTGCACCCAGGAAACGTGCAAGTTATATATTTGCTTTGAAATCGCAAAGAAAAGGTGTTAAACTTCCAAACTGGGTAGAGATATAATGATAAAAAGACACTATAAAATCTAATAGTTTTTTAATTATCTACAATTTACAAGATAAAATTTTACTAGAAAAAACCAACCACCCTCAGGTAGTTCAAGTGGGAAATTTTATCCTTTAACTATATAATAGCATAGTGAATGTAAAATTTAAAAAATAACATAAATATTTATGTTGAAATCACAATCAACTTCGAATACAAGGGGAAGAGATATCATGTGCGAGAATTATTGTCAGCAATCTAAATTTTACCTTTAAAGGCACTGCCAAACATCTGAGCATCGCACAAAAATGTTCGCAAGTGATCTCAATTATGGAATCGTGCCCAGCTAAAGATAACAACTTAACATCGATTTAAACCACACACCCTTTGTTTATATAACAATCAAAGCACACACCCTTGTCAAACATAATGCCGAACGTTCCAGTTTCTAAATACCTGAATATCGCACAAGTTTTTAGCGGGAGTTGAAATTTGAAACTTGTGTTTTTTCGAATATAAATGTAAAATAATGGTCGATAATATCATCATCATTTTGGCACGGGTTAAATATGCGAACTGCACCAAGCCATTAAGTAACAGATATAAAAACATAGCATACGAATTTCCACAAGTTATATCAACCACGGAATCCTACCCAACAATCCTACCAAAGATCGAACATCGATTCCAGTCACACACCCCTAAAAGGCACTGTCGAACCTCCAGTTCCAAACATATGAGTATCGCACAACAATTTTCGCTAGTGATCTCAATCATGGCATCCTACCCAACTGAAGATAACAGCTGAACATTGATTCAAAACACACAGCCCTGCCCTCCTAGACAAGTGGCATAACGCCAATAGTATAGAAATTAAATATAATGATTATTGTATGGGATTGACATAAACGTCATTTATACGTATCGTTGACTTATGTCAATCCCGTACAATAAACATTATATTTAATTTCTATTCCATTTAGCGTTGTGCCACTTGTCTAATGGTGGCTGAAAGTCATTGTTGAACGTCCAATTCCCAAACACCTGAGCATCGCACAAGATTTTTCGCAAATGATCTCAATCACGGAATCCTACCCAACTAAAGATAACAGCTGAACATCGATTCAAATCACGCACCCCTGAAAAACACAGTCAACGAACGGTTCCCAAACAACTGAGCATCGCACAAAAATTTTCGCTAGTGATCTTAATCATGGAAACCTGCCCGCCAAATATAACAGCTGAACATCGATCGTTTCCTCTTCCCAAGCGATCCAGCGCGGCTGAGCGGTGTGAGCGCGCCCTGTTTACAATGTTGTTTACATCCGAGTCTATGGATACAGGCCACAGCTTCGTTCCCACCCGGCCGTGCGATGCGGCCCGCCTCGTTCTCGACAAAATAAATATTCAACACTTTGTGACTATAAACAATCGCGCGCACTTGTGCCTGCCGCGTAACGACAGCGCCACAGTCAAGGACGATAGAACTATTTGACGCACAGAGATTCTCTGTTCTATTAAGCATGGTTGCATAATCTAGGTATTCATTTGAATAGCATAGTATATTTTGTTATTTCCCTCTCTCTCTAGGTTTCCACGGAAAATCAGCGCTGTGACCTTTGGTGTTCTGACATATGCTGAGTGAATTGTTGTGTCACTTTTTTTAATTGATTACATGACCACCACTGTATTTCGACAACATCACATAAATTGTTCTGATCCCAAGGTAAGTAGCTAAAGCACTCGTTTCATGGAAATCAGAAACAACGACGGTACCACAACCACCTAGACCCGACACAATATCGAAAAGTTCGTTTTCGACATTGACCCGACCGGGAATCGAACCAGGGACCTCAGAGTTGTGCAAGCCACTTGGCTACGGAGGTTGTCAAACTTTACATTTTTATATCTATTTTATTTCCATTTAATGTACTACCGTGTAATACATTAAATGGAATAAATAATGTTTTTATTTCATTTTTTCGTATTCAAGTAGCTTTAGCTTTCTTTAAAGAAATTAAACCACCCCTGCTTGTTACTATGAAATAAAAGCTTTACATATCAAATCTTTTTATACTTACTAGAATATGCTTGCTTAATAATTGAGCTGAAGAATACTAACTATATATTTACATAGATAAAGCAAAAGATTTCAACGCAAGCTATATTCGACGACCTTCGTAACCGAGTGGCTTGCACGTAGGTTTTTTAGAAAGAACGGCATCGCGTCCCGTGCCCTACTAGATTCAGATTCTCCGAAGGAAGGGTGAAGGAGAGAAGCGCCCGAAGAAGAAGGCCAGCTGTGAGCCACCACCCAGTACCACTAGCTGGCGCATCTGCACTTCGCTTCTGTTTAACATAAAAAAAAAAAGTAATTAAAAAAGTAACGTACAGCGTTGGTAGATTGTATTTATTTTAACAAATGAACATTATTGGCAACTCTCTCGGTATCAATCACCTAGGTCTATCTATGATTTGGAAAGGTGGTTTTGCGTTTTTGTTTTTATTTTGGCAAATGTCAGTGTTTCTCTACTTTTTAGTATGTGATTTATTATTTAGTAGCCCAATTTAGTACTAGTACCTTTCCTTTCTAAATATTAACAAAGATATACAATTATAACCTTTTTTGCCGTCAGTAGACGCCATGTTTAAATTTATATATGACCGTAGCTAACAGGGACATGCCGTGTATAGTTGCGCTTTAAGCTGTCTACGCGATTATTAATTATTTCAACAGACCTTCTCTCATTATAAAACGCTTACGTCACTAAATTATTTATTTCTATAGTCTTTAACTGGGAAAACAACCGACAAAAATTAACTAAAAACAATTCATAATAAAAACTTTTATATTTACTTGTAAGCTCTATAGTTATTTTCAAATGATTGTCTCCGTTTCTGTTTAACATCAAGTAATTAAGAAATTGACGTACCTCAAACTGCGTTGGTAGCTTATTAAGTTTTATATTGAATTTTATTTTTATCCCATATTAATACAATTTAGCTAAAACAATATAAGATTTAAGTTTGTAAATTAAACTGATTGTTTACTTAGTTATTTTCATTTTTATTTTATCTACCATATATGCGTGATTTGGTTGCCTGTAATTGTAAAGACAGTTAGTTATAAGCAACTCTGTATTTTATATTTATTTTGATTTAATTGCTGTATTTATATTGGTAATTCTAATAAGTAAATAAATAAATAAGTGAAGAGGGTTCACTTGCCTACTTTAATATTGAAATAACAATAAAACATTCCATACCTTTTAGGGCTTGACTACCAGTAATAATTATTAATAAATCTATTATTATATTGAAACGGTGACTTTATTTATCCGAAGTCAAACAACAGAACTCAATAATAACACAAAGTTTTCACAAGAGGAATATTAAACCTTCCTGTTAACAATTCTAACATAAGTATCTTTATAAAAATGTCTAATGAGAAGCTGATCCCACTAACCATTTCCTGTTTACACTCAATCCGGTAATCTTACCACTAATTAACGTTTTACCCATATCAATTTACGAAAACAATTTTTCCTGTTCATTTATTGTGTTCGACTTTATTTGGTATCGTCTGAAATATTTCTCATCTAAATTTTAGGGTACCATATTGAGGAATTAACAATATTGCATGACTGGAAATCACATGGCATCTGTTTTGTAGCTAAGTGGCAAAACCACAAAATAAGAAGGCCCACAGAAGGTAAGCTTAAAACATACGGAGCTGGAGTACATAGACCCTCTCACGGACACGAATTTCGGAACAGCTCAGACCAGTCAGAGCGCAGCTTGTAGGTTGTCTATGTTTGCGTTGCTCGAGCGTTGCTTTCAATACTTAAGTCGGGCAAAGTGGGTGTCAGGTTTTTCGATGCGTAGCCTGTGGTCACCAACACGCACTTGGGAAAACTTGGTAACTTTTCTTGATTTCAATAATTATCGAAGCCTATTTCCAGCAGTGGGTAGTAGTTACTAGCTACTTTTACATAATACCTTGACCGTTTTCGGTAATGGTGACTGATACTCTGTTCTGCGAAGGTAACCTGATGTGACTATTATATCATATACAAGCAGTAGTTGTACCATCGTAATAGGGATGTGATAACAAGAAGTACCAAAAAGTTATGAACACGATTTTTGGGAACCTCTATAGGTTCTATGCTTAACATATTATTTTAACTATTTTATTAATTCATTATGAGACACTAACAGTGAAGACTATGAATAATTACAGAGATAATGCCAAATATGTATCTGATGTAAAAATCTATAGTAAGCATGATAAAATGTACACATAGACAGTTGTATTATTTACAAAAAACAATTTCTATGTAACTCCCAATATAGCATTAAAATGTAAATTCATGCCGTCTATAGCACAATGCCTGAAGATGATTGAGTACTATCCGTAAAATGACCTACAGAGCCAAGCCGCTATAACAGCGATTAGTCCACAAGTTTTGGCCAATTATTCAATACTAGCAGTTTGCACGCGGCTTTGTTCCCGTAGATATAGTGTTTTTTTGGTTAAAAATTGTCAATTTCTTTCATCGAAATAAAATATAGCCTATGATACCTGCAAGAACTACAGTCCTTGCGGGTAACATAGCATAATGATACATCATTCTATCAGTGAAAGTGAAGTGAAGTGAAGTGAAATGGACTAGTAGTTTCAGAGATTAACCTCCTCCAACAAACAAAGTCATGTACATTAACTCTTTGTTAATACTCGTACACCCGTATTTATAAACGAGTTGAAAAAATTTCCACGAGCAGGATTTGAACCTGCACCCTTCTGACATACCGGGTCAGGTGCTCTTCCAATTGAGCTATCGTGGTTCTAACCAGCCCGCCGAAATCATTCAACACTATTTACTTTTTTACTTTGAAAGCCAAAGACGCCAAATCAATGTCAACAACTACCGTCAACAGTTAGAATTGTCAACCTAGCAATAGTCACCAATACAACCAAACCAAGCAATCTAGATTTCTAAAAGAATTCATAGTGACAAGCTCGTGACAAGCTAGTATTGAGGTTATATTCCGTGTGAATGTTTGTGTTATGTCTAAAATAATGTAAAATTTATGAATTTGATAATAATAATACTTACAATTAATTTAATAAGAAAACTTTTATTCTAATTTACTAAGTAAACTTTTTTCATAACTTAGATAATATTTCTAGTGATCCATTACAACAAATTAAAACAATTATTTCTGTTCCCAAACCATGATCCTATAATAAAGAAACAAACAAAGCCACAATAGTATAGAAGAAACCTTTGCGTGCAGATCGAACTCGCACTTAACAAGGAATTCATTTTATTTGTGGCCGTCAATTCATATTATTATTATATGTAATATCATTTCTATTTTCGACCCAGAAAAGTAAAGTTAAATGACCGCCTATTCCAAGAGGAAAATTTGGAATAACAACAAATTCTGTACACTAATTTGTTTTTAATAATAACCTAAATGCCTAACAGTAATGTTGTTCTAAAAAATTACTTTTATCCTTCGCAATTTAGCTTCAGTAGGATTTAAATAGGCTCCGTTTAAAAAAATATGTAATCTTGTACGTTATTTTGACGTGAAATGATTTTTTTTACAAATGCTAAACAAATTTTACAAATTTGTACAATATTTTAAGGGTGCGCCGTCCGTAAGTGACAAGTGTCATATATTTTATTTGAAATGTCTTCGTCCATATTTAGTTGATGCCGCGCGGCCATACGTATTTTAACGTGTTAATTTGAAAAATAATAATTTAAAAAACCGCTCGATAAATCGAATATGTGAGACGGACGATTTGTAGTTAAGACATTGGTGATTGTTTAGACATAATTAGAGGTACAATAATTTATATAAACTATAAGATGTCAACTAAACGCCCGCCGCCACTCGTTTTCACGATTTTTGTCCAACTTTAAATGATATTGTAGAAAAAACTGTAGTGTGTTATGAATTTATGGGTCGGACTAATTGTAAACACGTTCCATTTGATACTAAATATATATTTTGTTTATGTAATACAATAGTTTTTTCATCATATGTCAACTTAACCGGGACAACACATTTGGTTTTTTTTAGTCGGCGCACCTTAACGAATGCCTTTAAAAACACGTACAATTTTACAGTTTAAAAAAAAACTCTTATAACTTTGTATACTGGCTGACTAATCACAAATCGCAGGAATATAAAGGTCTCTAGTGCGAGAATAACTGACGGCTAGAATAACTGTACGGTATGTAGGTTCCCTGTAAAGAGTTGGAAGGGTCAGGATAAAACATATAATATGTAAAAATTCAACCTAGATCGTCAAAGGTGTTTATAGTTATTAGTGATGTTTTATTGTAGTAAAGTCCTGACATTAAGTGAAATAAAATTGTTGAAGGTCAAAATGTATATAATATCATAATGCTGCGTTTCAACATAAGAATCATATTACTTGTTCCATTTTAAGGGATTTCGTGTTTAATTGAGAATTTGTATTTTTTTAACAAATTAACATTATTGGCAACTCTCTCGGTATCAATCACCTAGGTCTATCTATTTATAGATATAGAACGGTGTTTTTGCGTTTTTTGTTTTTTTGACAAATGTCAATGTTTCTCTACTTTTTACTATGTGATTTATATTTAGTACCAGTACCTTTCCTTTATAAATATTAACAAAGGTATACAAACAATTATAACCTTTTTTGCCGTCAATAGACGCTATGTATAAATTTATATATGACCGTAGCTAACAGGGACATGCTGTGTATAGAGAGAGTTTAACTGAGAAAAAAACCGACAAAAACTATCTAGAAGCTATCTAGTTTTTTTTATTGATTATCTAGCAATGTTTTTTACCTTTGATAAAATATATAGATGCCATGTTCACAAAAACAATCTTACATATAAGTCTCGAAAGGGCATTGTTAAAAAATTAAGGCATGTAGGTACATGTAACACTTCTAATTACTTCATCATCATCATCATCAGCCTATACTAGTCCACTGCTGGACATAGGCCTCTCCAAGTGCACGCCACTGAGCACGATCCGCGACTACTCACATCCAGCTCTTGCCAGCCACCTTGCAAAGACCTTGCATTGTTTGATTACTAATTACTATTATTTACGTATTATTCAACATGAAGAAAGACTAATGGCAAAACTATCACGTGGGTATATGATTATATCTCAACACAACACTATCCACGCTGGCCTATATATCTAAGTAGCGGCCCGTCCCGGCTTCGCACTGGTGGACATTATTTTTTAAATTTAGCTTATGTTACTCAGCGCTAATGTAGCATTCTAATGGTGAAAGATTCTGTCTGTCTTTCTAGCTTTTAGTTTGAGAGTTTATTCGTTACAAACATACAAAAATACAAAGCTTTCATCTTTATAATATTAGTATGATATGAATTGATAAAAATAACCTGTAGAGAAAAACAAAACAACTCTTCATCTTACCGTTTCACAGTGAGATGATAATGGTACAGACGCCTGCAAATCAACCTATCCAAAACTGACAAATTTCTTAAATAAATTTTCAACCATATATACTAGAGATAAAGTTCGAAGTCTATTGAGGAAATATGACAGTTTGTAGTAGTCTGAAATGCAGGCGTGTGTATATAAAAATATAGGTAGCTGTCATTATCGACGGCCGCGTGCGCCCAGTATCTTACTACAGTGTTTACAACTCGCAACTCGCTATCACTGAGATAACGCGTATTGTGAAAGTGACGCCGCGGCTGCGCCTTCCTCCCGACCTGATAGTGCCATTGTTCCTATCAGAGATTTCGGCTGATAACGAACACTGATACTGATGGGACGGCGCGGCGCCAGGCGGAATGGGTTCCGTTAGTCTTGTTTTTTATATTAGACATCACATACATTGTTCTGATCCCAAGTAAGTAGCTTAACCACTCGTATTATGGAAAATCAGAATTAACGACTGTACCACAACCACCCAGACAAAACCGGCAAAAGAAATTTATTTGTGTTGATATTTATGTTAAAATATAAGGTTAGTTAAGGTTGTACCGCTCTAAGAGTCTAATCTCTAATCTTCTGGGGCCTCCTTATTTTGAATAAAAAAATGGAAAAAGTTTAAAAGTGTAATATGCTTTTCTTTATTTTTTATTTTTTTGAGAGAGATTGCTGATTGCCTCAGACGGCATTTTCAGCTTCACCGGGCTTGTTTAAGGGCGGCGAGGAACGTAAAGGGTCCATCAAGCCGTGTGAAACGAATCACCTTTGGAGGTTTTCTAGAGGGAACGGCATCACGCACTAGTGCGCGTCCCCGTGCCCTACTAGATTCTCCGAAGGGTTCGAATCGGATCGGGGAGCGGAGCAGCCCGAGGGCGCCTGTATAGGCTCGGACCTCGGCTCGGGTTGACCGGGCCGTGATGGAGGAGAGAAGCGCCCAGGTACATGTCTGTACCTGGTGTAGAGCGCGTGTGAACCGGTCCTTCGTAACCTTGTTCTAAGAGTACGGTGTCTTGGGCCTAAACTAGTGTGCATGTTTAGTGTATTCTGTAAATGTGTAGTGGCATTTAGAGGATTGGGCGGGGGAGGTGTAATATGCTTACTGCACCAATCATAACCACCCACGTGTATAAAACATAGAACAGTATGATTTGAAAATTCCCTTCGGTACCCTAACGGATAAAGAAACACTCTTTAGCTGTGCGCAAAAGAAACAGTAACACATTACAATTTTATAAATCGGCTTGTTTTGATTAGATAATAACATTTAAAATGTCGATATTGATTTATACAGTTCGCCAATTGAAACTTGGTAAAATTGCGTAGGTGGTACTTATGCATTTACGTTGATAAAATAAATAGTCGCTTATAAGTATATGCAAAACAATATGTAATTTAATCAGTTTTAATCTAACACTTGTTTATTGTGTATATGCCACTATTTTTTATAAAGATTATATTATACATTATTATTTATCAAAATATTAAATATACCCATTAATGCGCAATATCAACATATTAATTACCATGTAGAACGCTAAAATTATGCTTGTTTTGAGCTATAGAGATTAAACAACACTTTCTCACATATAACCCGACTACTGACTACTATTGTTTCATTATATATAGTCAATGGAGACAAAATTAAATGCAGTGAAGGCGATCCATACAACGGTGCGCACGCGCTGGCGTTCTTCTTTTGTTTACACAGCAACAGCAAAGCCTGGTCTGCATCGCGGCTGATGGTGAGTGATGATAAGGTCGGAGGTGGAGGCGCACTTCACCCGGAATGCCCAATTCCTCATGTTACCTTTAAATGCTACTTACATTGTTGTTATAGCGATAGACTCGATAAAGTGTTGGTAGCTATCCAGGAGGACCTTCTGCCGTACTCAGAGACGTCAATTAAGTTTAATGACAATTTAAATGTTTTTCCTTCTCTATTTAGCAATAAACATGAAAGTGACAGCAAGAGACTTAATTGTCATTAAAACTTAATGGACGTCTCTGAGTACGGCAGTTAGAATCTATACATCTATATATTTATTCATACAAATAAATAAAATTGGAGTGTCTGTTTGTAATATTAAAATAACCGCTTTTTACTAAATGGATATGGATGTATACATGGTACTTGCATATACCATACATATAACTGTATGTCTGTCTGTTTGTTTGGCTAATCTCTGAAACGGCTGGACTGGACCGATCTTGACAACACTGGCAGATAGCTGATGTAATAAGGAGTAACTTAGGCTACTTTTATTTTAGAAATTTATTAGTTTTCATGAATATAATATAAATAAATAATAAAAAAATAGCCCCTCCCCCCTGGGAATCAAACTCGGGTGTCAGTTTGCGAATGGCTGTATAGGAATAGTGTTGACACAATATAAGGAGACCCACCAGAAGGTAAGATTCATACAAACGCGGTCGAGCAACGCACACAAAGACATACTCTCACGGACACGGAATCTCGCAACAACTGCGCTCGGACTGTTCCGAACTGTTCCGAGATTCGTGTCCGTGATGTTCTATTTGTATGTGTATGTTAGAGCGGTATGTTTTAAGCCTACTTTCAGTGGGTACCTCCTTATTTACTGGTGTTGCTCCGACCAAAAAGCTCTTCGGAAGATTCGTATTAGAAAAGCAGACGGTAAAAGGTATTGAGTAACGCAATGCCTCTACAGGCCTCTACCTAAGTACCTAACTATAGTGACTTAGTATATGATATACCAATATATGTCGTGCATAAGTATTATAGGACCGAAATACACCCACGTATGAAAAATGGCGCTTGCGAAAATGTGACTCCCACAAAAACTGGAGTCGCAACAAAAAATAAAGAAAAAACGTTGAACTACTTCTGCAGCATGATAGATTAGAAGTTACAGGCAAATTCCTCAATCAACAAGAATACCTCAATCGGAAGTGTTAGAATCCATATTAGAATGGTAGTGTGCAAATGAAACAATATACAATGGGTAGTGTGTGACCGCCGAGAGTATAACCCGAACGATTAACGAGGTAGCAACTTTTCCAATGTTCTCTTCTGAATGCCATAGCAATTGTGTGCGCCTTAAACCGGTCGCATAGTAGTTGTGCAGAAAAAATGGTCGGTGAGATCAGCGGCGCGACCTTGGAATCACACCGCCCGCGAAGTATGACTTGAAATGGCCCCTGTTTATTTGTTTTTGTTTATTTTGATATCTTGATATCGCAAAATGACGATTATAGTGATCGTCATTTTGCTTGGGCATTGGAAAAACAAAAGCATCTAGAAGTTGGTTCTCTTTTAAATAGTAAAATTTATGCTACATTTTTATAATTGCGGTTTTAGAAAATCACACTTATATTAAAAATGCGAAAGTTTGTGTGTATGTGTGTATATTTGTTGCTTCTTCACGCTGCAACGGATGGGTGGATTTGGATGAAATACGGCATACAGATAGTTTATAACCTGGATTAACACATAGGATTAGTTTTAATCCCGATATTCCCACGGTAATGAAACTCATACCTTTTCTCTATATTTGGTTCTACATTTTACTACTTAGGTCTGAGATTTGATGTTGGAAATTTATTTGTTTTGTTGTCATAGAAACTCTCAAAGCGGTACGAAGTCCGCCGGGACAGCTAGTGTAAATCATAAAACGATTCCTTTTACATGAAATTCACCAATTATTACACAATAACTAAATTTAGATACGTGCATGATTAAGGATTAAATTATTACAATAACAAATAAACAGCTTACTCATAATTGTAATAATATATGGAAAACCATTCTCTAATCTAACCGCACGCAACAATATAGAAAATAATAATTGATGTTGTACCAATACTGAACGTTCTTATTGCGAACGCATTGAAATGAAATTCGCCATAGTAAGTCTTCGCGTTTCCTGTTTGGTGTTCGAGCTCCTGTGTTAATAACACTTATGATTATGACACACACAAGTCAGGTTTTCGGTACAAAAACATTAATTAGTGAACTATCTCATAAAGGGGACTTGTGTTGCTTTGCGAGAGTGTTATTGTACTCGTATTTGATGTTTTGAGCTAATTCGCTTAATATTAATCTACCTTAGACATACATCCAGACGGGTTAGGTAAATATTTTTCGCTCGTTTTAGGAATGAGATAATTTTTTTGGCTTTTATGGGATATTGTCGTTTTTATGGGCGTCGAGAAACTTAAAGGGTTCCTCGAGGCGTGTGATCGAAACATCATCAGAAGGTTTTAGTGAGGATGGCAAAACTCAAGCGTGTTCCTGTCCCTACTAGGGTCTCCAAGGAGTTCGGACCGGATCGAACAACCCTAATTCGCCTCTAAAGACGATGGCGCAGTTAGCACGCCCTGCCTTCGATTGCTAAGGTTAAGCAACTTTCGCAAAAGCCGGTCGTGGGATGGGTGACCAAAAATGCATATACTCTTGAGCTCCTCCGTGCTTCGGAAGCCACGTAAAGCCATTGGTTTCGGTTGCATTAGCAGTCGTTAATCCACCAATCGCACTAGGCCCGCGTGGTGGTTTATGGCCCGTTCTCCCTATCCATCCATAGGGAAGGCTCGTGCCCCAGCAGTGGAGACATAAAAATGAGCTGGTGATGGCTAGTTTATCGATGTTAAAAGTGCAACAAACATACCTTGCATGCTGCAAAACCTTGGGAACCATCAGCTCTTTAAAAGCGTTGTTATATTGTACACGAAAGAGGTTCATGACTTACGCTAGCGTAGTTTTCGCGCACTCCGCGCCCTCCTATTTGTATCGCTTACAAACCCTCCAGAACCGTTTCATGCGTGGTGCCACGGGTTGCCCGTGGTACTATCGCAACGTAGATCTCCACCGCGATCTTGATCTTCCCACTATCAAAGACTTTATCAAGGACGTTTCCATACGTTACTTTGTAAACGCCCCCCACCACCCTAACCCGCTTGTTGTGGCGGCCGCCAACTATAATGTTGGAAGCCTTCCACCAACAAAACGGTTCATGTCTAGGCGTCCTAAGCACGTCCTAGATGACCCCGACAATCCCATAACGGTTGCGAACGCCCCCCCGCCCGATCCTCTAAATGACAGCACACATTTACAGAATACACTAAACATGCACACCAGTTTAGGCCCAAGACACCGTACTCGTAGAACAAGGGTACGAAGAACCGGTTCACACTCGCTCTACACCAGGTACAGACATGTACCTGGGCGGTTCTCTCCTCCTCCACGGCCCGGTCAACCCGAGCCGAGTTCCGTGCCTTTAGAGGCGCCCTCGGGTTGCTCCGCTCCCCTTCGGAGAATCTAGTAGGGCACGGGGACGCGCACTTGTGCGCGATGCCGTTCCCTCTAGATAACCTCTGAAGGTGATTCGTTTCACACGGTTTGAGGGACCCTTTACGTTCCTCGCCGCCCCCAAAAAAGCCCGGTGAAGCTGAAAATGCCGCAGCGGCAATCAGCAATCTCTCTCAAAAAAAAAAAAAAACGAAAGAGGTTAAGGGCCTTCCGCTTTTATTTGATCCATGCAAAGTAACTTTCACATCTTTATATCACATTGTGGAAATCTGAAAAAATAATGATGTTGAAATAATCAACTTATCCTAACTGGAAATAATAGACTTTTCAATTTGTTAAGACATTCTTGTAAAACAATTTTTTTCCTATGTAATTACAAAAGACTTAATTGTATCCATTCGGTTTTAGTATACGATATAAATGTCATTAAACAAATAATTCAAAAAGAAATTAGAATAGCCGTTAGCCGCATCATTGGAACAAAGTTTGTGACGTATAGGTAAGTAGGATGTGTATTTTCCAGAAAATATAACGATTTGACGAACTGCTAGGCCAGGAATGAGGCGACTTATTTTTTTGGTTTTTTCCAACATTTTGACTTTGTAAAAGAAACGTAGAAATAAATGACCTTGATGAGTTTCTTGCCGGTTCTTCGCAGTACAAGTTCTCCCGCCCTGTATAGAATTACGAACCGATGACATAGTGACATTCATGAGTGCCATTTTGTAGCCTAAACTGAAACTGAATATATTATTTTATTGAATTTTGAATTTAATAGCGACCCCAGATTATCTTGGCGTCACGCAAGGATACAGTACATATTTCTCTTCTTTATAGCTGGATTCTCTTTAAGGGAAAAGTGTCCGCATCACCATCAGCTTCTCCACGATCGCAGTGGTACGTCTCATGCTTTTTCTCCTGTATATACAATAGGAATGTCGCGACAGTGAAACCTTCGCTAGACTCCTATTAAACATTATGGCACCAACATAAAATTGCAATAACAAAGTAAAATTATTTTTCCCGCATCGCAAACTATATAATGCGAACATCAATCAGCAATAATGCAATGTAAATTACATAATGTAATATTATAGTAATATCTACGAGTAGAACTTATTTATTCCATCATTAACCGGCAATCACGAATGATTTGCAATTGTTATTAAAGAGTGAGTATGTTTTATTACCAAGTAGAATGCATCAAATTTGTTGCAAACTGGTAAAGGCTTGGTACAGACAAAACACTCAATAACTATTCCAAGCTCATACTCTGTTGATTTGTAAGGCCACAATCAAAAACAAAAAAAAATCTAGACCTGTCACCTGTCACTCCGTCTACATAAAGAACACGTTAACCCACCAAATAGTTTCGTGCTCGCTTATGACATGACATGGCGTATATATGTATATACACCATTCTCTTAATTTGCTCGTTAACACTGAAGGTTTGATAGTAGTTAATTAACTTCACATTAATGGTAGGTGCCGGTCTATCGCTACACGTGACGGCACTATTACAAGTTTATGGTATTTTATAATCGCTACACGTTGTAGGAAAATTATATATAGTGGCATTTTTAGGGTTCCGTAGTCAACGAGGAACCCTTATAGTTTCGCCATGTCCGTCTGTCTGTCTGTCTGTCTGTCCCCAGTCTAGCTCATAGACTCTTAGTACTAGGAAGCTGTAATTTGGCATGAATATCACGCCTACATATAAATCACGCCGACAAAGTGGTGAAGTATAATTTTTTCAAATATTTTTTTTAGGTTACCTCCCCTACACATGAAGTGGGATGTAATTTTCTTTTCTTGTCTACCCCATACTGTGGGGTGTCGTTGGATAGCATTTTCAAAAATATAGCGGGTTGGTGGAAACAGTTTTGAACTATTAAGCTTTAAAGTGCAAAATTTTGTTAGAGTCAAGTGTCCTTCCCCCCCTGCCAGCCAAATGGTTGTTTTTGGATACGTGAAAAAATTCACGGTAGTTGTATATATTACGAAGTTAAAAGGAAAACTATCACAGCTAAGTCGGCTTAACAAGTTTACGACCAACATATAAAATGTACTTAGCGCAGTACAAATTCCTCATTGGGAACTACTTAAATAACTTTGTCAGGTGTGTGAAACCGGTAGTATCTACATTAAATAAATGTTCATAAAAGCCCTCTTCTCAGAGTTCGCATTATTGAGATTTTTTTTTTTAGAGAGATTGCTGATTGCCGCTGCGGCATTTTCAGCTTCACCGGGCTTTTTGGGGGCGGCGAGGAACGTAAAGGGTCCCTCAAGCCGTGTGAAACGAATCACCTTCAGAGGTTATCTAGAGGGAACGGCATCGCGCACAAGTGCGCGTCCCCATGCCCTACTAGATTCTCCGAAGGGTTCGGATCGGATCGGGATTATTGAGATGGGCCACGGAACCCTACACTGCGCGTGGCCCGACACGCACAGTGTAGTAGTAGTCCAATAATATCACAACAGTATAGGACCCTATTGCTATATTGTATTAATTGTGCCAATGGAATATAAGTTGACAGAAGTTGCTTTGACAGGGTATCAAAGTGCTTATATATTATTGTACTCTACTGTATGTACTATGAGCTCTATGATTATCTCTTAAACTCCGAGTTTTGTTCCTGTCATTTAAACGTCATTTCAGATTAGAGTAAAATAGACAAAACACTAAATAACTATTCGGAGCTTATACTTTGTTTATTTGTAAGGGGGGGGGGGGGGGGGGTAGAGTCTGAGTAAGATACGCCCTTGACGCAAATTGGTTATTCGTGTAGGTATGGGAGTTACGTGAGAATAAATGAACTTGTTTTAATTAACCTTTTGTACAAAGATAAACGACTTTTGTGGCGTAGTTGGGAGCACCAGTCGCAGTCGCAGACGCTAGCAAGTTTCGCACTTTGTCAAATCAACTAAAACCTAACAGGCGCTTGTCAACTTCTAGGAAAGCTTCTAGGTCATGGTACTAAAGTGGTCAGAAACCTCTGACTGACTGTACATTTCCATGTACCTTTTTGCACAAAAGTAACCTCTATGGGAGGTAGGTTGCTCCCTCTAAGATGTATTCCTTTTAGGGTTTATACAGGAGTTTGCAATCAGCACAGAATCGGACGTTGTGGAGATCTTTGGGGAGGCCTTTGTCCAGCATTGGACGTCTTTTGGCTGAGATGATGATGATGATGATGATGATTATACATACAATCTGACAAACTGTATATGCATTCTCCGGTGGGCGTGCGAGACCGCGCAATAGCAGGTTGTAAAAACCGCGTATCTGCTTTTACACAATTTTATAGGCAGACGAAAAAAGTTAATATATCTTGGCCATAGAAATATATTTTTCTTACTAAACTTTTTTGCTACTTCTTTGGGGCTACGTTTTGCTACTTTCTTTGGGGCAACTAGATTTGTATGGCCTACAATTACTCCCTTTTTTGTCTTTCTGTAAAATTTTGACAACAGTGCAACGTGAAAACAACGTAGCATCATTCACCCTCACCCTGCCGGCCCACAAAGTTTTTTTTTGAGAGAGATTGCTGATTGCCTCTGACGGCATTTTCAGCTTCACCGGGCTTGTTTGAGAGCGGCGAGGAGGAGGTTTTCTAGAGGGAACGGCATCGCGCACTAGTGCGCGTCCCCGTGCCTTACAAGATTCTCCGAAGGGTTCGGATCGGTTCGGGGAGCGGAGCAACCCGTGGGCACCTCTAAAGGCTCGGACCTCGGCTCGGGTTGACCGGTCCGTGTAGGAGGAGAGAAGCGCCCAGGTACATGTCTGTACCTGGTGTAGAGCGCGTGTGAATCGGTTCTTCGTACCCTTGTTCTACGAGTACGGTGTCTTGGGCTTAAACTAGTGTGCATGTTTAGTGTATTCTGTAAATGTGTAGTGGCATTTAGAGGATCGGGCGGCCCACAAGGTGCTATTTCACGCCTCTTTTATAGAAAGAAGGGGAAAAGTGTACTGGTAGATTATTCCATCTTTTGGAAGCGCGACAAAGAAACGAGTCACCGAATTTCTTTGTGCGCGATGTACTGTTCGAGACAGTAAAGTGGTGACTCCGGAGAGCAGCACGCGTACTCCTATTATGGAGGAAGGAAGAAGGTGGTATGGGGTCAAAGAGTATGTATGTCAAAGTGTATGGACAAAAGCGGTCCAACAGCAATACCTTTCGGAAAAATATGGATTAAACATGGACCAAGTCAAGTTGTTCTTAGATACAAGTACCAGTTACCACAGCAAGTAGGTAATTATAAACTCCACTAAATCACTGACACAGTGACCAGTACCGGCTGATAACTGTATTTACACACTTCGTAACACACTTCCATTGACTTTTATCTACAACAACAAACGGTACCTACTACATCACCCTTCCCGGTTGCGTAACACTAAATAAAATCTCGTACGAGTGATAGCCGGTTCGATTCCCGGGCGAGGTTATCAGTAATTTTGTAACTTAATCAAGGTTATGACACAGTTTTCTTTGTGGTATATTATTATACATTATCTTTGTGCGTCTATTCTATTTTAGTGACTGTTGGATTTAAAAACCTATTGTGAATTAAACATGAAAAAGGATAAAAAATTAAATAGGAATATCATGAACTAGACTGGCCGACTGGCCCCATGATAATAAGAGGTTGGATAGACTGTGATAATACTATAGGCTTGTTATTATGATCTGCCTCCCTAGACAAGTGACAAAACGCAATTAGAAAAGAAAACAATTAAAAAAAATATTATTGTACGAGATTGACATATAAAGTCAACGATACGTATGACGTTTATGTCAATCCCATACAATAATCATTCTATTTGATTTCTAGCGTTTTGCTACTTGTCTAGGGGGCTGTGTTATTTTTATCTTTTTTAAGAACCTATAATGTCCCACAGCTGGGCACAGGCCCATTTCCTTCCATCTAGATATCCAACTTTATGTATACCTTACATAAGTATACATTTTTTTGTCTGTTCCTTGTATGGTACACAAAACGTATTCAGCGCTTAATGAATAAAATATTTCATTCTATTGCCAATCCGGTTAAGAATGGTTCAATAAATCGGTTCAGGCGTTTAAAAGTTATGGTGGAATAAACAAACATCACATGATACATACATACATGAACCATGAAAACATAACACTCCTTTTTTTGGCAGTCGTGTAAAAATACAGTATACAACGTGCAACATTTAAATAAAATAAAATAAAAAATAATAAAAATAATTTAACTTACATTTAAATAATTAAATATAAGTAAAATAATAGACACAATTAGCGATAATATCTTTATCTTTTTGGAATTAAATAAATATGTATACAGATGTCGAAATATATCGTACCTATACGAATTAGTAAAATAGTTATCGATGGTCAAAACGTCTTCATAGTCAACTATTGTGATTGTAGATATTTAGATAGACAATACTTCTGTTGCAACACTATAACAATAAAACATAAACATGATCAAAAAATAAATAACTTACAAAGTTACAATTTGGCGGTCTATCGCTTTCAAGCGGTTTCTTCCAGACAACCAGTCGGATGGAGAGAGCTAATAAACTGTAAGACCAAAGGTGAAACTATTAAAACTTACTAGAACAATCTGTATTTTATAAATGAAGCAAAATAAATAAAATAATCGTATGTAACGGTCACGGATCATCCTGGCGGCTAAGAGGGGAAGAGCAGGAGTTCTTAGTGGTATAACCCTTGAGTGGGCAGGGGGAGAGAACCATATAACCATTTGTTTCTCCCCAGGCGCAATGGCATCACATCACCTTACCAGCTCATGTTATGTCCCCATTGCTGGGGCACGAGCCCTACCTATGGATGGAGAACGGGCCATAAACAACCACGCGCGCCCAACGCCGGTTGGTAGTTGTTAACGAGTGCTGATGTAGCAGGGACCAATGGCTTTACGTGCCTATAGATACACTTATATTATATAAAAACTCTCTTTCGATGTGTAACATCTTTCCGCTCGCCTTCTATATATACAATTTGTGGGAGTGATTTAGTAGAAAAGGGAACGGAAGTATGGTCGTAACAGTGTGATCCTGTAACTGTTACGTGTTAGTCGGGGAAGCCACCAGTGATCGACACTTTAAGCCCAATGTCCGTTGTAGGTCGTAATATTTGTGGGAGTGATTTCGTAGAAATGCAGTGTTACAGGATAACAGTGTGACATGTCTTCTAATGAGTATTTACTGCATTCTCTTTATGATTTGCAAATCTATATTCTATTTTCTATCGTAATATTGATTTCAACCATTTCGTGTGTAATAGACTTTTAAACAATATTATAAAAAGAGAGAAAAATGAAGAAAAAAAAAACAAAAAAAAATATACGTCATTGTTATGTAATTCTATATTCAATTTTCTAATGTAATATTAATATATTGATTTCAAAAGGTGAGATGTCAAATGTTACAAATCATATGCGACTAGGTACTCGGCTCGTTCGTTTTTTGAGCTTTACATCAGGCAAACGCTTGCCAAAATTACTGATAAAAGAAACATACATAACTTTAAAAGTTTTGACAACATTAACGTTATCCAGTAAAGATATAAGAATTGGGTTACCTACATTAGAAAGAGAGAGTGCATCAAGATAAGTGGCTTATATCGGAGGTTATCAATTTATTTTAAGTCATTGCTCCAATTTAACTGTCTACTGTCATATTGACTTGGGATTTCGTAACTCCAATTATATTACATTTTATTTATTTATCTGTTTCTCAAGTTTATATACGCGAATAAAAACGCATTGAAATGAAACACTTTATACTATAAAGTTTATTTATAAAGTTAGTCACTGTAAGACCACATACAGGAAGCTCATTTTGCGTGAAACGGAACGTACCGTACTGAAAAAAATTGATGGTAGTCAAAGTATACCTATATATATATGTTCGGCACCTAAAAATAATACTTATATATTTTTAGGTTCCGAAAATCTCAGCCTTCCTGTGACCCAGCTATTGGTTTAAAATGTCAATACAAAATATACCCTCTAATCCCATGCTGGTCTAGGGCGTGGGCGGGTCCCGTGCATGTCATAAGAGCTGACTAAGTGTGTAGTCTCTGGACAAACCCATCAGGGTTTTAGATACAAGAAATAAATTGTATGTTATCTTGTATTATATTGTTTAGACTGATGATGATGATGATAATGAAATTGTACGAAGGACGAAGACATTTCAAATAAAATATATGACACTTGTCACTTACGGACGGCGCAGCCTTAAGTAGAGTTAGCATTGTACCTCATCTCCATCCCATCTTAACGCTGATACCTATAAGGAGAAGAGGATGGAAAGAGACCCATTTAACAAGCGCAGCGTCTACCCAAGGACGCGCGAGTATCCGTAAACGCATTCCATTAACAAAAGAAAACTGTTTATTAGACGTTTAAAGTTTGCAGGTCGTATAATTATCGTCCAACTAATAGGTTACCCTAACTACATGTTAATTTCTCCTTTTTCCGCTTCTGCCATACTTCTTGTTACTTAGGAGAAAGAGGTTTTTGTCAATCATAGAATGCAATAAATCTAATAGAAAAAGTTGCATAATGCCGAATACTTAGATCAAGTCTCACGTGTCCAGCAGTGCCAATATGTGTAAAATATGAATGTATTCAGTTTACTTATTATTTATTTATTTCAAATCGATTCATATTTCGTTTACACGGAATCGCCTATAAAATATTTATCACTTCTTTCTATTTTTCTTCATTTGTTTTGACAAACAGGTATTGGAATGTGGAGGAGTAAGGATTCTTTTATCGTATTTAGAACATGTGATGGGTTGACATGTCTTAGCTATTCCTATGAAATGCTCGTGAGATGCCAACCCAGAAATGTTTTTCTGTCCGTCGGTTATTCTGTCGCTTCATAAAAGTTTTCATCACCCAAAAATTCCAATTACGGATAAAAGACCATCAGAAGTCAGAAGTGTAGTCAGTTTCATGACTACAAAACAGTACCTATTTCATAAGGAAAGAAAGTTTTAATTCATTAAATAGCTTACTTAAAACTTAATTAAAACCAAATTAATTTACACAATTAAAAAGACACACTTGGCTCCGAAACAAGGAGTTGTTAGTTGCTTCATTGTTCTTTAGATCAACTACAATGCTCTATTTAAATTTCTACTTATTATAACCCGCAATCACATCGAAAGTTTACGTGATCGACCCTCATGACTTACAGATGTAGCAGATACAATCATGAATTCTGTTCCTCTAAATACATACGGTGGATCCCACCTCTGCCGCTGGTACATGCGGACATCCAACATCGAAGCCCATCGTTACATCGACAACTCATTACACCGAATGACCATCACATCGAAAGTTTAATTGATTGATCGTTTATGACTTACAGATGTTGTAGGTACAATCATGAATTCTGCTCTTGTATGTTATATATATGCTGGATCCTACCGCTGCCGCTGGTACAGGCACATGCGGACTTTCAAAATCGGAGCTTATCGTTACATCGACGACTCATTACACCGAATTACCATTACATTGAAAGTTTACGTGATCGATCGTTCATGACTTACAGATGGTGTAGGTACAATCAAGTATTCTGTTCCTATATATATGTATGTGCTGGATCCCACCTCCGCCGGTCCAGCCACGTGCGGCGGCGACACACGACACTTCGCCCGCTGTTTCTAAGGTTACGTAATGCAATGCCTACTTTCAATGTCAGCAGACCGCCGGCCGTCGCGCGGGCAGAAACTTTCAGTCGTTGTATTGTACCTTTTATCCATACAACCGTTACGTACCGTTTTAGAAAAATCGTAAAAAAAATAATAACAATTATAATAAACTTTATTTGCATACAAATAAATTGTCGAAGAGATATAGTACAACATAGGCAGACTTATTGCTTACAAGCAATCACTTCCAGGCAACCTTGGGTGAAAGAAAAATAATAAAATAAAGAAAATAAAAATGGGTTTAGTTTAATTAACTTAGTGAGAGCAGACACCGATTAAAAAAAGCCACACATAAAATTTTTCCAACCACCATTTTTGAATTATTATTATTAAGTATATCTGAAAATAAAAAAATATATACCTTATTAAATGTTTGCAGTAGTTCAATAAAAGTTACATCTTATATATCATATCAAACATAAGACAAAACAAATTTGTCATACTTTATTTGAATTCAGTACCTACTTCTTATGAGACATATAAAATCATTAGAATCATTACAATAACATTAATATGCCAACTATAATGTTGGAAGCTTTCCACCAACAAGACGGTTCACATCTAGGCGTCCTAAACACGTCCTAGATGACCCCGACAATCCCATAACTGTTGCGAATGCCCCCCCGCCCGATCCTCTAAATGCAACTACACATTTACAGAATACACTAAACATGCACACTAGTTTAGGCCCAACACCGTACTCGTAGAACAAGGGTACGAAGAACCGGTTCACACGCGCCCTACACCAGGTACAGATATGTACCTGGGCGCTTCTCTCCTCCACCACGGCCCGGTCAACCCGAGCCGAGGTCCGAGCCTTTAGAGGCGCCCTCGGGTTGTTCCGCTCCCCGATCCGATACGAACCCTTCGGAGAATCTAGTAGGGCACGGGGACGCGCACTAGTGTGCGATGCCGTTCCCTCTAGAAAACCTCCGAAGGTGATTCGTTTCACACGGCTTGAGGGACCCTTTACGTTCCTCGCCGCCCTAAAACAAGCCTCAAAATATCATTAATAAATTAAATTACCTACATTGAAATGTTTAACAATATAATTATACTTTTCAATGACATCGTTAGATTAAAGAGTAGTATATTTATTATGTTCGCATTTAATTTTTTTGTATTTTATTTTGTATTTTTTAAGATTATTGCTTTTCCCTTATAACAAGCGGCAGTAGGTTCAGGCATAACAGATTCACAGAGAGATTTCCATTCCCAGCAGAGATACACATCGTTCTCGGTTTTGTTAGTGCTTATTATGCTTGTTCGTAGTACACCTGTCTAAGAACAACTTATCTAAGCCTCTCGCCATAGCAACATTGTTAGTGGCATCATTGTGTTCTGTCAGGTTCCTCAGAACCAGTTCCTCAGTGGTTACATATCCAGATGAAGTGCACTTCCATCTTCGGTCTAATCGTCACATGTCACGATGCAGAATTCTATTTAGTAAACAAATATATTTCGATGTAGTGGATTGAAAAAATATACAAATTAATCATAAAGGAAAAAGTTGAACAGATATACATACTTTTTAAACAACATATTTGTTATTTTTCAGCTTATCATAGTGAATGGGTGAAATCATAGATAAAAAAATAGAATACAGATAATATGGATTTGCTATCACTGATTCTAATAACTGAATAGTCACATTTCTATTAATTTTACACATAAGAATGTATGACCTATTTATCTGTCAACAAAATAAACTGTTGCCTGTAGAAATAATATAAAATGTAGAAACTGGTCGTTGTAATGTCACGTCAGTGTTTGCATCAGCATTTCACAAAATAGAACAGCCTGAAAAAAAGGCTCGAGGCTCTTGCCGTGCTCTCCTTGATAGATGTTCGCGTTTAACCGTGCCTGTAGTAGAATACTGTATATAGATATACAAATAAATAAAATTGCTGTCTATTTGTAATATTAAAATAACCGCTTTTTACTAAATGCATATGGATGTATACACGGTACATATATACCAAAATAACATTTTTTTGCAATTTTTGTCTGTCTCTTTGTTTGTCTGTTTGTTCCGGTTAATCTTTGAAACGGCTGGACCGATTTTGACGAAATTTTCATTGGCAGATAGCTGATGTAATAAGGAGTAACTTAGGCTACTTTTATTTTAGAAAATTATTTATATAAATAATAAAAAATAACTATTCCGCGCGGACGAAGTCGCGGACACAGCTAGTACATACATAAACTTACTGTCACGTCATTTTCTCAAAAAGGGGTAGAGAGAACATCGAAATTACCAATTTAGAGTAAACCTACCGTTAGTGACTTCAACACCATATTTAGCATAATCAAAGTAGGGTTCCGAGTTAACTTCAGTGTCAGGTTGCACTTGACGCGCTAGCTTTTATCTTGGAACCCTTGTTTATTATTGTATTTATGGTAGAATCACGACTATTTCAAAATGCAACTGAGAGTGAGCTATATAAAACATTTTGTACTTTACTTTTCTCATTATATAAAAAACAACAAGAGTTATTGGTGAAAGAATAAAAGTTAGTCGAAAACAGAAAGTTCCATTGCCAAAGTGAATTTATTTCCGTAAAGAAAAACAAAGTGTCAAAGTTACTCTCAGTTAAGCAATAGTCAAGTAGTCAAGTAGCTGTTTTTAAGTTAAGTAAGTACCTACCCACATTAAAAATTAATAATTTTACATAAATACGTAAAAGTGGAAAGTGGACTTTCTAAAGGTGTCGAGTTGAGCAGTTAAATAATCATCTCATCAAGGAATCTTTAGCTTGACTTAATAAGTACCGCTGTCTGGTGGACATTGGAGAAGTTCGTAGGTTTCACTTTCAGTACAGTTCAAAAGTCAAAAGAGGATGGATTCCAAAATGGCTGTCACACAGTCTTTTGTCTTTAATGTTAATTTCATCTAAAAGGTCACAACATCCTCCTTTCTTTGAACACAACGTTGACGGGCATCGTCATAGATTTCATTTTAAACAAACTCGATACAAAAACTTTAACTTAAAAGAATAATTTTCATAAAAAATGCTAGCTACATAATTTCAGATGTCTAAATATTTATTACTATTTTATTGTCATAAAATTCCTGTCTACGGGATTGGAAAAGGATATACGAGTATGCTAGAGGTTTTTATTTGTAAGCGTGATCTTCCCGTCTTTGTATCTAAGAAGATTTTACAAGTTATTAATTTAAATACATTGAGTTGTCAAAATGAAGGACGTCAAATTTTTTAACGTAAACTAATTTCATATTTCTTACTTCAAAATATTCCCCGTCCCACTAATTTTAAATGCATTTTAAGTAAGGTAAATTCTCCACCTTTCTTAATATCATTTTTGTCAGTAAACAATGTCAAGTTATTAATAACTCATATGTGTGTGTAATAAATTTATATACTAATCTGAATGCATGTTGTGTTGTCCTTGCTTTTGGTAAATTTGCTTAAAAACGCAAAATTATAATTTATTCCATACGAATTTTCCGTGTATGGCTACCTACGTGATATTGGCGGAATTGTGTTCGGCTGTAGACACAAAACATGCCATAAATAAAAGAAGAAAAAGAATTACTTAGTCCTAGGTGCTGAACAACAATGTTTATGTTTAAATTAAAAAAAAACACTGTCAATTACTTTTTTTTTCTTTTAGTTGATGGCTTCGTGCTATTAGCACATTTAGCCAGTGTCAAAGTATTTTTTCTTACAAGTAATACATAAACAATAATTCCTTCCAGAATGATGATAATGAATGACAATAGAAATGAGAAGTGAGAAATGATATACCCCCCAACCCCTCGAGTATCTCAGTAAAGATTTGGGGGCTTTACTAAGTCCTCACGCAGACTTCTTGAGAGAATTTGAAAAGTGACGTTGCACTGTTTTGTTTCATCTGCCAACACTCATGCACACTCACGAACACTTAACGGTTAATAATCCACCATTATTTCACATTAATATTCGACATAACACAAATTTTAGAAAATAAAACAAAACAGCAGACATGGCTCTTCACTTTCCCGCCAAGAGACCTGTCAACTACATATTTGATTTATTACAAATGTCAAGTCAACCTGGTGCCGAAAGGCAAACTAGAGTAAAACCTTGGTGCATTAACGGTAGAAAGAACATTTCCCAGAACTGTACAATGACGTATAAATACCTGCGCACGCACATACTTGATTTTATATTTCACTGAAAATAAATGAACATTGGAAAGGTTAAATATGTTTTAAAATATTTAAGATACCTAACACTATTGATGAATGATCCCATGTACCTAATTAGTTCAGTTTGAATTTGTTTGTTCGGCAAATGCTACATAAAACATAAGTACCTAATCACTAACAATAAGTTTATTTTATATTGAAACGTACCAGTCCTGCCTTTGATGGAACTTATATATGGCATTATGAATGAATAATACATAACGATTGAAATATGCAGTTTCATTATTAATTTTTACTATAATAATATCAAACGTCAATTTGTTTCCGACTTTCCTCGAACTTATGAGGAAATTAATGGTCGCGAAGCACCGCAGTACTTCATTTCATTTCTAATTATTAAATTAAAAACAAATGTGAAATATTAGGTATTTGGTCATAATTAAATTGTGTGAAAGTACTCATTTGACTATTTTAAACGATTTTTGTAAGTGTAGGTTTTACCTTTTTTAGATTTACCTCTTTCTTAGATAACTATGATACAACGAGAGCAACATTTGCAATTAAAGCAGTTGAGTAATAGCATTGGATAGTATTTCGTTTCAAGCAAACACTCTCACTGCACCCTATTGCGATAAATGTTGATAGCGTGTCATAAAAACGTGTATTCAGAGAAAAGTGAATGTTGTTTGTTGTATTATCATTCGCTTTCATTGCAGTTAGCGTACAATGGAATAGTGGCAGGCGTTGGCTAGCTATCTCGTATTGTGGGCGACGACGTCGCGGCGGACCACGTGTCGGGAATGACATTACGACGCGTCGATGCGTTCCAGTGACCGTGTTATGTGGATCGCACGCACCGCGGCGGGCGCGGGGAAACCGCACGCATGCAGCAGCAGGCCGCGCGGGAGCGGCGGGAAGCGACCTTGACGTGGAGCGAGGAGTGAATCACTGCAGCGAAAGTGGGAGAAATGTGGTGCCGCGCCCCGCGCCCGCCGCTCACTTTTACTTTCCAGTGTGGCGCAACCGACGCCGGCGCCGCGGAGCGCGCGCGCCACTCGCCCGGCGCCCGCGGCCCGCAGCGCCGCCATCGCGCCGTCGCCTACGCGCTCTGAACGCGAACCGCCCGCGCCTGTGACTGTGCCCGGATTACAGTGCTATTACAGTGCATCACAGCCCTGGATTCAGTTTGAGTGTTCGCGACGAAAGTCGAAACCGGGTCGCCCGATAAGCGTTGTGCAAGAGCGCGCGGAACTCGCGCGCGGCCTCGCACTCTCCCGGAGGAAGCGTGTCGCAAGCGGGGAAGTGGCGCAAGCGCCGGGAAGCAGCGGTGTGCGCCCGCGCGCACCGTCACCCTGGACACCCTGGATACCCTGGATTGTGCCCGTGACGAACACGGATTCTCACCTGACGTGGACCCGTGGTAAGACATTACTACGAATACTACTTTTTCAGAATCCAGCGCGACAACGTCAACGACTTTATCAAATTAATAGATTAATTTAGAACTATAATACATTCCGGTTTCATTAACTCTACTCATTTGTAAAACTACAGTCAAAACAATAGTATCGAACACCCACTGCTATTTCGATTCGGATGTCGGAAATGCTACAAATAAAAAGGTGAAATATCCAAGGACAACAAAACTTTCAACTGATTTCGCGCGCAGCCAACAATAAAAACTTCGTGACGCCTGCGCAACCTCTCGGTATCACTTTCGAGTCGGCGGCGGCGGTGCCGCGAGCCTTGCCGCGCGCGCTTTCAATGGCTGTTACAAAACCTTTGGGCATGTCGAATTTTCTTTCGAAAGTATTGATTGACGGGTATTGCTCTCATAGGAAAGACTTGTGTTGAAACTTTATCCTGAAACATCTAAGATCTCGGAACTGCAAAATAACATATTGTTTTGTCTCCATAATGTTTCATTATCAGCGGACCGTTCGCATGTATTACTTAGAAACCTCGCAGTCTCCGTGACCACAACTATACAGACATTGAGTTGATGCCGCATACCGTTTCCACGCAGCGCGTTTCGAACAACTGTCATCACTAAGTAGAACTGAAAGGAACACGGCCCAAGGCCACTTGGATAACGAATTTTCGTTCAATATCAATAACTGGTAGACACGGCAGATCGTGACGAATCCGAGGCGGATGCTTTTTTTATCCGAAAACACTTTCACACTAGCCACGGAACATAATTGAGATAGGTGAAACCAATCGGTACACGATATATAATGATGAATGACATAATCGGATGTAACCAATTCGAAAGAAATAATCCGTTTTAACTATGATAAAACAGCCAAGTTTCAATTATGAAAAACAGCATAGGAGTCGAAGTTTTGCTACGTAAAATGTTCCCAAATATTTTGATAAATTGAAAAACGTTGATAATGATGACACTCAAGATGCTCATACAGATGTGCCGTTTAATAAATGATATGGCAAACAAGACTGTGGGTACTCACGCAAGCCGCGCAACGTATTTATTGTACAAACAATTACGGAGCTGTTAAAAAAATATTTAAACGTTCTAATATACAAATACAATATTCAAACATAAAAGGTTTGCTTTCACAAACTATATCTTGGTTTATTACTTGTTACGCACCAATTGCTATCAAGAAAAGCCGGGACATTGCGCAATGACACGAGTAACAGCAAAACTTTCGTTCGCCGATATAGTGGGCGTTGTCCCAACCTCGGCTCGGGCCCAGATTTGCGATAAAGATCGTGATTAGCAGTGACAAAAGCACAATGTGCGAACTTTCACCCGGTGAAATGTCGCGAAAGTGCGGCCGCCCAATTTCAATGACTCCATACCCGGGCTCTGAACTGGTTGAACGGTTAAATTCGCAATGTTAACTTGTAGTTGTTTCCAAAAATGAGAATTAACGACGCCTTTAACGTAGTGTAGAATACGAGTTTCAAGGTCAAACAAACAGAAGTTGAAGAAACCAATAAACTTTTACAAGAATACATCATGCAGCTAAAATGTTGTAGTAACACTTGAAAACAATTGTGTTAGGTGGGACTTGACCGGCGAACTTTCGCAATACCTACTGCAGTTCCAATTGAGCAGCTGATGCTATACAACGTCACCCGGGCGTAAGTGACCGCCCGAAACATTTTAAATATACATGAAAAATTATCGAGAAAAAACCTTAATGGTCTATCATTGTTATTTTTTTTTTAGAAATACGTACCTTAGTCTGTAAATACTGTCTGTACCTCAATGCATGCTGAGTTCACCTTTAAGTAGTTGTACATTAAGTGTATGTCACTATAAATGTAAACCACATAATTGTTATAATGTAACAACTATTGTTGATCCATGAAATTAAAAAAAAAGTTATTGATCTTTTAAATTTTTGGGTAGAGTACGTGACCTTGTTTTACATTTTGTACCATATCTCCGATGCTATTGGCTCGATTTCAGTTTTCTTTGATGTTTCTTAAAGCGTATGAGTTACTTTATCACGCAATTTAGCAATAAATAATCTGGAACTGCCAACTTTAATTAAAAAAACGGGTATTTAGACCAAAAAATCAGAGAAAAAAACAAGAGGTTTTTTTTAAAAAACTAACGTGTAAACCGTAAACTGTCAGCTTAAGTGAGCTTTTTTCTTTATTATTACTAATCTAGGACATAAAATTTACAAAATAACAGTAATTGTTGATACCGTACTCCAACAAAAGAAGAGGCATACTACAAATAATTAAGAAAAGTAAATTCAATAAATAACTAAACCGAACTCGTAAGTGTCAAACAAGTAAATTAACGAAGAGTTAATTATTCAAGTTAAAAACAAATTAGTGAAGGAAAAATAGCCTTTAATTAAAAAATTAAATTCCTTAATTTTAATTTAAAAAAACCGTTACAAATCATCAAAACCTAAAATCAAAAAAAAATATTAAAAATCAATAACTTAAAAAGTAAGAAAGATATACCCACCATAGATTTTAAGGTTTTTTCTCGATAATTTTTCATGTATATTAAAAATATTTCGGGCGGTCACTTGCGCCCGGGCGACATTGTATAATATGTCTTTAGGAATAAAGCTATATTATATATATAATTAATAACATACAGTATTCTTTTTTTAAAAGTAAGAGCGCAACGTTCGTAGTTCGAAATTAAGGTTAAAATAAAAGTCCGTCAAAAGATAGGTACCGGCACTTTATTGTTTCAAAATATTTTTTTGCTTCGCCACACTACATTATAGTGTGGTCTCTCTTTGACATGCTAATTAGCTCCAACGTCTATCATACATAACGTTACAGTGATTTCGCCGCAGTAAGTATAATGTTACATATTTTACAATGGAGTTATATTTCCGTACAGAGAAAGTGAACTTTCATATCGATCGATATATCGATACACCGCAGACATCTGGTTACGCGGAGTGCCGCAGCACCGAATTCTATGCTACGCTTGTTAGACCTCGCGAAACATGAATAGGCTATTGTTTTGAAATGTACATAGAAATTTCCGTTACCAATGTTATAAATGGATAGTTGGGTTCATGACAACGCTATTAATTTATCGAAAGATCAATGGTACCTCTATGCGCGGTATCGGTCGCAGCATCGTGATCGTGGCATCCCTAACGTTTTCGATGTAAGGGCGCATTCACATCGACGCAGACCTAACAATAACAATACAACTAGCGCAAATGTGGGATCCTCTCACCTCATTACAAAATAAAGTAGCAATAACAAACACGAAGTTAAAGCTTAATAAACAAGTGGTAATTAAAGTTATTCTCACAGCCGACGATCTCATGTGTTTACGTAAGTGCTACGAGTATAATATCTTCAAGAAGAAATTTAAAGTTAAGTTATCCAATCTGAGCATTCGTTAGACAATGAGTGAGGAAATGAAAGTGATTTTATTGTTACGTTATGGCAACGGAACGAGTTGCGCGATTATTAAGCTTGTTTTTTTTTTGTTGTTAATGTCGAACCGACTTCGGCTATGTTTGTCCAGTGTCTGTATTTGTTTGACGTTGTTTACGCCATACAACTTGTATTCGAGTAGTACCTACTTCATTTTTAGCGATATGGCAACATGAAACAGCACTGCTTTGCAGTGGTTTATAGTTTTCGATATGCACTCCTAGTTGGGAGATTTGTATTGAGATTCTTTAAAGTCTATAATCCTGTCTGAACTACGAAACAAATTGGATTGAACAAACTTATTGTTTTACTTATTATCTGCAAACGTGTAACCAGTATCCTACTAATATTATAAACGCGAAAGTTTATTAGTATGGATGGATGTTTGTTACTCTTTCACGTAAAAACTACTGAATGGATTTTAATGAAACTTTCCTCATATACAGACCATGACCCAGACCAGCATATAGGATACTTTTTTTTATACTTTTTTTTTACTGTAGTCTTCGCGAACGAAGTCGCGGGCAACAACTAGTATGAGATAAAGGTAATTTCTAATTTAAAATGCTTGTCTTTAATTGGGACTCTTTAACTTTGGAACTGTTTCACTGGCTATAAAATGGGCCATTAGGCTACTCTTTACGACCCAGTTACTACTATCTCAACGAGTCGGGCTACCAAAATTGCGCCACAATTCTCATTTCTCGCCGGCCACCCACGTGAAAAACGTGTCAAATTGCTAATACCATTATCAACTTTCATTGCATCATCGCCGCTGTAATTATATTGTTTGTCGAGCAGCGGCCGCTTGTTAAAACAATAAAAGCTATCCGTTTTGCTCATTAACCGCTAAACTCGTCTTGTATTTACTAAGTCGGACGCTCATCTTGTGCAGATACAAATATCTCTCGTCAAGTAGGTAACAGCGGCGTAGGCGATGGCGGTACACATTACAACGTGCCGATTCATATCCAAGGTCTTTCCTAGTGGAAGAGAACGGAGTTTCCTGCGGCCGCCTTTCCTCGCACACCGACAGCCGCACGTGAACGCACACGCGCCCACGTGTCGCCACTCTTTGTATTCAATCTTTCCTAGCCGGTAGCTAGGAAAGAGGCATCTTCTTTTTGTGCCAACCACGGGCGTTTGAAGTTTGAGCCTCAGAGCGATTCATTATATAGGCGTCGGGCGATGCGCGCGCGCCGCAGTTAGTGTGTCACTGGAGCCGCCGCGAGAGGTGGCTTGCAAGGACTGTGCTACGCCGGCGCCGCGCGCCGCCAACCTTTTTTTCTGTGCGTGCGATGTTTTCACTTTCGTCATTTTGACCGGGCCAGTTTGATTTGACGTCGCTCGCGCACGGACGTGTCTAGGATCGGACGTTGTGATTATCCTGTGATCGCTGGTGCTTCGGATTGTTTGTTTATATTTTTCTGTATAAAATTATTATTGAATTTGTGCAAAATGGCTGTGAAAGTGTGCTAATATGTTCGATAGCGACATCCTTTTTAATTTTTACAATGAGCTTGCCAATAGAAGTGCTGTACAGTTTGCAAGGTAAGGCTTGTTTACTTTTGTTTTGGTGATGTGCCGTGTTGAGATGTGGGAGGTGGGAGGGCGACTCGTGGTCCGGTGGGATGGTCGGCACAACCTTGTGTCTAATGAACGCACTCGCTTTATCCGCCTCTCGCCTTCGCCCGAGCCTCGACGAAGAGGTTAATAGGTTCACATTAGATGGTGGTTTGCGAAACCGTCTGAGCTCAGCGTATGAGCGCGCGCGCAGCTTTTCCACGCTCAGTTTGGCGCGCGTTCGGCGCACAGAATACATCGATCACTACATGGAATATTGTTATAACTGTTCAGATTAACATAGTTCAGTACTTTGTGTTTACTTATGTGACTGTTATATATGTTTTTTGGGAAATCACGCTAAAGTCTTTTTTCGGTAGTAACTTGTTTCTTTTTATGGATATTAGGTATAGGTATCTTAAGTTGTTTACTAGTAACGCGGTGTTCCCGGGTCTCGTGTTTCTGCCAGCGAGCTCGCGCTCGTTGGGCAATAGTAAAAGCTATTTCGTAAAGTTGCTGTAACGCAACGCCTTTAACGCGAATGTTTTGCAGAGTTAATTTATTTTTTCCCACGGCTCAGTGCGTGGCTATAGCGTTCACTGGTTTCGCCTACGAATTACAAATTGCACAATTTTCTCAATATACCTACTAATTTATTGTCTTTTTGGTATCAATTTCATATTATACATTATAATAGCACCAAATTAATAAAACAAGGAATGATCTTTATGTCGACATTAGCCTATGATGCCTAGATTATTAAACCTTTGGCGAATTAACTACGGACGCAAAGGGCAAGCGGATACAATCAAAAATGAACTACATTATTTTTATGTCTAGCCCTTCTTAAATACCGTTGCTGAGAAATACCTAAATAATTTTAGACACCGTCTGAAAAATATATAAACCAAACCTCTCTCGTACTAGTCCCACGCTTTAAACATGTGAATAAAATATCGAACTTATCAATATAAACACAAACACTGAGATGCATTGAAACTGAACTAAGATGATTTAGCCTTTTTTGGTACAATGGTAACATTATTGCATCCTCATTTTAATAAAACATAAAACATGCTAGAAATTGCGGTTCTATCTCCATGGGCAGACTACAGACGTAAAACAAATTCTAGCCAAAGCATTTTGAGGGTAACCTAGAATATTATAAATTAATGTAAACAACGTATAACAATTATAATATTAATAAATTATGTTTTTTTTTTCGGCATTACGATAGAATTTTCCATACTAGGTACTTGCCGAAATACAACGTGTTGTTATCAAGCATATTAAAGTTAAAATGTTGATACGCAATACTTATCTAATTCTGAACACATTATTCTAACTCTTCGCGTCTTCCCGATTCGATCCGAACCCTTCGGAGAATCTAGTAGGGCACGGGGACACGCACTAGTGCGCGATGCCGTTCCCTCTAGATAACCTCCGAAGGTGATTCGTTTCACACCCTTTAGGAGGAAGAACCCTTTAAGTTTCTCGCCGCCCCCAAACAAGCCCTGTGAAACTGAAAATGCAGTATGGGGCAAACAGCAATCTCTCAAATAAAAAATCTTCGCGTCTATGATTGCAACCATTTTTCACAGTCACTAAGACTGTTATGAAACAACTTTTTATATAGTAAATTAGTCTAGCAGTGATGAACAAATATAGGCTGAATATGATGATAATAATGAACCGAAACCGAGTGGTCGCGAAACTTAAGACAGGATTGTCTGAAGTACAAATTGTACCCTGATATCAAGATTGTTATCACCTCTTTATGTATATTTGTTTATAATACAGTTTTATAACGGGCATTAACGCTAACTATTTAGTAATAGGTATCAAAGCATACCTTTATACCTGACGATTCGACCGAGATGCATCAGTCGTGGTCAAGTGCTGACTCCCGTTAGCTCTCCGTTATAAGACTTTATTTGATAGGAACGCAATAGTTTAAAAGTGTGTATACCTATTTATTGTTCAAGTTCATCTTTGTAAAAATAAACTACGCAACCATCATTAATTGACACGATGGCACAGAGAGGTTGACACAATTGTCAATGAATCTGTGTTGGCACGGGTGAAAACATTTTATAGGCCGACCCAACACCGCCTTTAGAATGTGCCACTGTAGAATGTACAAGAAATAAATAGATTTTTCTCTCACAATTACTTATCTGGCGCCAAAACAAGGATTAATGCGGCGCTACGATTATTAATTGATAAAGAATTTATATCTATATTTAAAAAGATATGCGCAATCAAATTGAGTAGCTCGATGGCTGGTGTAGTGGTTAACGCGTCCGGTCTGCGAGTGCTGAGGTTTAGCCACTTTCGCAAAGGCCGGTCATCGGATGGGTGACCAAAAATGTATCAGCTCCTCCGTGCTTCGGAAGGCAAGTAAAGCCGTTGGTCCGGATGCATTAACAGTCGTTAATAACCACCAATCCGCACTGGGCCTGCGTGGTGGTTTATGGCCCGTTCTCCATATCCATCCATAGGGAAGGCTCATGCCCAGCAGTGGGGACATATAATAAGCTGAGAATAATAAAAGGATAATAATGCACAAACGCACCCATGACTTAAGAAAGCATGTTTTTTTTTTGAGAGAGATTGCTGATTGTTTCAGAAGGCATTTTCAGCTTCACCTGGCTTGTTTGGGGGCAGCGAGGAACGTAAAGGGTGTAAAACGCAAGCCCTCAAGCCGTGTAAAACGAATCACCTTCGGAGGTTTTCTAGAGGGAACGGCATCGCGCACTAGTGCGCGTCCCCGTGCCCTACTAGATTCTTCGATCGGTTTGGATCGGGAAGAACGCATGTATGTAATCAAAGCACGCCTAGGGATTATGTGCGATTGAGTTATATTAACTTAACTACAGTTTTTGTGAAATGGAAACAGTATTTGACACTTCAGAATACTAATAAACACATATTAAAACGAACAAAATGCTGAAATACTACTACTATCTCTAAATATATTATACTCATACTTCATAGTTTCACACAATTTGAATTTTGATGATTACACTCACTGTTATTATATATATGTTATTCTAAGGTTTCCCGCAATCTTCGAAGTAATGGTTATAAACGGTATGCCAAGTGCCATTCAAAACTGACGAACTTTCATACAAACTTTCACCCCCTATTTGACCTCCTTAGGGTGTGATTTCCGTAAAATCCTTTCTTAGTGGTTACGTCACTCAATTTACCTACAGTCTAAATTTTATCTAATTAGTTTCAGCGGTTTAGGCTCGGCGATGATGAGCCAGTCAGTCAGGACAAGTCATATGTATATAGATAGTTAAATAAAAATATTTTTCGGATTGTAATTTGATCGCACCAAATTTGCATGAAATGCGTATATATAACTATAATCATATTCCATACCTTAAATTTTCCGATTAACATAAGAAATTGTTATGATAAGAGATAAGATCTTGATCTTCGAACTTTCGATACTGTTAACCAATTCTTTATCTGAATGATGATACCTGGTTAAAAACACCATTTCAAATTTTCCAATAAGATAACATTATGCTATACTTTCAATCCGAGTAGTAACTACATGTTTACGATTTATAAATTTATTAGATTGTGTTCAATATTTCTGATTGTTCTGGGCAAGTATTAAAGTTTCGTTAAAGACTAATTCATATACTAAAGTTAAATCGATGAAGTTAAAACGATTACGTTTAAAGACGAAAAAATTCTGTTAATTATTAAGCATTGAAATTGTGTATGACAGTCATTGCTCACATCAAAACGGAAAGATAGATTGTGTTTGTTGCAAATATATTTAGGCTACATTTTATCACAAAACATCTTATTCCTTCAGGAACTCGCGGTTAACAAAAATAAACGTTGGCTAATCTGTGGACTTAACAATTGTGTCAAATAAGTTGGTAACGTAAGTACAGTCTTCGCGCAAACCCGTTCCACTTTCCCATTTGTTTCTTTCTGATAACAATGCTGTTTGACAAGAAATCTCAAGATAAAGTAACCTATTGCCACATGTTCCAAACTAATGCTGCCTCTAAATTCTGCACCTCTGGTTTGTATTTGATGTTAAAATTCTTTTCTTAGTTTCGCCATACTAGACAGTTTTTTTAATTGTTCAAAATTAACCTATATTATTACTAGAATCAGTGTATAATATGTGTCACATTTTTCTAATAAGAATATTTTAGCGTACGCAAAAGCCGACATTGCGCGTACACTGATACAAATTGAAATATGATAAAAAAAAACTATTCTTGTCTCATTCTTTTTCTCGATCAAAAGTTTCCATAAATATCGCCGAATCCAAAACCAGAATCAGAAAAATCCTTGAAAATATTCTGAACGGAAATTTGACTTAATGGATTCCTTTATTTTCCGTTGAGCATATTTGTTTATTGTCAACACTTAACTGTTGTTCGAATTCGCATTACAAAGTCCTAATAAGTAATTGGTATATTCTAGGTCGGCTCTTTATCACATACACGCGCCATGAAACTAGTTCTGGCAGTTTATTTAAACCAATTACCAATATATCGGAAAACGTTGTTTGCTCTGGAATACCTAATCTAAAATACATACTGCAATTGCTTTGTACCAAGTATAGCAATTAATGCTGATTCAATTGCGGCAACCGTTTCCTGGAAACTGTGTTCTGTTACCATGAATTTATCTCTACTGTTACACGTACTTTGTATTGTAATAGAGAAATCTGTAATGGAAACTACGCTTTGGTCAATGTTTTGTTTTTAAACATCAGACTACTGAATAATAATTGTCATTAAGTGTTGCTGCTTCATTAACAAGATATTTCTACATTGACGTCATTCATTTTTACCATTCATAATTTCGTTCTGCTGTTTTCTTTTTCATTGTTGGGTGTTTATTTCTCTGCTTTAAATCGCTTTGCAATAAGGACAGTGTTATTATCAGTCCCTGTAAGCTAAAGTAACGAGCAGCCAGAAACTAGGTTTACTACACTGAAACACAAACAATTCTAAAATCCCAAATGCAAGCCGAGCGCTCGACGCGATGTCGCAATCGGCGTTGGCTTACTCCTTGCAAAGTCGACATAAGTATTTCTCGGAACAACAAATTTAGTATAACCAATTCACTGTTTGCCGCTCGGGTCGTCCGAATTTCTCAACCAATTATCGCTTAATGAATTTCTTCATAGTTCTGTGTTTAGTTTGACATTGAACTGAATTGACGTTATCAAAAGGGCTGGATACGTCCGCCACCGGCCACGGTCGGTTGTGAAATCAGCATTCGAGTAGCGCGCATATACAATGACCACTACAACGTCAGCATCCTTTCCTACTTTTAATATTTTGCTTAAGATTATTTTTAATGCGCGCTCACTTACAATTTGACGGTGACTGTCCGCCTATTAACACACTTAACAGGTTCCAAATCAATTAGACAGCCAGGCTATCAGTAGATTCTGCGGTTACTCCAATGACATTGTGCTTCTTTTATTTCAAAAAAGGTCAGCTACCTTAAAATTTGAAGGTGCTTTAGCATAACATTGGTATTATTCCAATGTTACATAACCTATTTTAGAGCAGGCAGTTAGCACTGAGTGTACAAAGGCGTTCATTGTTTGCGTACAATAAAAATTTGGAATGGTTACTGTCAAAATACTGTGGGCCCTTTCTTGTTCCCGTTCACGGCTCTAAGTGCCGAAGGACGTCGGAACTGGGTCACTTCGGAAATAGTTTATTGTTATCGGCTAGTCGGCGCGCACGCAACGCGCACACGCACGTCCAAGCGTTCGATTTCAAACGTACACGCACACCAAAGCACCCTCTATTCAATTAGGGTTCATCCTTTACGGCTCTCCAATTCCTTGGACCAGTTTACCTTCAGTTTCGAGATACCTACTCAAATCTGTGGGTGCGTCTCGTCTCGCCTATCGGTTTCCGCTTTCGTACCGAATGGTACATTCTCTTGAGGCCGACGGGTCAATAAAATTGAGGTGTTGAATTTTATATATTTTCGTAATGTATAACGTCCTTAACAAAGTCAAAGGCCAAATGATTTGGTCTATTAGTTTAATTACGCAGTTACCCTTGCTAAAGAGTTTATTATTTATAGCCAAACGCTTTCGATGGGCCCTTCCTATTGCGTTCCGTGCGTCGAACACTTTAATAATTACAAGGTTCTTTAATAACGATCACTAATTTGGCTGTCGGTTTAACACTTATGATCGAAGTGCGTCTAAATGGTACTTTATGACAACACATCAACCATTGCAATTACTAGTACCGATACCTTGACCAAGTAGATAAATTAATTATTGTCAGTTGTATACGTAAGTAATAAAAAATACTCATCTATAAACTCTGATTGTTCGCAATTTTATAGGCAATTCGATCGCTGTCAGGTTGTAAAATAACTTAAAGGCCTCAAGGCTTCATAACAATAACGCACACAGGCGCGGGCGAGCACACCGGCGCGCGGGCAACGCTTAGAACTATCAATTTGGTCTAGCACATTCACAGCAAATCTGCGTACGCATCCGGAGTAGGGCGATAATGGCAGTGTGCGCGCGCACACTCGCGCTGAATTTCCCGCGACTCCGCGTCCGTACGCGCGCGCACGTGTGCTCCACCCGCACATGCGTCTGCGCGCACACCCAGCTACTATGCAAGTACTAAAACCGAACGTAAACGAAAGCGCGTTTACGTTTAACGTGTATTTTTAGAGAAATGCCAGTGTCCGGGTAGGTCAGTACTATTATGACTGAAAAGTTTGATAAGCCACTCGCATTGAATGTCTTGCGTAGAGTTTATATATTTTTCTTTTTACGCTACTCATTGTTCGACGTAAATCATTGACAGAAAGTCAAGGCATTAGGATTCACAATTTTTTTATCGTGTTATAAACTTTTAGATAAGACCTATTTCCGTTGTTATTGTCTATTTTAGGCCTTATTTGTATAGAAAACGAAAGAGAAAGTAATATAATTACAAAATTTAAGTGTTCGTAAATTATTTTGATGTAATAAAATTTTATATCTAATAACTATTTTTATCTCTCGAATACTCATCTCATAATTTGCTAAAGGAAATAAGATCGAAGTTGTGCCTACACATATAAAATTGTAATATACTATCGGTCGATGATACTATAGTAAACATACCAACGAAACCTCGTAATAAAATCAATCATTAATTACGCTATTATCACAACTTCACAATTATCAGTATTTAAACACATTTGTTTTTTATTCGTCAATCAAGAGACAACGCGTTATCACTTTTTTATATATCCATAGGATTTTTTTAATACGATGTATTTTATTATCGTTATATAACATAGCTATAGTAGCATGTATCCCACAGCTGGGCAAAGTCCCACCTGTATTCATGCCAGTCATGTTTCGCTAATATTTTTTTCTATCACATCCTCCGAACTCCGTCTGTCTGCTTCGTCGCTACATTTCGAGCTATACTTTGTAAATATCCCATACACTATCCCACAGCTGGGCAAGGGCCTCCATCACTGAAATCAAGTCATCCAATTGATGGGTATTTGGCTTAATCACCACACGTGCCAAATGCAGGTTGGTGATCACAAACCCGGGCTATGTATCGTAAAAATCCGAAACACCTATGCCTGACTTGGGAATTGAACCCAGAACCTACGGCTATCGGCCACCCAGGCGTTACATTTACCATACTTTGTATTTTATTAAAATAATATTAAATGTATTAAAATATTTTTTACATATAAAAATAAAATGTTATCATATAACGTGTCAAATCCCCAAGCGTGCCGATTTCTTATCCTTTGGACGTGACTAAAGAAAGCCAACACACTTTCAGGACATAAAATTCGAATGACTCAACCCACTGTTTTAGTTCGTCAACGCATGATTCAATACTTTAGCCGAACTTCGGTGAAGGATCACCGTCGAATTTAGACGCTACGCAGTTACAATTCGGTTGAACCTCGCGGCCTCTCCTTGGCAAACTCTTTGTTACGTCACAAATTATCAACGCTCAAAACTTGGTGAATTTCGCATAAACATGTTTATAGTTACAGCTCTTAACATCAACTTGCAGACTAACTTAAAAAACAAGACGATATTACTGACCGGGGGGCTTGTTGTATTATTTCAACCTCTATCACGATACAATTTAAACGTATTTACGCTTGTCACTTTGCATAGACGATTCTAAATAAATGTCAAATTGACGATGCCGTTCATTCAACATCATTCAAAAACGCGTCGCGATCGCAATCACTGACACTTGTGAATTAGTGTGAAGTTCTTGAATTGCGTTCAAATGCCAAATTGAAAGGTATCGTAATTGCGGTTGAAATTAGACAATAAGCCCCCAGTTTCACTGATTCCTATTGAATGCCAGATAGTCCATCCTGAACTTCATGATAACTTAAGTTTGAATCGTTTAATAGACAAAATCTATCGACACATTAATCACGCATTGGTGAATCACGTCCTAAGAGTATTTAGAAAGTATGGAAACAACTCTAGAATAAGACAGGCGGTGCACATTGCATGTGATACTGAGTAACATATTTTAATTTTGAATTTAAATTATCTTCTATTAGTCTTCGTTCAGCGTGAAAAATAGCCCACGTTTTTTTTTTTTTGAGCGAGATTGCTGATTGCCTCTACGGCATTTTCAGCTTCAGCTTTTTTGGGGGCGGCGAGGAACGTAAAGGGTTCCTCAAGCCGTGAGAAACGAATCACCTTCGGAGGTTATCTAGAGGGAACGGCATCGCGTACTAGTGCGCGTCCCCGTGCCCTACTAGATTCTCCGAAGGGTTCGGATCGGATCAAGCCCACGTTAAGACTAGATCTCCATTATAAAGGCTGATGATGATGGTCTCTACTGCATTTTGAACCATGCCTTGACTGCAATTATTATTGTTGTAAAAACAATATTTAACTTTTGTACCCCATACTGTCGTATAAAGAGTTATTATATTACCATCGGTACTGTAAAGGGAAAGATCCTTTGAGGGAGCGCGCTCTTTTGTTTTGTGTTATGCATTTCTTTGTCACCGACTGACTGACTGACTGACAAATCTTTATAAGAAGTTCAAGTTGGTCATTTGTTTTTGTTACATGTCATCATAATCAACTAACAGGCTTCATACACACAATGTGTCAATACCTACGTGTACAATAAAAACGCTCGGTTCTGTGGCGTTATGCGGTTTTCTGTGTGTTATATTTTGAAATAGAAATTTTTGAATATAACAATTCTATGTACTGAAAAGCTAATTATGTTGTAGTTTTAGTGAATAGTCATTGTCTAGATTTGCATACTTCATCGTCAGCATCTTTACTTACTTACTTACATCAGGTGAGATTGAGGTCAAACGCGGGTTTAGTTTTTATTATAAAGAAATAAATATTTTCTTAAAAAGTTTGTCGGAAATGTTCTATTAAAACACAAACAGACTTTTGTTTGGCATAAAGAGTGCATTCTGCTTCGAACGGAAACAGTCGAACTTGCGGAAATAGTAAAATCTACCTTTTAATATATGTATCGTAAAATAAATATATAACAATTTTTAATAACAAATTGTTAACCCGTAAGCCGTCAAGGTACTAATTAAAACATTGTTGTTAGGTAATTGTAATAACACATTCTAAGTAAAAATATATTACTTTATATTTGCAATACTGTTTATAATGCCTTGTTGTTTGTTGTGTTGTTTTCCTTTAATGTTTATGCGGCATAGGTACTATTTGCGATAATGGGAACCGTTTACTTAAACGTAAGTAGTTAACATTAACATAGAATGTTAACAATTCTTAGATTTTATTAACAACTTCAGTAGTAACCGGTTTAGCCATATCGCGATTCTAAACAATAGTGTGATGGAAATTAAAGTAGTTTATTCAAAATTTATATCAGTTGAGGTATATGTCAAAGCTTTTACAATTATTAGTAATAAATAGCAGCTCACTTGGACGTTTGATGAATTAATTCAAGGCACTATTCATTATGTATCCATGAACTCCTGGATAGGAAAACCCACGCTAGCGTCGTATATTGATAGTTTTTTATCATATCTTCGCTAAGGATTATAAAGAATATTGTCAACAAACATACAAAGCAATGCCTGCGTACCGCGCAACTTTTCTTAATATCTCATGTCATTTTATCGACATCATTATTTTTGACGTCGGCGGAAGAGATTGGGAAACATTTAATTTTAACTACGCATGAATCTGTAGCCTAAGAAATTTTTAAATACAGAAGGTACATTCTAAATTTAAACCACCTCCTGTTCGCCATTCGCCTGCCCTGTTTCGTATATGGCATAAGGCGTGACAATATAATTTTTTCCTCCATTGTCCTCGATCAGTCGATCCCTACATTTACTCTTTTCATCTTTCACATAGTCTATCCATCTATTCTTCGATATTCCTATCTCTTTTAGCCTTCAACTTTCATGCTCATTACCTTTCTCGTCACATGCTGATTATCCCTCTTGTACTATCTCACAATCTACTTTTGTTCTCTCTAAATGTAAAATAGCCTTTCATTAATTACCTACTACATGACGCTTGCAACAAAACTGGTTTGTAGCGGATGTATACAGTCTGTTTATTGCCTATTCATATCACTATTCGGTCGAGTTAAAGTCAACTGCAATTTGTATAATGTCGAAGCAGCACCATCTATTGACGAAATTACGAAATCAACATACGGGAATCTTACTAGGCATCGGCTGGCAATTATTGTAACGGAAGGAGGCGAAAGGGAAAAGGACTGGACTGGACTGTGTCTATACTAATATTATAAAGAGGAAAGCTTTGTATTTTTATATGTTTGCAACGAATAAACACAAAAACTACTAGACCGATTTAAAAAACAATTTCACCATTACAATGTTACATTAGCGCTGAGTAACATAGGCTATATTAAAAAGAAATGTCCACCCGTACGAAGCCGGGACAGGCCGCTAGTTACTGAATAAGAAGGCAAAGTAAAACATACCGTACCGTATGCCAATGCAATCACTATATAAAACATCATCATCATCATCATCATCATCAGCTCATTTTATGTCCCCACTGCTGGGGTACGAGCCTTCCCTATGGATGGATAGGGAGAACGGGCCATAAACCACCACGCGGGCCCTGTGCGGTGCGGTGATTGTTAACGACTGCTAATTATCTTTGTTTGCCCGATGTAAGAGAGCCCACAGTCGCAGTCCAGTTTGTACACGCCTGCATCTTGAAGGGGTATGTTGCACTTGACAGGTCTGCAGTATGCGATCATTCCCTTGAATTCAATTGTAGATTGATCATTCCCTTGAATTGACCCCAGCCATTACATCAGATTTGATAAACCACAAATACTCGCTAGAGAACAACGATTCATCCCTAGGATGATACGCGAGGCTATTGAAATTAAAAAACATCCTTATTTTGATAGAGAAGATGGTTGGAATCTACCACCAGCCTGGGATCCCATCATACAAAATATTAAATCCCAGCCCTAACACCATACTGCCAGACCAAAAGATACTGTAAGCTCTTTCTGCGTAAAACGGAACGCACCTAATTAAATTTTAATGGGGGTATACATGCTACTAACTAATTATGAGACGACCAACACCTCAGTCTCCCTGTGACCACGGACCCTGCAAAGGTTTCGAAACGTCAGGATAAACATTAATTAAAACTAATGTGTAAAATAAACGCGAGTAGATCCGTAAAAGTTGTTTCATTTCAAAACAAAAGATGAAGAAAAATATGAAAAGTATATAACATAAAAAGAAGTATTTACTCCGTAGCACCTATTATTCCCGCATTAGTTTAGATCGGTCCTTCTGCCTGTATTCGTTTGGTGGGATATTTGTTATCTGCACACCCGCGCACGTTTCGGTGATATTTGACTTGCGATAACTAGCGAATTGGGGCAGAGATTGTGTGCAATGAGAGGATTGCAAGAGCGCTCTCTAATCTCTAGAGGAGGAGAGTTCGCGTCAAGTCTCTTATGAAATTGCAAGTTGAGCAAGCGTGAAAGTGCACACAGACTTCCACAAACTGCCAAATTCCCTCAATACACTTTGAACTTTATTTAAGTATATGGCATATGGTTGAACGTTTATTGAAGAAACTTGGCAGTTTTGGATAGGACGTGCAGGCGTTACTTAAGTTTTTTCTGAGGATTCTAAGTCTTTTTAACTGTATACTTATGTGAGAGATGCTAGTTAGTGTTAGTAACATAGTTGAAACAACTTATGTTCTCAAAACAAAAGGCAATGGGATATAAACATATCTTGCAAACGTTGCTATTATTCACAGGTTAAATCAAACATGCAATTAAACATTTATTAAAATCATAACTGAGTAATGTGTGTTTACGATTATTTTGGTATGTTGTATATTATTGTGCCTTAGAAATAGAAAGTGCTTTCACTTTTGCTATTAACTTACAGATTCATTTTTAATGCGGACGAAAGGATGAAAAATAACGTTAAATTACTTATGTTTTAAATAAACAATAACGCCATAAAACACGATATTTGATCGCATAGGAAGAAATGCACAAAATGTAGTCAGGCGTAATAAATAAGCAACTCGAAACTTCTAGTTTCGAGTTAGCCGACCGACACTTACTTAAAAAAATTGCAAAGCACATAAGTTCATTTTAAATGAGCAATTGATCATAACATCAAATAAGATCATCTTCAAACATACATTGACAGCATTTAGGTACTTGATTTTACATCGGCAAATTAATTTTTATTTCGCCAAACACTAACGTGTTTATTTGCTCCGTAAAATTTTCCATGAATCATCCGGGCGGCGTTTAGAACAAACATAGGATTTATAAGAAATGGCAATTATCGCTGTGACTGTTCTTTATTGAGTTTCCGGTTATAGCTACGTTTGTAAAACAGGCAAATATTGGAAAGCCTATTGAAAAACATAAGTATAAACCGAAACCGCGGAGACCTCTAGCGACAGCGTTCAAAAGGAGGTTTAATACCCAAATTCATCGCAACTCATTATTCGGAGCGAAACGAATCATCCAAAGCCGCAAATTAGAGTTGGATGCCCGACGCCTCGAAATTACCCCGCGAACTGTCCGTCACGTAACCGCGATGGACGAGGGGCAGGGAATCAAACCGAGCCGAGTTACGTCGCCCGCTTACGTAAAACCTTTCGCGCACTTTCTCTGTCAGCAAAATTTAGCGCCATTACGCAACCACTCCAAATGGCAGCCGACTAAATTTCATCATTTCGACTGAGAAGATCGCACCGCGGCCGGCGCGCATGATGACGAAATGTGAAATGCGAAGATGGTTTCGACTATGTTTTCTTTATTTGTGGCACGCTTCTTTCGTTCTGATTTCGAACGATTTTGTGTTAAGTACTAGCTGTCAATTTCGGTAAGAAAAAGAATAACACAAAAATACTTTATATTGTATATTTAGCATACATTTAACAGTCACAATAACAATATTAAACGCTACTTCGTTGTAAATAGCTAGATAATATTAATAAAATGAATGCAGATATGCATATTTCGATATTTTTATAAAGAATTAACTTACAAGAAACAACATAGCTAATGCAGTATTTAAACATTATAATCTTTGCGAACTTTCTAATATACGAATCTATCTATCTAAAGGTGTATACTTTGTACACATACCACTTACAATCAAACCTAATAATAAATCAGAAATCACTACGGAGTTAGAGCGATTTAGTCTGGTATTTATGACAATTATAATCTATATGTTAATACGTGAAGCAAAAACTTTGTACCCTTTTTTACGAAAATTGCGCGGACGGAGGAATATGAAATTTCGCACACTTATAGTTTATATAGAGAAGGAGTGCAGAATGTTAATATTTTTTTATAATTATGCATAAAAAATACATTAAATCAATAAAACATGTTTTTGACACACAGCGGCCGCAATCTGTCAATGCCAATCCAAACTCACATTCTATCTTTTTTAATTTTTCATTGCTTAGGATACAATCCGTGTAGCCTTAGTAAAATTACGGTCGGATCTCGACCACTGGGCGACCACTAGTTATACTTATTTTAATAGGGTATGTACACACGCCTGCACATCAGCCTACCACAAACTGTCAAATTTTCTCAATAGACTTTGAACTTTATGTCTTAGGCATATGGTTGACATTAACAGTTACACAAGGTCACACAATTTAGCAAATGTATAATTCCGATGATAGTTTAAATGAAATAGTTTGGTTTTACATGATAATTTTGTGATTTTACTATGCATACCATTTGAATTATTCAAGTCTCGCTATATTTTCATCAATGGTTTAATAGTATTCTAACGGAGCTGCAGAAATTAAATATGTATGAGCAATAATATTACTATTGTCAACCACAACTAGAATAGGAAAAACTCGTTAGTAGTTACAACACTATAGAAACAAACGCACAATACTCGGTACACCTTAGAAAGGCCAATTGTACTTGTTAAGGCTATGTATAGAAATTTCGCTGTTTTAGCCAAAACTAGATTTTACGTGAAGTGACTTTCTAAAAACTGCTCGAGTGACCTTGAAATAAAACGCTGTTACAAAACCGCGGGCCGCTCGCCGGCGCTACCCCGCCCCCCGCCGTGCAGCGTGCCCGCGACTACGCACGCGCACCCACACTCGCGCGCACCGTGCCCGCCCATACCCCACACTCACCCAGCCTACCATGTGTGCGTAAACCACTCGAACGCGTAGAAAGGAGTGGTGAAAAACCTAATCCGCTCAAACAGCCTTTCAATACTCGAAACATTTTCTTGAACCGCATTGCATGTTATGAACCAATAGCCACAGCGCGAATCATCGACGCGATCAATGCGGATGACCAAGCTTCATTGTAGGATCTCATGAATCACTAATGCGTCGTATTGTGCGGATTACGTTTACGTCATTTCACAATAGGAAAAACCAAAGAAATTTTAATATTCAACGTATTTAATTATGAGAAATGAATTTACCTATCCTATTTTACTTCACCGACTCCAACGCTAACGAGCGCGTCAAATGATTCGTCAGTTTTGAAATCTTCGCCTTCCAAATATGTGAAATCCTTGAACATGAGTATACATAAGTGGGTCATGACCAGGTTCTAATATGTCTCGCGGTTGGTTATTAGCATAGAGTTCTATGCTCGCGCCGATACGTTGCGCAACACTGTTGACTTTCATCCTGAAGGTCAAGTACCATCCTATTTCAAAACGGACCTTGGTCGAGTCTCGTTTACCTCGGTCAGCTCGCCGAGAACAGTCGAGCAAACGGAAGAGTTTGGTGCTAATAGATATCAATTGAATAAAGATGTGCTCGGCATTTATTATTTTGTAATCTTTAAACACTGTCCTATCTAACAGCGGCGTGCACTTAGACATATTAAATTACGAAACACAAACATTAATACGGGTGGAAGCATATGTTCAGTTCAAAGTACTAATCCTACCAAGGTCAACTAATTTCGCGGCGTGAGAACTGTCTGTGTTTAAACGACTTAATTTATCGTAATATGCTATAATAACACCAATATATTTAAATTACTGGTAACAATCAAATCCGACCTTTTATTATACACGTTCTTTATAAATATTCATCTAACTGCCGCAGTGATCGCAAAATGTCGAACACGAAGTCGATTTGTTTCCGAACTGTTGCGAAAATGTAGAAATATGCCGGGGGCGTTTCACCAGATCTCGTATCGGCTCGCAAAGGAAATGTCATAGCGTGGAAATCTTCATCTTCATCTGATTCCACACGGCGCGGCGTGTCGCAACAACCGCACATTTTGGGAATATACATTTGTTTTGTGCGGTTGCATAAAAGCCATTCGGAAACATAATATGCCCACTCGCTTTCACAATGCCATTTTTGATGGTCCGTCAGTACTACAGAGGAGTGAATCTTATAGATAGAGGTTGGAAAAGCAAACAGAATTTGTCCTTAGCGTGTTCATGCAATGCATACACGAACTAAATATTGCACATATTACATCCATCAGCAACATTAAGAATGTGAGCTCGATAAATCTTAAGCAAACATTGGAGAGCCATTCCACATGTCTGTGTGAGATGGTTGAAGTAATAGTTAACAAGCATCTGGCACAAGGGATCGATCGTCAATCAAACGCAAGGTGATAGTGTAACCGGGAGCTATTTTAGCATCATCGAAGGTAAAACTCATTCGCGCTTTCAGCCCAAGACTCTCACGAGCAAGGGTATTAACGTTTATAAATAAATTGCTGTCAGTTGCCAACGAAGGTGAAGTTATTTGTTCTAACTGTGCGGTGATCAGAACTTTTTCATTCGACCCTTTACGATCCATCGTTAAGAAGTTGCGATTGAGCGTAATGAGATGATGTTTTAATAATGAACTTATTTGTAAATTATTGCACATACCTAGCTCCATATTTGGGCGATATTATAAAAGAGATTCTCTCACAAAGCTCCATTTTTTTGCTTTATTAAAAAAAATCCTTTTTTATTGAGCAGTGCTGACTCATTAGCAAGAACATGAGTTTACTCTCTTATAATAAAACTAAATAAACTTTTCTACATTCACACCAATTATCTAGGCCAAGAGAAAATAAGGCTCGTTAAATGGTTACAAGACAACGGATAAACATACTTAAAATACTTAAATACATACTTATTATACAACGAAAACATCCAGACCCGAGACAATTCAGAAAAACAATAATTTCAAAATTGACCCGACCGGGGATCGAACCCCGGTCGACCTCAGAGATGGCGACGCCATGAAAACCGGTGTACAAACCACTTGACCAAGGAGGTCGTCAAATTCATCATTCATTCATAATTTATACACAATTCATCGTGTAAAATTTTGATTTACTTTGCACTAAGATGTCCTGAAAATTGTTATACAGTTATGTAAAAACATTTATATTTCAATACCAAATGCTAACAACTGTAATTGTGATTAGGAAGGCACACAAAATTCTTAACGCCATAGAAACAATAACAAACGTGACTTTATCATAAAAATATCATAATGGCAATGATCTCTATTGACTCAGCGTGACGATAATAACCATGTAAATTTCGACTCTCCGACGACGACGACGACGTCCCGGCCGATAATTTATCAATTTTCAGACACAAAATTCCAACGGATGTATAGTAAACAATCGGCGTTATAACAGTGTTGAGGTCATGTCTGTGAACAAAACAATCCGGAATCGTCCTGGGAGTCTGCGATGGGCCGGGACGGGTTGCCCGTGAATGAGCCGGCGGCGTTTGTTGTGGAGCGTCGCTACCTCGTTACATAATGGGCGTATGTGGTACAGCGCTGAACATTTCGTCCGAAGGCCAGCGGCACAAAGCGCGTGCGCCATATCTCTCGCCACGCGCGCCCCGCGGTTTCCTGTTTGACAACTATCGACTTACATCACTATCGCTTTCTGTCATACTTTGAGCGGCTGTTAGAAACTCGTAAAGGGGTCGGGTTTGTTGCTAAGTACCTTTGTACATGCGTTTGACATTGAAGCCTCACACTGCCGGCATTATTATAACGACCTCCCAATCTAGTAAGAAGTCTTCCTTATTATTAAAATATTCAAATAGTCCGCAGTTTTGCTGTGGGCACAGCTATGAATTTAGCCGGCGTAATTAATCGTCGCATTAACATTTTATAATTGATAGGCGTGAAGCGTTGTCGATTCTGTCACAAATTTCGTTTGATACTGACGGAGCGTTCGAATGGGAACGGACAATTTAATTCAGCCAATCATTTCAGTTGTGGAAATGGAGCAGAAAATCATTCGGATCTATCTCGTCCGAATGGTGGGCCATGAGGTTGTCTGCGAGGCAATGGGTGCGTCAACAGACCCATCGGCCCGTGCGTTGATCTGGCCTGGATATAGGACAGTATAATTGTTTTCTGCATTCTTAGCCAACTGATTTATAGCAGAGTGGACTAATGCAAATAGTCCAAATGGATAATTAACTTGACTTGCTTATTATTTTAAATTGTTGGTCACTCCTTTAGCTCTATATTTTTGTTGAAGTAAAAGATTATGAACGCCTTCCGATTTAAACAATAGCATATGGAAAGTTAAAGAGCTAGAGCTGAAGTAACCGCGTTAGAGAGGCCTATGCTTAACAGTGGACTAATAAACTGATGATGATGATGATGACGACATGGAGAGACAGGAGATCGGGTCATTCATAACCCACCACACTGGCTCAATGCAGCTTCGTGAAAATAGTCTGATATCATCTTACTACAACTGGGATATACGGTTTGTCGTTTGAGCCGTACATAACCGAAATAATAATAAAATAAAATAATATTATACAATATAATATATGTGCCCTTTATAAATATATATCTTCTAATATATAAAATTCTCGTGTCACGGTGTACGTTATTGAACTCCTCTGAAACGGCTCGACCGATTTTCGTGAATCTTAGCGTGCATATCGGCTAGGGTGGAGAATCGGACAACATCTATTTTTCATCCCCCTAAATGTTAAGGGTGGTCCACCCCTAAATTTTTTTTAGATTTTTGAAATTTTTCCAATACAAAATGATTTGTTTGTAGTGTTGTCATGGAAACTGTCAAAGCGGTACGAAGTCCGCCGGTCAGCTAGTATATATATATTCTTTATTACACAAAAAACACACATACAGAGAACAGTTTACAAACAATGGTGAGCAAAGGTGGAATTATCTCTAAAAGAGATTCCTTCCAGCCAACCTAAAGTGGAATGGGAGCATCATGTTTAAAAGGAAGCGACAAAAGTGCAAACAAAAATAACTCAAATAAAAATAACAATATTAGGGTCTTCAATGTACTTATTGTAATTTTATTTACCATATGGTAGGTAAAATTACATAGGTAATCTTACCATTGTAGAATGCAATAAATAAGTAATTGAGTATTGAAGCACGGTGGATTTAAAGCGTGAGATATTTAAATTCGGCCACCCATCCAGTGAACAGCCATTGCGAAAGTTGCTCAACTTGCAGGGTGGCAACTCGAATGCGCATGCCGCTACGCCGCCGTCACAGCACTTCTCAGAACACACTTCATTTCATTTCACGGAACTCGATATTTATTATAAACGTTTCATTATTTTCTTTATCGGTTCATTTATGTTCTTCATTTATTTATTTATTAGGGACAGTACGGAGCACATAATATTATAACAGCTTTTTAAGCATTCAATTTCAAGGTCAACTGTGACTGTCCAACAATTTAAAATTTTAATTTCTAAATTGATTTATTATACTGATATATAGTTAGTTATTACCATCACTTGTTTTAATGTTATCATACTTGTTTTCATTTGTTACATACTTGAGCATAGGAAGCAAGATCCAATGTATCCTAGATTATGTCTTTTGAGTAAAACAATGGCGGGAAGCGACGTCATAAAATTGCCAAAATGCAATTTATATCATACTTTGTATCAATATTTTTCCACCACAAAATACTGAAGGTTACACTGCAATTTAAATATACTAAAACAAAACAATAATACACGAGGCAGTTCAGTGTTCAACCACAATAGCTAGGTCTCGGCCAAAATCCGCAGTTGGTAACAGAAGAACACACAAAACGGAAACACAGGTGCGGGGTACACGTGCCATCTTTCAGCGTTCAGACACGAGACTAGGCCACACCACAATACACCAAACTATTGTTTCACACGTCAAAGGGCGTCACCAAATTAGTTTTAATAGTTTTACGTTCCAAAAAGGTCAAGATCGAACGGTTGAATGAAACTTGTATGTTTGTTGTTATAATAATTATTTTTCTACTTCTTGGCGCGAAAGTCATGACTCATGAGTCATGACTCTTCAGTCATGTCTGCGGTTTTGTTTTAATTTCTAAAATTTGTGTTATGTCGAATATTAATGTGAAATAATGGTGGATTATTAACCGTAAAGTGTTCGTGAGTGTGCATGAGTGTTGGCAAATGAAACAAAACAGCGCAACGTCACTTTTCAAATTCTCTCAAGAAGTCTGCGTGAGGGCTTAGTAAAGCCCCACATCTTTACTGAGATACTCGAGGAGTTGGGGAGTATTTCTCACTTCTCATTTTTATTATCATTCATCATCATCATACTGACTGGAAGGAAATATTGTATATTTATGTATTACTTGTAAGAAAAATTACTTTGACACTGGCTAAATGTGCTAATCGCACGAAGCCATCAACTAAAAGAAAGAAAGAAAGAAAATTATTTTTCATTTGTTTTATAAATTACTTTTATTATTTCTGTTGGTTTAATTTATTTTTCTTTTATGTATGATACAAGTTTAATTGTTACTATTCTGCCAATTAGGTTTGGTATTACCTAAGCGATGACTTTTTCTTCGTCTAATCAATCAGTATTACCAAATAAGCTGTTTTGGCAGTTGTCCATCATCGTTATGCCGTGTTTACACTAATTCGCCATAGACATTTTCGTAACTTTCAATTTATTTTGCAGCGCCCGGCGCAGGGGAAAGTTGTAACTTTTTTCTCAATACTACGCTCCAGTAGTCTGACAGAGGCGGTGACTACAATTTCTACGCTTGCAACACCGACTCAGTGAAATATTTCGTAAACCACTTATTCGCTATTTAGCGGCGCCTTTACGTTTTCCGGCAGTATTCGCATTTAATTGTCAAATCTATTTAGCAACAACTAGGATAAGTTATTGTTGTCAATATGCTCTTTTGTAGAACTGAGATTGTTATTAGATGCAGGGTTCAGTAAATGACTTTTGATTTTGGCAATAATTGAACACGCTCTACCGGCTCCATGCATGTCATCCAGTAAAATTTCAACGAAATGCTATGTTATTTCTGACGACAAAAACTGGTGTCTGGTGGATTCTGTATAATTTTTGCATGTGAACGATTCTCTTATTTGTCACCAATTTTCTATTCTGCAACCATTTTTATTAGCTTCTGCAAACTCCATTTAATTAGGGTCCGCGCTCTAACGTTTTCCTAATACAGTTTCCAATAATTAAATTGTCAATAGTAATTATTTATAAATTCCGCTGCGCCATTCACTCGTGCTATTCCTCCTTTTACAGTAACACGGGCTGTCATAAAAGCCATTAACGGACAACAATTTAGAATCGGTATGGATGGAGTGGTCGAGAGCAATGCGGCCTGGCTGCAATTGTAGGTCGGCGCGTCGTTAATTAGAGTGGGCAGGATTATATAAGTTAGCCGGGTGTTTCTTTTATGATACAACCTTGAGCCGTACACTTGATGCTTGGACTGATTGAGATATTATTGTTGTTACTCGCGTGGTCGCTTCCTGGTTTGGTGGCGATACGTTCGATGTGCGCTTTCTGGTGTGGCGACATCGGTTTAATGTACCGTCAGTACAGCTTATCATTATTTAGAAGCATAGTATTATAGAAATGAACACAGCAAATCTACATGCGTAATATTTTTACGTTGTTTGGTTTAACCTTTAACCCATTCAATGGCGGACCCCGCACATGTGAGCGGCGACAATTAAATTTCTATTGTGTCTGGTTTTGAGGCAGTCAACGTGTTAAACGGTCCGTACTTTAGAAGGTCCGTGGTCACAGGGAAACAGAGGGAAACCTCAGTTCAACCGACAGGTTGTCTCTAAAGACTAAACATGGGTATTCTACTTTTTTTTCTTTGTTGTTTCATTATCGAATCAAGTTTTCTAAACGTCAGGATAAATTGAGCGTAAGAATTAAGCGCAAGTAGGTTCGTACAAAGTGTTCATTTCAATGTGTAGTGTTCGCGTCAGCTTTAGCAAACACCGCATATGTTATTGAAACGGCAAACGGGCAAGTAACCTTCTTAATGGATAGCGACCTCCTCAGCCCATAAACACTTGAGACATCTACTATCTGAAGTTTCAGTCCTTATACCTCTATCATTTCACAGGGTAGGTCCTGAAGGTAGACCTTTAAACCGGAACTGAACTTATTCAACCTGGAAAAAACCCATTGAAATGAAACAACTTTTACGGATCTACTCGCGTTTATTTTACACATTAGTTTTAATTAATGTTTATCCTGACGTTTCGAACCCTTTGCAGGGTCCGTGGTCACAGGGAGACTGAGGTGTTGGTCGTCTCATAATTAGTTAGTAGCTTGTATACCCTCATTTAAATTAATCAGGTGCATTCCGTTTTACGCAGAAAGAGCTTACAGTATCTTTTGGTCTGGCAGTATGGTGTTGGGGCTGGGATTTAATATTCTGTATGATGGGATCCCAGGCTGGTGGTAGATTCCAACCATCTTCTCTATTAAAATTAGGATGTTTTTTAATTTCAATAGCCTCGCGTATCATCCTAGGGATGAATCGTTGTTCTCTGGCGAGTATTTGTGGTTTATCAAATCTGATATAATGGCTGAAAAAAACCCTTTACATCTAAAGGACAAAAGTTATGTTAGTTGTGCGATACTTAAAATATCTTTTTATTGTATGTTTGACTACCTCCGAGTGGCTTGCACGCCGGACTTTGGGCGGCGCTAACTCCGAGGTCCCGGGTTCGATTCCCGGTCGGGTCAATGTCGAAAACTACCTTTCGATATTGTGTCGGGTTTGAGTGTTTATGGTACTGTCGTTGTTTCTGATTTCTATAAAACGAGTGCTTTAGCTACTTACCTTGGGATCAGAACAATGTATGTGATGTTGTCTAATATTTTTTATATTTTATTTTTTTTTATGTAGGAGACAAAACACTCGGAATCCGTACAAAATTCTAGCACCAGACAAATTAGTAAAACAGCGAATTATCTGTACCTACTGTCACTGTTTATTTGAAAGCTTATTTGTCATGGAATTATTAGTGTAGTGAAGTTATCATTACATAACATTTTGTTATCATTTCCTTTCTGTTATTAATTACAGCAGCTATGTGATTATGATTAACATTTTACATTAAGTAGAATGGTGCAAACATACCCGATAAAAAATATTTGTACAGTCGGTTAAACTAGCTCCAACTAATTTCTAGACTAAAGATGGTTGCATGTCATCTGATTGTAAGTGACGGTGAGAGTGAAGAGGGAAGCACTGCACCCAAAATCCTCAACTACTAAACAACAGAACATCTGATCCGAACTCCTCAGAGAATCTGGTATGGAACGTGACGCCATCCGCTCTGAAACCCGCTGGCGATGTTTTCATTACACATACTTAAAATGTCAAATCTGTGCCTTAATGAGTTTTGTTTAAAATTTACCCTATTTTGTTTTCTAAAGGGTAGTGCTTAGGAAGTATATGATAATCTTTTACTGCAATAAGATGCATCTGATTTATTAGGTATTTATAATGTCGATACAATTGTCGCGGTTTAATTTGAAACTAACCGTCGGGATAAACGCGAGTAGATTCGTAAAAAGAGTTACATTTCAATGTGTAGTGTTCGCGTAAAGTTAAGGAAACAATACATTGATATTTAAATTTTCGTTTTAATATTTTACCATCTTATTTCGTTCTAGGTCGAGATTTTTACTTCGTATAAAACGATTAAATAAATTGTGTAGGAAATGTCGCGTACATGAAGCCGGTTTTTGTTTTGCTCTGCTTTGTTTTTTTGTGCGCATTAAACGCTTTCCAGAGAAGTTGTTTAACCGATTCACCTTCAACGCCAAATTGGTAAGTAAGAAGTAAGAGTACCTACCAAATTATACTTATATACCTAAAAGTAACACTAAAAGTTTCCGGAATTCTGTTTACGGCGAAAGTGACTGTAAACAACGAAGGTTATACTGTTGACAATGTAAAAGGCCGAATAAAATCTACCTTCAAATTTAACTCGCCTTTCCATTCATCTTTCACGGCAACTATTATTTTATTACATCATACTCAGGCCTATAGGTACGCACTTACAAATAGATCTTACGCGTTTGAGAGAACTAGTAACGCCATCTATGAATAAAGTCTAGCAGCTCTTGATAATGCCCTCTAGTGGTAATGCTCAGAACTAAATAATGAAGAGAAAGTCTTACTAGTTCAATAGGGTTTGGATAGATGGCCCTACTTAGAAGACTTTTTAGATTGTGAGTTTTTTTAGAGTGAGCCACTTCAAACAAAATTATTACATAAAATATGTTAGTAGATAACAATGAACATGTTGACAGTAAAACATTTTAGATCGATTAATCCTTTTAAACTGATTTTAAAAAAAGGAGTAGGTTTTCAATTCGGATGAGCATATGTATTTATTTGTATTAGTTCTTCTTTGTGTTTTTTTTTAATATTTAGCTACAATATAGCGGTGGATTGGTTAGTCAATAGAGCACAAACTCTGCACCTATCACAGAAAATGTAAGGGAATAGCGAATTATGACTATATAACCATAGGTAGTTAGTGTGTCATACCTACACGTAAACCACTGAACATGACTTTTGTAAAATGTGATATTCCTAACAATCATGCAACGGTGAGAACCAAAAATCCGAAAATTTACTTTTGCATACAGTACAACATTACAATTCAAAGGTTTTTAAAGAGCTGATAATATTTCAGTACCTACCAGCATTTTCATTCTTAGGGTTGAGTTCGAAACAATAATTCAAATTATTTAAGTACCTCAAGAGAGTTTGGTCAGTAATTTGATGAACACGTTAAATTTTACGAGACAATAGTAAAAAAGTACACAAATTTTGATAATATAAGAACGTAGTATTTGTTATGATTGTATTATTTAGGTGATAAACGTTTTTAATTTTTAATAAATTTTTTTAGGCAGTAAATGGCGCAGTTTGCTGTTTTGACTCTTTTTAGGGGACTTCAGAAGTCGTCGATTTCGTCAGAAAACTTTACATTTCACAATTTTGCTCTGATTTATATTGTAGGTAAATTAAATAAAACATTCTTATGTATCTCAAACTACTTCTTCTTTTATTGTGTTTAGTTTTAAATATCTTAACTTAATATCAGCAATAGCAGACCGAGTGCATTAACAACTGCGAAATCGTGCACCTCGGTAGCAATCCATTTCCCCCTTTCTTTGACAGTATCGCAAATATTGCAAAAACGCCCTCCCCAAACCTGTCTTCAAATCAACCACCAACCCTGATTCCGAAGCAATTTTATGCAAAACATGTGAACTGCAGCGTCGCGAGCGGCTTCACACAGACAATGGCGGGCGAGCCTCCGCGCTCCGCTGCCCGCCCTGAAGCGCTCCGAAGCCTTGGCCACAATAAAACGCTCTTTATTATCTGATTGTACCTCACCATCTTCGATTGGAGAGCGATTCACTTCTACCTACGTACGTAATAATTGAGGGTGCGTAGTATCTCAAGTTTTATTTGCCATGCGAAAACGAGATCATGTATAGTATAATTTTAGCTCTCCTCCTATCACCAGGAGACGCTGCTCAATTCCATTTAAAATAAATAAATCTCGCACAAGACATCTAGAAAGAGTAAAGCAAATCGGTCTCTCCTTTTTAGTTGAAAGCTCATGATATGTAATTATTTTTGATAAAAAGAAAAAAAACAAGTGTCGGTATACCACAGTGACTAAAGAATTTGCTTCTATCTTAATACATTGCAGTTGATTTCCCCTTTAAGGCAATAATGCCAATAAGTTATAATAACTTTTTTGTGGTGAAATAGTTGAATTTCAAAGAGCAATCCAACACTACGAAATCCGTAGAATGTGGATCCATTACACTCCGAGATACAAATTGTCGACGCCAAACAAGACTGTGTTGCCATTCAAGTAACTGTACAGTATAGAAAATATTTTCCCAGTTTGTAGTGCTGCTTTTATGGACACTACTGTAAAGAATCATTTCCTTAAAGCGTATGTAAAGGTTAAGCTGTATTTATTCTTAATAGACGAAAACCTTTCTCGGGCAATGCAACCTTCAACTCCTTATTTAGTGAAGAAGATGGCTACCGATGTAGATACATGCTTGAACCGTCTTCAGTAAATTCAACTAGCAACTGTTCTTTATTGTTCTCCAAATATAGATCTCTCACATTAGCTAGATATAAAGGTATGCGACCTTCATACAGTCTTTAATTCAGCCTACGCTACGTTTGTAGCCTGAAGAAAATTTGCCATCACGTTTCCGCGCAAGGCTCATGATATTTTTGAAGCTCGCAGCTATAATTGTTATATGAATAACTTCACGTTTCCCGCGCTCAAGGAAATGGCAATGCTTTGTTCATGTATATACCTGCTGTTTTTTGTCCACGCATTATAATAATATAGATGTAATCATCAAAATGCTAATATGATTGTGCCTACACACAAAGTTTCACTTCCTTGTCTAATTTTATTCAGATGCGAGTTCAAACAAAAGCATTTATTTATGAAAAATACTATTAAAGTCATGACTTAGTAAACTTATTACAATAAAATCAGCAATGATTAAGTCATAACATTCAATTACTTTCGATGCAATACAATACAAAATGAAACCCATCTTGATACAGAAATTATTGTTCGCATAAAGATAATATCAATGTTTAAATGTGCATGCTCTTGATGGCCTTTAAATAAAATGACAACAAAATAAGCAGTCCACGCTAAAAAGTCAAACAATTGAAACCGAAACCATTACAAAATCGTGACACGGGCCGCGATTAAGATCATACCGTGCGAGAACATTCCATGAATGCTGCTGAATTCACGAACATCACATCGCTCGGTGCACTTTTATATTCCAGCCTCCTCAATTAAATATGACTTTTAGCGAAACAGTGCAACAATAGAGCAACTGTTGCGGACAACAATGAGCGGTGTTCCACCGATTGTGACCCCACGGTTGCTAAACGCCAAAACAATGCAGAAGAAGCGCCTGTTGATCGTCTTTTAAACGATCTTGCACTTCTATCGCAACTCTAATAACGCGTTGCGATGCTTTATCGGGCCAAGGTCGTCTTGCAACAGGCTTTCTAGCACCTGCCACTAGGACTTCTGTCTCTATTTTCGGCAACACAAGTACACGATTAGTAACATTAATTTAAATTCTTCTCACCTTTTAGCCTTTAATTTGGTTGGGAAACGTTAAAACTTGAATTGTTCGACTTGAGTTATTGTTTCATCTGAACTAAATGTGAGCACACGTTCAATTGTGTAAAATAAGGTTTACTGATAATGCTGATATTGAAACGTTTTCTGTTTTGTAACAGTTGGCTGGTTTCAACCTTGTGTTCCTTTATGCCGTCGATTTTCAGTCTGGTATAGAACTGAACCAATGAACCGAGGACGTGGCCCGGGCCTCAAACTCCGTATGATTTCACTTATTTACGGCATCGAGTATCGTGTGTTACACAACTATGTCGGATCACGAAATTATAATTTAGATCCGCCGTCGATTGGATTATATCATTCGTAGAATCAAACTGATCGAACACACGATTGAAAATCAATTATAATTACCATAATAACATCGCTGGGAACTATAATACCTCATAGATATACAGTGTTCCACTTCCTTATAGGAATTTCAAGGAAACTTCTAAGATGTTAAACTACACAGTTTGAGCACCAGTTAAGGATTCTCCAATCCTCAGGTCTACTAAAGACAAATATTTTTTGAATGTGCATTATATGTCTTTTTCAATGTTTTCCATTTCTGTTATATATTCACTTCTTTATTGACACAGTGCCAGAATTAACTGATTTCTCTATTGTTTCCAGTGCTGGTATGATGGGCGAGGGCCTGCTGACGCTCACATACGGCAAGCACCACGCCTGCATCCTGAACGAAGTGGGCGCGGCGTGGCGCGGCGCCAGATACTCAGACCTGATCATCGTGTGCGACGACGCGGTGCCGCTGGCCGCGCACCGCATCGTCATGGCTGCCGCCAGTCCGCTCATCAGGTAAACATTGTTCATGAAACACTAATCTATATTTTGTATAGTTAACTCGGCAAATCCCACTCCACCTGCTAGAAGTGGATATGGATTCCAAGATTTCCAGATGTGAAGCCATAATATGGTGCTGCGTGTAAGCGACGTAGCAATGCCCTCATCCTGCAAACTTACAAGGTCAGTGTTCACGCCTCGTTTGGAGGACCTCATATCATAAGGAGGATAGAAAACATGTGTTAGTAAACTTTCCATCTATTGGAGGTGCGACAAAGACAGAGTCACCAAATTTTTTAGTAGCTTTCGTATCTTCTTATTTCTTGGGGTTATTGTCATAAGCAAGCGATGAGTTAACTTTAAATCATAAGAACCGTACCTGCATCTCAAAAGAAATGGCCAAGGAATGTCATGATGACGTCCATCTTAGTGCAATCAGATCATCGTGTTCAAAACAAACTTCCTTAAGTTATTTATAATAGAAACAATAAACTATAATAAGATTAATACTATAAATTGCATATATTGAATAATGAGCAGTCATCTCTTGAAATTGATGTAATCAAAATCGTGTTCAATAAAATTTTTATGTGTATTTATCAATGTCCAGTTGTAAAAGGATCAAAGTCATCACTGTTTTATTTTTTTTCCAGGAAAATTCTTGATGATTCGCCGTCCATCGAGTACCCAATCACCATCCACATGTCGGGAATCAACAGCACACTGATGAGGCATCTTTTGGTCTTTTTATATAGTGGACAAGCGTATATAGAAGTGAGTTTGTTTACAAATCTGTAATTTAAAAAGTGTGCATTTCATATTAATAATACAAGATTTTCCTATTTCAACGGGACTTTCTCTATCTCGTTTCTGTATTTACATAACTGCGGTTTAGGCTGTACAAACGAAGTCTATATGATGCGAAAAAATTGTACTACTTTTTGCTGCCAACTTCGTTATGATGTTGAATATGAGTTTGCGGTAGTTATGTAGCAAATGATGTCGATCCAATTAATGAATGTAATAAAGATATAAAATAAGATATGATGTGGAGAAAGCAAAGAAACGATATGGAAAGGCCTCATAAAAAGCTGGCAATACAACATTGATAGAAAAATAATGATTATGAATACGTAAACATATACGGATTATTGGAAATACTGTAAGGGGTGATAGTAAAGATCATTAGCTATCAAATTGCCCACGGGTAGATGGGGCAAAAATGTACCGATTTCGAAATATATATTTTTTTCTCTTTTCTTTTTTTCTGTTCTTTTTTGTATTATTATTACGTATTATAGTGTTAGCAAACTTATTAAATAAATTAAATACTTAAGTTCTTTTATTAGATCCACTTTAAAGTAGCGTGACCCACTTTTCTTTTAAAAAAATTTAATTCATATTTATTTATTTTTAAATCAGTACATTTTTGCCCCATCTACCCGAAGGCAAATTGATAGTTAATGATCTTTACTATCATCCCTTAAAGGGATCGCTACGTATTTCCAATAACCCTGTATAAGTTATTTAATGTGTAAAGAAAAACTGATATAGAAAATTCTCGAATTGTTTCCTATAACTATATCATTATCATCATCATCATCATCATCATTATCATTATCAGCTCATTTATATGTCTCCATTGCTGGGGCACGAGCCTTCCCTATGGATGGATAGATAGGGAGAACGGGCCATTAACCACCACGCGGGCCCAGTGCGGATTGGTGGTTGCTATTGCTAACGACTGTTAATGCAGCAAGGACCAACGTCTTCGCGTGCCCTCCGAGCACGGAGGAGCTCGAGATGATTTTTGGATCACACATCCGATGACTGGCCATTGTGAAAGTCGCTTAACCTTAAGCACTCACAGACCTGGCGCGTTAACCACTGCGCTATCATACTCCTCGTAATCCTCTTCTCCTATAATTCGCTCCTATAATTACACTTTTCCCTATTAAATAACTACAAAAGTAAACTATTAAAGCCTGCATTCTGAAAATTTAAAAATAAGACTAGACAGTTTTTATATATTTTAAAATAATATTTTACTTTTTTCAGTCTGGTGAAATTGATGACATGCAAGAACTATTTGAACTACTAGAAATCAAATCGGACGTGTGGAAATCAACGAAAGAACGCCAGCAAGCTGAGGAACGGAACAGGACATGCGAACAACTTAAATCAAAGACAGACATCAACAGTAACGAGAGTAGTAAACATGATGCACCTTCAGGCTCTTCTCATTCAGAAAGCGATTCAGTTACACCAAGTGCAGGATACAGCAAAGAAACACAAAACCCAGGCGACTCGGAATCACACAGTATAAAGAAAGAAAATATGTCAACGAGCAGCAATGATGAAAGGGATGACGATGAACATGAACCAGAAAACAGAGACAAGGAATGTAGCCGGTTGACGTCGCGGCGGAGAAGCTCTTCCAACCCCGTCAACCTGTCAGTACAAAGGAACTCAGAAAACACATGCAGTGAACATGACGACTCACAAGATGTGGACGTGGAAACAGTCGCAGCCAAGGTAAATAATTAGACATAGAAATATTAATTATAAAAAACAATTTTCTTAATGGACTAACAGTTATTATTTTACTTCATTAAGCATTAGAATAAAAATAATAGTAAAATAATTTTTTTTATTTGCAGAATATTGGAAGGAGAAGGTCAACATCATCCAGTCAAGACGATCCACCACGAGAAACGGTATACAGACGACAATTACTCAGTGATCGATTAAGCAGAGGTTTCGAGAGACCTAAACGAAAATCCCACTACTTAGAACCGCCTGAATTAGACTTGCGAACTGTAAAATTAGAAGAATACGCGCATCACAAGCCCCCCGACCAGGATTTAATGGCACTCGTGCAAACTTCACCAGAAAATTATGTTGTAACACCACATAGAAAGAGACGACCCGGCTTCCACAATTCACCCTCTCAGAACCCTCCATTTGTATCATTTGCTCCGAGTTACCTAGAAGAAATGGCGCAACTGCGATATCCACAAGCGGCGGGTGCTGCTGCAGTAGCGAGCGCACGACTTGCGGCGCTACATCCTCTCAGCGCTTCAGCGCCGCCATTCATACCTGAGAGAAGCACAACACCCCCAACGACAACTCACGACGACGCCCTCAAATACCGACCACCCAGCGCCGGCTCCTGGAGTCCTTGGCTATGTCCGCCACAGATGGGAGCAGACGAACCTCCCTCGTCAGAACACGACCAAGGCTCCAGCAAACAAGCGCCAGTACGAGAATACCGCTGCGAATATTGTGGCAAACAATTCGGCATGTCGTGGAATCTCAAGACACATCTTCGAGTGCATACGGGCGAGAAACCATTCGCTTGTCGACTGTGCGTCGCCATGTTCAAACAAAAAGCCCATTTGCTAAAGCACTTGTGTTCGGTACACCGCAATGTGATATCATCGAGCGAGAACGACGGGCGGACCAACACGCCGGGCCGGTTCAACTGCTGTTTCTGTCAACTCACGTTCGAGGCTCTGCCGGAACTCATCAGGCACTTGTCAGGGCCGCACAATAGTTTGCTTTTGAGCAAAAACCTGCACGAATGACGCCCGCCCATTTGACGCGCGCCGTCGCGTTATTTTGGACTATGAAACTTGTCTCGTTTAGAGAGTTCAAATGTGATATGTGTTTAAAAAGGTTATATTGTAAGTAATTAGTTTTAAGGCATGTGATATCGCAGAGCGATACCCATAGTGAATCATCCGCAGGTGGTGCGGGTGCGATGTTGACGACTAATTTAAACTCACATGTTTGCCGAATGGGTCCAAATTGTTATAATTTGTTTAAAAATTATAATTCGGGACCAATACCTTCCAAGATAGTATTTATTTGAAAGATGTATTTCATTAGGATAAATATTATTTAAAAAGCCACCGACACATTAATTCCTTAAGCATAGAAAATAGACACGATTGTCGATGAAAAGTTGCGAAAGAAGCCTAGAACCTGAACTATGACGTCACCTAAACTACCTCCTAATTTAAATCAGTATCTTGAAGAAACTTGGTGACGTCGACGTGGGTTCGTGAGGGTTGATTGCGTACTTTCTATGTTGAAAGTGTGCAGTCAATAATTCTAGTCAGAATTGGAACTTACAACCATTTTACGATACGTAATCAAAATATCAATTAATTTATAAATTGGTTAAGGCTATTTAGTTCGATATGCGTATTCTTTGTTTCCACTAATATTTTGTATATTAATATATATTTTTACGTCTCAATCGTTTGGAATAAACAGTTGCAATTAAACATTTTCTTAGACATAAAAAGTGGATACAGTAGGTATTTGCAAAACCGTATGTCGCAGCGACATAAAGATCGGTTCTTGCAATTCGCTTGAAAAGATTCATTAATTTAATTGCTTTTCATATTTGAAATCAGAATATATTTAATACCTAAATACAAACAAATCTATACAAAATATTTCGCCACAAAAATTTACTTTGTTAACAAAAAAATTAACACAGGTCATCAAACACATACAGTTAACGCAAAACAAATAGAAAATATAATTTCATTTATGTCGATTATTAAAGAGGCAGAATGATTTTTCAAACAATCATTATAACCCTAATACTAAGTTTCGTTGCAAATTGCTTTCAATAAGTTTTGGTGCAAGTAGCCCTAAAATATATTTTTATTCTGAACGCTTGCGACACGAAGGTTTGGGCCTTTCTACAATCGTGCTTCCTTTAATACCTATGTTCCAACGTTGTAATAAACTGACTTGTCATTTCGCAGCTTTTTAAAGACATTTTACCATCTCAATTTTATTGTTTATTCAATGTACGTACTTCTAAAATAGAAACAAAATGTGTTCGTTAATAAATTTATATTTAACGTTAAATATACGGTATGCCTATAAATCCTTCCATTCGTACGTGCCGGTTTTACTTGATATATATGTATATGTGGATGAGCACCAAAGATTTGCAAAGCATTGATGATGTTTGGTGTATACAATTAAGAGAAATTAAAGGGACCTGAAATGATTAATGATTTGTTAAACTTAACGTATGTAGGTACCAATTTAATAATCTCATCTCTTTAGTTACTAACTCGATATACTTCTATAACCACTTCCGTAATTCCACTGCGAACGATGTATTCGTACGAAGCTTGAATATCTTATTATTTTTGGATTAATTTTACTATTTTAGTATTAATAGCAGGCATTATTTTTGAAATCAATGTTTTGACGAAACTATAATTTAGCCTCTTTTTAAATTGTTTGGATTATATTTTCGGAATCTTTTTCTATTTTAAATAATGTTTTTTTGTGGCCAGTTATAGTAAACTATTTTTATAGTAAAGGCTTGTTCATGATTAATATCCTCTAAATAAGATAAGTTATGATGCAGAACCTTGATATTACGTATATGAGCTTGAATATTTCTCTTTGGAATTTGCCCCATTAAGGGCTGATTTTTCAATCATCAGTTAAAGTTTATTCATTGAATAATTTTGACATAATGACAGATTCTCTTTAGAAAATATGTCCTAATGATAATCTTACGCTTTAGATTAGACTTATCTGAGGATTGAAGAATCGGGCCTAAGGGATACACGGTTTGATTGGACAAATTTTGTTTTTCAGTAATACTCATTTTGTACAATACGCGCGCGAGTTTCTCTCTGTGTTGCCACAAAATAAGGAAACCCAGTAGATCAGCTTAATTACATACTGCGCAACGCACACACAGATTTGGTATCTCACAAACGTGGATTTTGTTGTTGTTGCGAAATTCCGACTCCGTGAGAGGTTTTCTATGTGTGTGTTGCTCGAGCGCGTGTGTACGAAGCTAACCTTCTGCAGTCTTCTTATTGTGTGGTGTTGCGATATCTGTTTGTAAACGCAATATTTGTTTAAGTTGTACTAAAGTTACCAGCAAGTTGTTCATAACTTAGCGTAAAATATGAATTCGAATTGCTTTAATGTTTTGTTTTGTACGTTACCTGTCTACCTGATACTTTTTTGTTCACTTTTTTTTTATTTGTTTTAACGTCGCATATTGACGTAATTGAGGGAACAATTTAATTATAAGATTTGTGATTTCGTGGTAACATTAGATTATTTTATGTGATAATCGTCTGTTTTACTGTAAGTAGGCACACCGAGGACGCCGTCTTCCATTGCGTTTTTCATATTTTCGACTTTAAATATATTTGTATAAATAAAAATTAGTGTTAAGTTAATGTTGCATGACAAAATTGTCCGTAAAGTAACCTGTTACTGCCTACGGTGAAACGAATAAATGTTTTACTTGAACAAACTAATACTTACTTGTAAACTGGTGCACTGGTGCGTGTATTTGTTGTGATAATAACGCCGGCTGTAGTCGGATTGCCTTAGAATCAATGCAATTACTCGCTGTGTATTTTTTAAATTTGTGTTTTATCACTTTATCGGCTCGTTATCACATACCAATGATCACAATTATATATTTTTTATTTTATTTTTATTATTAAGGTTCACCAGCGTTTGTTTACAATAATTCTACAATACAAAAAAAAAATACAGAATTATTTAACTAATTGTAACAATCTTTTAAGGCGAACACAACATGCAAAGATATATGAAAAAAAAAAGACTTACCACTAAATATTTCTTACTACTAATTACTAATTATTTTAAAACTTACAATATATTTCAATTATCAACCTCAAGCCAGGATCGGCTTAAGGTTGTTTTGAGTTTGGCAAATGAACCGAAATGGAGATCACCCAAATCACTACATCCATTAAACAATTTACACAACCTCGGAATAGGAGAATTTGCACCTAAAAGTGACTTGCGAAAAGGAGGGCATAGTGGAGGGATAGGGGCGCGAGGAATTTTTGAAGGTACGCGAAGTCTGAACTTTTGGAGCAAGGGAGGGCAGTCAATTCTATGATTAAAAATTTATATAAAGAAAGAATTTAAATTTATATAAGAATTTATATATATATATAAAGAAAGGCAAAATATTTAACATTCTCTACGACGTACTAGCATGCTTATATGTAATATTTTTAAATCAGAACAGTTAAATATCTAACATAGAGTAGATAAAGAGCCGAAAGAGATGGACCGGAATAAAAGAAAGGATTTGTTCACTAATTCGAAATATATTTTCTAAATCATGACGTTTTTTAAGGATTAATGTAAATATTAATTAGATTCTAAGTTAATGATGATAAAAAAAAAGCTTAACTTAATCTTGTTGAACTTGAATATTGATTTTTCTCTGTTAATTGTAAATTAAAAATTTATTTTGTAAGTTTTCACGTAGTGTACAATTTTTTGTAGATACTGTTTAGAACATTAACATTCTGTAAAAAAAATGTGTTCTTACCTTAGTAAATTAAATAACGAAAATATTTTAGTTACCCACATTACTCTTCTTCATTTGATTGCTGGCCTACATTTCTGCATAACGTGAAAGTGAACGACAAGTATATAGCTTTATTGTACTATAGAATTCTATTATTTATTTATTTATTTACTTCTATAGGTACACAAACAAATTACAATCAATGCATGAGTACAGTAACATATTTGGTTAACCTTACTAGCTAGACGGTAATCCAAAAGGAGTGTATACACCACGACATTTTGGGTATAATTTGAAAAGCAACATGCTGGTCCTACATAAAGTAATACTAGCACTCTCGATCGCAAGGACATATGAAAGAGCAAGGTGCTACACGGGCGCTACTATCGGGCTCTAACTGGGCCTGATGTAGATTTAACTGCCTCGATGAACTGGCTACGTTTCGGTGACCTCTTTGGGAAAACCGAAGGTTTTGTCTGTGCCATTGAAGATGAAGTTATCAAGACGAATAACTACCGGAAATATATTATGAGGGACGGTACGGTCGACATCTGTCGGGCATGCCGCCGTCCAGGAGAATCACTCCGACATATTATTTCTGGTTGTTCTCATCTTGCTAACGGAGAGTATTTGCACAGACACAACCAAGTAGCCAGAATAATTCACCAGCAACTTGCTCTTGGATATGGCCTTGTTGAATCGGAGGTGCCGTACTATAAATATGCACCTGCGCCAGTACTCGAAAATGGTCATGCAACGCTCTACTGGGATCGCTCTATCATTACGGACAGGACTATTGTCGCCAATAAGCCTGATATCGTGGTGGTTGACCGATCCCAGCGCCGGGCAATACTGGTTGATATCACCATACCTCATGATGAGAACCTCGTGAAAGCCGAGAAAGACAAGCTCAATAAGTACCTTGACTTAGCTCACGAGGTGACCGCCATGTGGGATGTTGATTCAACCATTATTGTCCCGATAGTCGTTTCAGCGAACGGTCTGATAGCGAAGAGCCTCGACCAACATCTTAAGAGGCTCTCGCTTGATGGTCAGATTCAGAAAACAGTACTACACGGCACGTATTGTCAGGAGGTTCCTCATTCTGCAGCCCTGACCACCGGTAGCTTGGGCCCTGTCCCGCTGCTGGTGGTACTCTAGAATTAGGTTTTTATAATGTTTTATTGTTTTTATATTAAAATATTGTAAAAATCTAGTTTTAAGAAAGAAAATAAATAAAGAGTATAATAATAATAATACAAAAAAAGATTAAACAATGTAAAGACAATAATAATTACAATAATAAACGGAGTAAGGTGTCTATCTAACTGACTGACTCCGCTCGATTGGACAGACGGAGGAGGAGGCTGAGAAACATTTGGCCTTCATTACATCAGTGACCATTTTTTTTTAAATTGAGCAAACTTACTAAAAACGTCCACATCCCTATCAAAGCGTAACAAATCATTAAAAACGCAACACATTCTAACTAAGGGGTTATAATATGACGTGTTGTTTCTGAATACACGTATTGCAAAAGTGTTCGGAAAAAAAAAACAAATAAAAACAAACTTCTATTATAGAAGCACAACGCTATTTAGCATATCCGTCAGTAGCCTTTCTCGTTACATTTTAAAGTCATCAATCAAGATCTACGCGCTACGTCCTAATTACTGTACTATGCTTACTATATTCCTAAATATGGCGAGATTTTTTAGGCCTCTTAAAGCGTTAAAATATATTTACTTTGTTTGAGTTTGAAACGGAAAAACGCTTGGCGATTTTTTTTTTTTTATACTTAGCACGGCAAATGACTCCACACCACCTGATGTTAAGTGGAAATGGAGTCCAGACGCGAAGACAACTGGTGCAGCGTGAAAACAACGCAGCATCAGTCAACCTCACTCTGCCGGCCCACAAGGTGCTTCTTCACGCCTCGTTTGAAGGACCCCATATCATAGGAAAGAGGGAAAACATGTGCTGGTAGACTATTCCATCTTTTGGAGGTGCGGTTCTTTCACTTGATGGTATGTTAAACAAAGTTTTTAACGCCGCTTACGCAAACTGCTTAGTATATAGACAAACCTCAAACCGTTTCTGTGGGGTAGTGGTACCCAGAGGTCACGGGTTCGAGTGCCAGCGGGGGGTACATGATGCTCGGTTTAGTTAATGGTAGGGCTTGTTTGTCCGCCTGGCTAGCTACCGCCATCTTATTTCATTATACTGCCATAACATCAATGATTGTAGCATTGTTGTGTTTCAGCAGCTAGAAATCACATAGCCAGTGTGCCTCAGTCGGATTTCGGGGTGCACTTCCACCTTCGGCCTTATCATCACTTAACATCAGGTGGGATTAAGGCTAAGTTCTTACCCGTTAGCAATAATAATAAAAAACCTCTCTATACCCGACGATTCGACCGAATTGCAACGGCCGTGTTCACGGGCTGACTTGATGGTATGTAAAATTCGCTAGACTCATAGGGGCTTATTAATAAACAAAGTGTAAGCTTGGAGTAGTTACTCCGTGTTTTGTCTCTTTTACTCTAATATGAAATGAAGTTTACATGATGGGAACAAAACACGGAGTAACAACTCCAAGCTTACACTTAGTTTATTAATACTGGGGTTAACGTTTCCGAACGAGAAACGTGTCTTCATAAGTGTCCAAAATTGGGTTATAGTTCTATAGCAACTGCTGAACCAGACTATTTAAACCTAACTGCTGCTGCTGGTGTGTACTGGTTCTAACTGCTAAAACAATGGCTGAAGGTTATCTATAACCTTTAAAGCGTAACAAGTATGAGTGGCGAAAAACTTATGGTTCCTCAAAACATAGTGATCGACAATCCCTGGGAATTCCTAAGAGCTACCATCACTCAAGCTTGCCCTCCGTTGCGTTTGAGTCGGATGAGAAGAGCGGTATTCCCGTCGTCGGCTCCTCTAGAAGCTAGTACCTACGCCGTACAATCACGAGCATAAACATGTAAACAATGGTTACATTGAGTTATCTTAAGATGTTATGTTATGTTAGGTTATGTTTAAGAGTTATCTTAATACAATGGAATAAGAGTCAAAACTAGTCAAAAGTGTATCTTACGCCGGTTCTGGTTGACCGTGTCGTGGGAAAGAGATAATCATCTGTATGTACAGGAGAAATTGCTAAAGGAATACATATGGTTATGTGGGACACTGTCCCTCTTACCTCGCCAACTTGGGATGAGAAGCGTAATATATTTTTTTTATATTAACGGGTAAGCACAGTGCCTTGATCTCACCTGATGTTAAGTGATGACATGACAAAGCCAATGATGGAAGCGCACTTCACCCGGGACCCTCAACTAGTGAGGCAATGGCTATCTCATCTCTAGCTGTCGGAACACAACACTGCTACAAACATTGATGTTATGGCGCCATATTTAGATAAGATGGTGGTAGCTAGCCAGGCGGACAAACAAGACCTATAACCCTCTAAACATTCTACATAATCTATATGCAAACGCTTGCCTTCAGGCAGACGATATATGTCACTTATGCGGTACAAAGAAGAATGTACCTTCTATTGCGTAGAATTTAAGAATATATTCGATTAAAATGGAAATGAACATAGGGAAATGAACACAGTAGCACATAGGGAAATTATGCTGTATACCACCACGCGGGCAGACCACAGGTGCGATTCCTATTATGCTCAGTTTTGTTGGTGGTAAGACTTGTAACAAGTCTGCCGGATGAGCTACCACCCTTATCAATGCCTGGTGGCCATAACAACACGATTAACAGCATTGGTAAAAGTAGTGTCAGTTGAGGATTACACTTACTAAAAAAATTTTATTTAAATAAATTACCTACACAATTTTATCTTGATTGTACAATAGGCACATTATATGACAGACCAAAGTTAACTGCACGTTTTTTTTATAATTGGGTTGTTAACAACAATTAATTCCAGAAGAATAAACGTATAAATGAAATCACGTAACAGTTCTTTAAAACATTAACCAATTTTTTATTTGACCTAAGCTTAAATTCTGTATCCTAAAAAGTTATTAACAAACACTCAATTGACGGAAAAAATTGTGACGTCATAATTTGCTAATCCCATACAGTTTCTATGAAAAATAATCGTTTTGACAGTTGTTAAAAAGTTTATATATTGAGTAACCAGTCAACTACCTAATTTTTTACTAATCATCATGGGGGATGAACACCAAGCGCTTGCAAGTTAAGAAATATACAAAAACTATTGTGCTAATCTTTCCTAAGAGGTAATGTAAAATTAGTATAGAAGTGAAGACTAATAATATTACGAGTATGATAGTTGTATGCCTTGCCCACCCGCTATTGGCCCAACAAATCGCATTAGATATGATGTCACGCCGAAGACCCACGGCTGCTAGCGAAGCATTGCAGCTGCGACTCACCTACAGGGCAGGTAAGTCTCATTTTAAACTATTCATTTTAATAACATTATAGGGTAATTGCACCAGTGGACCCCATGTGTTCGACAAAGTTTTTGAAACCAAAAAAAATTACATAGATTTTCATTGAAATATTACGGGATGACAGCTCAGTGATCAGTGTTTAATTGGTGCCAAAGACCAAAATCAGTTGCTGACCACGCACCTTTATCTAGACTCGTTACACAGTACAATGCTCTCTCTAAAACGGAAACGTTACCTAGACGTATTTGCTAACAATGCCATGAAGCTCAAATCCTATTTCATTAGTAAATAATATATAAATAAAATTGTGATCTAGATTTCACTTAATTTCAATTATATAGATTTTTTTTGTTTTTTTATTATTTTAATGATTTTAATTTTAATTTGTTTATAGATTGATTAATTGTTATTGTTTAAACTCAATTTTGTATAATTTTGCGTTTTGTTCTGTTACTCGCTATTTTTGTTTGTTTTTTTATTGCATGCTGTCCACACCTATAATTGTAGCGGCATTTGATTTGTGTCGTTCTGTGTGCGTATTTTATTTATAATTGTATTGGTGTATACTATGTTGGTGCTCGTTTAAATAAATAAATTAATTAAAAGACAAAAATGTCGATCACCAGTTCCTGTTGAACACTAGTGCCACTGTAGTGGTTTACTTATGTATGTTCGTGATGCATTGTAAGACTAGGTGTTGTTCAATGTTCGACCCGTTGAACTTCGGAATCAAAACCCCCTGTATAGGTGCTAACCGAGGTTGTCCAATAAATCACATTAAACCTAGCAGCTTCGGCGGTTAAAAGATAAACTGACGTGTCAACATTTTTCAAAAAACAAAAGGTACGTTTTACAAATAATTAATTCGACCAAAATACATCATATATATTTTTTGGACAATACAAATTATAATCTTAAAAAGTTTGTTTTTGGCGCTTCGCCAGCCGCTGCTCGCGCTTTGTTTTGGTCATTGACTGCTCCCCATGCTCTCTGTTCATCCTGACCGAAACCTGGCCAAAACCTAGTTTTAAATACTCTGCCCCATAGGTGATAAACATTATAAATAATGCCCGGGCAATTTGATTATTTCAATAGTTGTAATCACACTGCCCTCTCATATTGGGCATTATTCAAACTGCGCGGGCATTTTTCATAATGCCCTATTAATCACTTGGTCCTCATATATAAACACTCAATTGGCGGAACACAATAGTGACGTCAGTGATCGACAAGAAACCAGCGATCGACAGTTGTGTCCTTTAATCATTAAGCAATCAGCAACTGATTTGAATAATCTTTAGCAACAATTGAGTGCAGACCACCAGCTTCCTTATTGTCGTCCCGTAATATTTCAATGGAAATCTATGTTTAATAATAATAATAAATACATTTATTTCTCATCACAAACTTACACAGCATAATTACATACATTAAACATTTATACGAGTTAAGTTTGTGTGAGACTGATGCCTGAAAAGGTATAAAAATACGGAAAAATTGCTTAATCCGGGTATATAAAACTTACAATGATAATTATTTATAAAAGAAGTTGGACGACACACACACACACACACACACACACACTCCTCACTCACCCTCACATACCCTCACACACACACACTCCCTCACACACACACAGATCACACAATAATTTCTAATTTCTTTTTATTTGTTTTTGGTTTTTGTTTTATTTGAATTTCACATACCTGTTAGATAAGGCAAATTGGAAGAGCGGTGACGCCTGATACAGGTATTATTATACTTACCAGGAACGTCACCACAACATTTTGTAACATGTGGTTTGTTATTGATATAAAACTATTTTTTTTATCTCGAACCGCTTTGACACAAAAAGATGGTGATGAGTGAGTGACATACAACTCAACAACATTAAATAACAAAAAACAAAATTAAACTTAAGATAAGTGTTAAATGTGTATGTGAGGGGTGTGTGTGAGGGTGTGGGGGGGGTGTGTGTGTGTTTGTGTGGGGGTGTGTGTGGGGGTGTGTGTGGGGGTGTGTGTGTGTGTGTGTGTTATACCGTAGCTTCCAGTAGAGTCTCTGTATCATCATGTTCAAAGCGTCGAACACTAGTGGCATACCTATTACTCACAGCAAATGTTTCAAAAAGAAACAAAACAAACGCTAGTTATAAGTTCAACTGGTTTACAACCACTGTACTCTTATTACCTAATAAGCTATAACAGTAGATTTGTACTGTTCTAACAGTCACCTGTAAGATAGCCATTGCCATTAGATTTCGGATGAAGTGGGCTTTCGGTTTTACAATAGTTACTGACATATAAGGAAATAAATGCCGAGTGCTTACCAATTCAATAAAACCAAGTTACTTTAGAGTCAAGGGTAACAGCTTGACTGACGGCAGCTCCTACCTAATAGGCGTCCGTCGCAGGAGACTAACTAGGGCTTACATGTGAAAGGCAATGAAACAATAGATTCAAAGTTCTTTCTCTTAGTTGATGGCTTCGTGCGATTAGCACATTTAGCCAATGTCAAAGTAATTTTTCTTACAAGTAATACATAAATATACAATATAGCCAGTATGATGATGATGAATGATAATAGAAATGAGAAATAATATACCCCCCAACCCCTCGAGTATCTCAGTAAAGATGTGGGGCTTCACTAATTCCTCGGGCGGACTTCTTGAGAGAATTTGAAAAGTGAAGTTGCACTGTTTAGTTTCATTTGCCAACACTCATGCGCACTTACGACCACTAAACGGTTAATAATCCACCATTATTTCACATTAATATTCGACCTATCACAAATTTTAGAAACAAAAACAACACCGCAGACATGACCTTTCACTTTCCCGCCAAGAATTCCCGGTCTATCTTACTTGATATAAAATAATACCTTTGTCGTCCCTATGCCGTCATTGTTCATTTAACATTCAAAACTAGACATTAGTAACAACATGAGTTGTTTATTTACGTTAACTCATATAATAATAAGAATCATTATTTGGTAATAAAAGCCGCTGGGTAAATAAGTAGTGAGTTTGTTGTACAGATTTGTTGTGTTTGTGCATGAAACTAAGCGTGTTTCGATCACACAACAGAGGTTTTCTAGAGGGAATGGCATCACAAACTAATGCGTGTCCCGTTCCCTACTAGATTCCGGGAGGGGTTCTTATCGGATCGGGAGCGGGTGGGTCTAAGGGCTAGGACCTCGGCTTGGGTTGACCAAGTCGCAGGGGTGGAAGAAGCGTTCCAGTAGCTACATATCTGAAACTGATATAGAGCGCGAAACGGGTCGTCGTACCCTTATTCTACGAGTACGCGACTTGGTTCTAAGCGAGTGTGCATGTTTAATATATAATGCGAATGTGTAGTGGCATTTTGAGGATTACTACCATAAGATATAAAACATCGCATACACGAATATAGTAGCGTACGCCGCGCCCCGACTTAAAGAATTGCAAATTGCGAGTATTGCGAAACGGCGAACGTATTTCTAGCTCATTGCGCGTATACTACGGCAGTCATAGTCAACGGTGATAGAAACAACGCAATGAATAGAAATCCGCTCGCCAAGACGCATGACATTAGTGGTCGTGGTGGCACGGTAAAGAAAGTCAAGTAAAAGGTTTGGTTCTCAATCGCTCTTTAAGAAAGTCGCCTGTTAGAGGCCTTACGACACAGCGCGTCCCGATACGATCCAAAGTTCAACCTCCAACCTCTCGGAGAATTTTGTAGGACACGCACTAGGCGTGTTGCCGTTCCCTCTAGAAAACCTCTGGCGGTGCTTCGTTTCATAGGGCTTGGGGAACCCTTTCATTTTCTCGCCACCCCAATATAGTCAGGTAACGCTGAAAATGATAAAATAAAAAACTTCCACTGTTCATTACCTGCTTTTATTACCGTTGATTAAGACTTATGAAGTATAACGCGCAATAAACATGAAATCCGCTCGCCACGACGCAAGTCGCTCATGCTCGTATCTGAAGTTTAAAAGCCCGGTGAAGCTGAAAATGCAGTCTGAGGCAATCAGCACACTCTCCCCAAAAAAAAATATCGTGTCTAAGGTCTAGTGATTATAAGATGACGTTGATGTCTTTTCCAGTTTCGTTTTTCTCAGCGCTATATTTCTTGTTTTAGGTTTCTTTTTCACTTTTTATGTCTTATTTCTTATTTCTTTTCTTGTTATGTTATGAACCTACGCCATATGAGTGCAGTTTTTTGTGATCTTTCTTTATACATAGAAATAAAACACACCGCACCCAACATATACATATATATACAAAGATGAGAAACAGATTAATAGAGATTTCTTTTCGTAGCAGTATTTTTAGAAATTTTCGAAATTAGTTTTATAATTATTTACGAATTACAAAAATTTACGAGGATTTTAGTTTTGCACTAAAATATTACGATTTTATATTGAATTTACAAATCGACGACTTGCATGAAAGAAAGATGAGGTACCTTAAGCCGGCGTACATGTTTATTGAAGTTAATGAGAGTAGATGAAGCGAAAGAAGTATGTAAGGATCGCAGCGTGTAAGGAACGTAGCATGCAAGGATCGTAGCATGTCGTAAAAACTGATGCCATTGGCCATAGAGCTAAGCAGAAATCACTTCTAGCAATATGCTATTTGCAACAGGCATGACTGTATGTATGTGTGACAGTATATTAAAAAATCTCGACGCAAGAGAAACTCGTTGGCCCAGTGGTTTTCTGGTTTCGGTAATATTAGCCATTTTAACAGTGCGTTACTCCTACGTAGATGTGTAACCAGTTAAAAATATGTCAAGCTCCTTCGTTTTTTTTTGAGAGAGTTGTTTAACCAAGCCGTATAATCAAAACACCGTCAATGGGCTTATAGAGGTAATTGCATGACGCAAGGATGTTCCCTTTCCTCCGAGGGATTCAGATCGGATTGGATGGTTCGGAATGCACTATAATCATTGTTACCGGTTGTTATCGTAAGGTTTCAGCTGTCAACAAAGCCCAACTCATATCAGCCCAAAGTGGTGGGTTATGACCCGCAATCACCATGACTTATTTCCCATGCTGGTCTAGGACCTGAAGGGAATGTACTTATCAGCTGCTTAACTTCCCGTGCATGTCGTAACTGATAGTATCTATTTCACCTCGGAACCCTTCTTTGTTAATGCTTAATGGCGGAGTAATGGCAAGAATACTCAAAATAGTGATGTCGATGCTCTGTCTAACCCTTTTCGGGAGTAGGACGTGATGTATGTATGTATGTGTGTATGTATGTGTGTATGTATGTATGTATGTATGTATGTATGTACGTACGTATGTATGTATGTATGTATGTATGTATGTATGTATGTATGTATGTATGTATGTATGTATGTATGTATGTATGTATGTATGTATGTATGTATGTATGTATGTATGTATGTATGTATGTATGTATGTATGTATGTATGTATGTATGTATGTATGTATGTATGTATGTATGTATGTATGTATGTATGTATGTATGTATGTATGTATGTATGTATGTATGTATGTATGTATGTATGTATGTATGTATGTATGTATGTATGTATGTATGTATGTATGTATGTATGTATGTATGTATGTATGTGTGTATGTATGTATGTATGTATGTATGTATGTATGTATGTATGTATGTATGTATGTATGTATGTATGTATGTATGTATGTATGTTATTGTTCATGACAGAAATTTTATGATGCTGATGATGATGATAAAGAAACCCATAAAATGTATATCTTAGATTGTGGAATAACAGAGTTGCGTAAAACGCGTGCGCTAGTGCAACTGGCAATTAGTAATTAACACTCCTGACGAGGCCAAATTATAAGTATCTATATCACAAAAAAAAACTTGTACGAATATCTAGTCTCCCTTTGGCTATGAACCTGTAAAGGATTCGAAAAGGTAGGATAAATAATATGTAAAATTAAAAGCTAGTAGATTCGTTAAGTGTTTAGTTTCAGTGTGTAGTGACTGCATAATATTTACAACCAATAATATCGTTAAAAAGGTTATGAACTTATTTTTTTCTTATAGATAATAAAACCATATCTTTACTACCCTTTCTTGTAGCTTTGTTTAATATTACTGTTAAAAAAATTATCATACGCGACATTTCTGTAATTAACTACTGCAATAACACTTTATAAATAATTACTTATAAAAATAACAAGTAGATATTCGGTCGTAATAACGTATTATTATTTTTATTTGGCTATACATTATACACCTTAAGTCCTTATAAATACTGAATAACCTGTAGCATTTATATTGTCAATACTTTTTCTACGACAGACCTACACCTTGCTACTTGAAATGATCTGCTCCTCAACTGTACCTTATTTTAAACTTAACTGTCTTATATTTACAATTCCATATCTCATACAGTTGACAATTAAAAGCCATAAAACTCCTTTATAGCTTCAAAAGAAAAAAAATTAACATAACAACCCTTTTATCATACAATTGAATTCCTTAACAATATTGACGATTCGAGCGTCTCTCACACATGCTTTGAAAACGGGAACGTTCATAACACAGAACAGTGTCCATAGTTAGATGTGCACCTACAAAGTAAATTACAAAAACTAGCTAGGCAAGCAATTTAGCCCCTGCAGACTTAAGTAAAAATAGACAGAGTGGATAATAAAAATGCGAGGCTGTGGAACCGGTAGGTGGGCAGACGGACCTACATCTTTTTGCTTGGCCGTTTATAGTGTGCTGGGAACATTCCAGGCCCGCTTTTGTGTTAATCATTAGTGTGTGCACTAGAAATTGTTTAATAATAGTTAGCAAAACTATAGAACCTCCCTTTGGAGGTTGAAGTTGTTTGATGATACATTGATTTGGGGATAGGTTGACCCGTTTTGTTACATGGAAGACCACGTAATTTTTGCAACATTATGGGGTTAAAAATATTTCGAGAATCAATACGTAATATTTTTTCGTTGTCAAGTTTAATAAACCTTTGATTCCATCTCGTCATTACCTTATTTAGATTGTTTTTTCTAATGAAAGAAAAGGGTAGGGTGCCATATTTATGATTTTATGAAAAAAAACTCTTCTAACTTTGAGAGCTTACTCCTACCACCTACGACAAAAATATAATAAATATATGCTAAAAAAAGCAACGCAAACCCCATGATAAACAATAAACACAGTTTATAATACAAAAGTTATAGATTTAGGTATCTAAAAAACTGATTTTCATATTACAAGACACGTTCATGAAATCCTTCATTTGTGTTAAGTTTTTTTGATATTGTACCTATTTATATGCAATTTTCTAGCAACTATTCTATGTACACTAGTAGAAAAAGCCTATTCTTAACTGAACATATTCAAAGGCTAAAGAAAACTCGAGAAAACCACAAACATTTCAAAAGCAAACAAAGAAAGCCCATTAACACACACACAGGTCTTAACAAGGCGCGCATAATTCTAGATAAGGTGCCCATTGGACCGGTTCTCTGGAGCGAGGGTTTATAACCGGGTAGCCAGGACGCCGGGCATCATTCCCGATCCTGCATCATGTGGAGGTTGACCGCCCTCGCCCTGCTCGCCACTGCGTCCGCGCAGATCCCCTCGCTGGGATGGTGCCCCGACTTTCAGGTATGTTCTACAACATTTGGCAGCTCTAATAGAGTATTTGGGCTATTTCCTTCTAAAATTTTCATGAAATTTCTGTACTATTATTTTCAAACTCTGTCGGTGGTCACAAAGAAACTGCTCAAACCTATTAATAGATAGGTTTGATATTTAGAGATGATATTCACGTATTTCTAACGTAACGTAACGTGTGACATTAATTCTCACTGAAAATTGTCTTGAGAACTACTTGCCTTTTATTATTACAATTCGACATTTAGATTCGATTTCTATCATCAGATATCATGTCGTAAATATTTCAAAACGATCCTTTTTATTGCTAATGGTCTAACTCGCATTGGGCTAGCGTAGTGGACTACGTAAGTACTAAATCTCTTACTAATTCATGTGCAGTCCAGATTCCGACCTCAATCCCAGCATTAGGACGTTTATAGTAGGCTGACTCTCTCTCACTTTCTTCAGTATTTTTTAATCCCATCTGATGACAACGTCTGCTTAATACTGTTATATTAATAGTTCTCTTATACTTATGGATTTAATGGCTAACGATGAATTTTAACAAATGTAAAACCGTTTTTGTTTTGGAACGCCAACGTTACATAAAATTCTTCAATCAGACGGTATGACCTTGGCCGTACGTTACGCGGGTTATATAACGCGAGTGGATGCACTGACCACAGACAACAGGGACCGGTTGCTCCCGCGCAGGTCATTAACACCGACCCGCCATCTGTATACTCGATGGCTTTCCCTTTCGATTTGTGTTTGCGAATTGTTTTTTTTTAGAGAAAGATACTAAGGTTTAAGAAAGAAAAAAGAATTAAGAAAATTTTCATTCTTTGATACATGATAATGGCAGATGATAGATAATAACATTAATAGATGTAGATTTAGAATTATACCCAAAACCCTATAAGAGTCAATAAAGGTACTTTACTCCGAAATAATTGGAAAAGAAGACGTTGCACTGTTTTGGTTTTAGAGAAGATATCTAAATGGTTTTTTGGTAGGAGAATAACATGATATAGGAAAAAATATAGTTATAATAGTCTTCTAAGAAAAAGTTCTCAAATGTTTAAGTTACTACAAAAAACGTCTGAATAATCAATAAATAAACTGAATTAAAAAGACTTCTGTAGCTTAAGTCATTTGAATTTGTTATACCTAAAGCTAGGCTGAGACGTATATGTTCTGTATAACCCGTATATGCAATTTTTATGAAATAAAATATCGTGATCCATCATGATATTTTATTTCATAAAACTGTCAGTGTTCTACCAAGATGTAGGCAGTTTATGCTATTAAACTTTTGCGCTATAATATTCAGGTTGTTATGTACTCCATAGCTTATGTATCTTAGGGATACTATCTAAGCACTAGCAGTGGTAACGTGCTGACAAATTTTTATTGTACTGTATTTTTATAGAACGCGGAGGTATAGGTATATGAACATACTTACAATCGTTTTACATGAAGCTGTTTGCATTAAACCTCTTTAGATACTTTATAAGATATAAAAAGCAATGAGGTCGTGTCTCCGCAGCCTATGGCCAACTTCAACATGAACCGCTTCCTGGGCACATGGTACGAGTCCGAGCGGTACTTCACGGTGAGCGAGCTCGGCAGCCGCTGCGTCACCACCAACTACATCAGCACTCCCGAGGGCAGGATCCTCGTCAGCAACGAGATCACCAACTACATGTTAGTATATCTTTAAAGAAATTGCTGAAAGACGCCTGTTAGTAGAACTACTGGAGACCGTTAATAGTTTTTATAGCACGATCCGGGTTTATATGCGGTATAAAACTTGGTTGGGTAGTAGTTTCAATATTAATAAGATGTAAAATAAGTTTTTAATCTGAGTTTCGTAATAACGATAATATTCCGTGGACTTTACTTTGGGACCACAATTAACTAATTATTCGTAATATTAAATGGCAGTGATTGTTGTATGATTATGGAAGTTTTATTGTGAAAATTAAATGCCTTATTTAAATTTAGTTGAATAGATATACAAGTAAAATAAAACAGTGCTAGCTTTAATTATATATTATTAATTTTGGTAATTTTCCCATGAATAGAAAATACCTTTTAAGATTGAATAAAGTGTCAAAATATTGTTGTTGCTTGCAAACAAGAACTTTATCCTTTCATAACGTGCAACCGAATGACAATCGTAAGATGGTAGACAGAGGTGGTAGATTTTTCACTAACTTAGTGGTAGTTGGATCGCAAATACTAAATGAATTTTCCTCTCCGCAGCACGGGACTCAAACGCCTGATGGAAGGCCACCTCCAGATGGTAGGGCGTGAGGGCGAAGGCCGTTTCATGGTGAAGTATTCCTCGCTGCCGCTGCCCTACGACTACGAGTACAGCATACTGGACACCGACTACGACAGCTACGCCGTCATGTGGTCCTGCAGCGGCTTGGGACCTGTTCACACACGTAAGCAATTCAATGTAGACCTTAAACAAAGGTTGAGAAGGTTGTTTTTTGTGAATAAGGAGCAAAACACCTGGGATATTTGGTTTACATGTATTAAGTTCTGTTCAAGAACTATACAATTTAATGATTACCAAAAACTTTCAGAGAGTGCATGGCTGCTCACCCGAGAAAGGCTTCCATCATTGCTGATCATGCAAAAGGCGTACGCTGCGCTGGACCGGTTTAAGATCTCCAGGGCTTTCTTCGTGAAGACCAACCAGGCGGACTGCACTGTGTTGCCAGACCCCATTGCTGACCCCGCGTATGAGGAGACGAAGATGATTGTGCCAATAGTGGAGAAGAGCGCGGGAAATGTGGTCGTCGAAGACGTGAAAGTCGTTGAGCCGCCTGTTGAGGTATGTTGTATAATAATGATTTGAGGAATATTAAAAAAATGCTTGTTTACTTTCAATTCTATGGCAAACAAAAATAAGTTGTTTTCGCTTAATCCATCGTCTGTTTCAAATACACACGATAGAATTTTCATTGTATAGGGCACTGTTCAGTGGCAGCCGCATATTAAGAGCGATTAAACATTAGCAAAAAATTAAAAATATTTTTTTTTAATAACATGTCGCCTGCTTCATTTTAAATCGAGTCCTATAGTTTATTTAGATACTAAATTACAACATTTGCACTAGACCTTTGAGTTACTACTTAAACGGTAATAAAAAATCTAATACTACTTTTTCTTCAATACTTAAACGTATATATCCTGAAGTATCCCAAAAATATCAAGATTAAGTAATATATATTCTAACAATTTTCGTTCTTCCACAGAAGAGGGCAGACCCCGAAGTGAAGACCAACATACCACAGGAACGAGCTGCCGTCGTCGCCCCCGAAGCAGCTGAAGAAACAAAGCCAATGCAAGTTCCTCAGCTCATCATGTCCGAATCAGAGAAGAAGGAAGAAGTTGCCGAACCCATCATCGCTCTCAAAGCTGACCCAGAGGTCCCAGCCGAACCAGAGATGAAAGAGAAAGAAGCTCTGATACCAGCTCAATAATCTAATTACGTGTAGTCATTAATGTATGTGATCAAATGTGACTAAGGCTATTGTACCAAATAAGTAATACCTACACGATTGGACACCCCGGCCCCGCCAGGGAATCGTCGAGTTAGTTTTAGTTGCACGATAGTCACTTAAATTGTAATAAATGCAAAGTCAAATCTGAAATAAAATAATTGAAAAATATGTTTTGTGTTTCCTATTTGATCGCAACAATTTAAAACAATGATGATGCAATGTGTCGTACTTATTGGAGTTTCAATAATCTTAAATCGAGGGCGATACTGACTTAGGGTAATTATTTTCATGTAATAAAATATCATAATTATGAAATATAGGTATAAAAAACCGAGGACAAACTACAATTCAACTATCCTTTTCTAATGTCTACATATGTGCAATAAATTATGTTTTCAATAAAGAAGAGGTTGACATTTTTTAATTATTATTACATTTAAGTTTAAAGTCTACCACTTCTAATCTCGTCTAAAAGTTCAGTTGTTTTCCTCTAAAAATCTAAAGCTATCATTTTGTATTAAAATTTACTAAAACTATAAATTTAGTATGGTGATCGCCTCGTACAGTAGGTGCCAATAGCACATATCTAATAGTCCCTAATCTTTCTCGTTGAAACAGTAATTCACTGATCTCACCATTTCCGCTTTCCGTAACCATCAAAACGCATTGAAAATAAAAGATAATAATACAGTTTGATAAAAAAAATTAACACGGCTATAAAAAAAAACTACCTCTGTATATTAAAAATTATTTAATTATAATTATAAATGTTTTTTTCTAATTCAAAAAGTAATAGGTATTTATACAATAAATATAGCATGAATGCCAATAGTTGAAGAATGTTATTATTATAACTACTAGGTAACTATCATCTGTAAAAATACATCAAGGTGTGTTTTGTTTTCATGTTTCTTATTGGTTTTTTCTTCTATAAGCAAAGATACTTGATCCGCAAGTAGTTAACAACATATTGTTCTATTAATACTGTTAATCTCTCAATGCTACCAGGTTTAATCCAATTTTCCAAATCTCTTGTTTCTTCTTCTTCATAGGTTCTGTATTTAAGTAATACATGTAAAGATAGCATATTTTAATAAAAATATTTGAGTTTTAGAAAATTTTCTCGGGCTTACGTAAATCTTCCAAACACACACATTCATTCTTAAGAATTATTCTCAATACCATATCCAAATATTACCATCCAAAAAAAGTTTCTGGGCTGTTTGAAAAAAATATAGTAAAACCGACCGATCATAAAATATTATCAACACTCATTCTAAGGCTAAAACGCAAACTCTTTTTTGTTTTTAACCAAAAAAAATGCAAAAGGAAAGGGTCTGATTGTATTGGTCAGGCTGTTACAGAGCGCCCACTCCCGGCCGCTATCCCACTACTGCCCGATGCGGGGACTTTTGGCTGCTGGGTTTCCCCCCTGGCCCGGTTCGCTCCTCCTTAGTTAAACCTGCACACCCCGGACTCCTCCGGGGTGTCCATATTAACACCAGGCTTAGTGCGGACGTCCAGTCAACATGGGCCACTCAGTACCAGGACTCCCGACCTCAAACCATCCTCCAGTCCAAACCTCCGAGAAGCCGGATTACAGGAGACGCCACGCTCCCGGTGAAAGAACTGACAAATTTTGCGTACTTATATCAATGACATGCACAGTGTTCAAACCCTGGCATATTTGAAAAAAACTGGAATTTATATTTTTGAACTGGAATTTATTTTTTTCACTTTTTTCGACCCCAACTTTTTTACAGTAGATTTTCAAAATAAATTTAAAATGTGTTTTTACAAATAGCTCCACAGAATATTTTGGCACGACAGCAACGCCCTCTGTGTGGAACAGTCTGTGATATTGAGTACATACAATGCTTTTGTTCTTGCGCTACGTTGAGCGTAGCGAGCGAGAACGTAGCGATAAATGTTTTTGGTGTGAGGCAAAGAGGGCATCACGAACGCGCTTAGTTATATCATCAAGAAAATAATAACATTCAAGATTAAAACTATTGAATCCTTTGTTAGGATATCAACTTCATCAATTATTTTAGGACCATATCATGGATTACAATACTTTCTTCAAAGAGTAATTGAATAGAATTACAAACAATTCCTGTTTTTATCTTTATTGAAACAACCGACTCTATGTAGAGATTCCTTTTTGAATATTTTATAAATTACTACAAAAGTTTGATCACATAAGTTGTAACACTCTTAGCTTTCGTTTTATTTATAAAAAAACAAAAAATAATAAAAATAATAATTACGAAGTCATGAATAAAAAACTTCAACTAACTCGCCTGTCCGAGGCAAGGTGCCCAAAATGCTGGCGGCATTGCCCCTTTGAATGGCCAAGCTAATGCGCTGTGCGAAAAAATTACCTGATCTCCGGTCACCCGTTGCCTCGTACAAGTAAGCGATCAGTTAAGTCCTTTAAAAACATTTTTGCATAGGTCCCCATGGGCCCATCGACTCCACAGTAAAGGGAAGGAAAGAGTAAGTCTCACCCAAATCCCGGTATTTCCGTATTTTATTCAAATTGCAACAATATTTAAGTCTAAATATTACAACTGTAGCACATAATTTTCATTATGAAAGTACTTTATTTAATTCAGGGGAAAAGCTCAATTTGCATTATCTTTAATTATGGCTTTAAGTTAATACAGTTTATTTCTAAACAAAGATGTTACTTTAGTCTGTACAATGTATTAGAAAGACTATTTTATAGCTCCTACCATTCAAACGTAGGTACTTGGCAAGTGTACTATCTCTGTATGTATACAATTTGATATAGGTAACATAAGTTGACTCAACATTTGAGTTCACTGAACGAATGCGGTGAACACTTTGATCAATAAACACTGTAGATTTGTGGTATCAAACAATTTTTAAGCAAGTTGGTGTGTATGTCAGAAATATAATAGAAATTCTAAATTTTAAGAGAAGAAATCCTAAAAAGTATTTTACAATACTTATAAACCAAGGAAAATGCCCTGTACAAATTGGAAAAGGAATTTTAAATCGATTTTTCATGTTTATAATATGATTCTTCTTTTGGACAAATTCAAATGCTGAGAGCAGTATTAACGTTGTTATATTTTTTGTTTATGCTAGAACATTCTCTAATGGCTTTGAGTATTTTGCTTATGTCTTTACTACAATACCGTTACAGTGTCATTATTATTTTGTTTGGACAGTTGTGACTCTTACGATGAAGAACATAAGGCTTTAATAAGCTTGCACATATTTAAACTCTTAGATCTCTACACAAAAGAGATTTTAGAATGGTCTATGTAGATACGACTTCAATACAACTTTGCTGTTTTCTTTTTTGTAAACATTATCTCTAACTGTAACCACTCGTGTATGTATTGTCATTCACTGTGTTTACTGCAAGGGCCATATTAGCTTAATCTTTAACGATGAGCCAGTAAAATATGGAAACTAGTCAGCCATGTCAAAATGGTAGCATCAGCTCTAGTTTTTTTTTTTTTGAGAGAGATTGCTGATTGCCGCTGCGGCATTTTCAGCTTCACCGGGCTTTTTTGGGGGCGGCGAGGAACGTAAAGGGTCCCTCAAGCCGTGTGAAACGAATCACCTTCAGAGGTTATCTAGAGGGAATGGCATCGCGCACAAGTGCGCATCCCCGTGCCCTACTAGATTCTCCGAAGGGTTCGGATCGGATCGGGGAGCGGAGCAACCCGAGGGCGCCTCTAAAGGCACGGACCTCGGCTCGGGTTGACCGGGCCGTGGAGGAGGAGAGAACCGCCCAGGTACATGTCTGTACCTGGTGTAGAGCGAGTGTGAACCGGTTCTTCGTACCCTTGTTCTACGAGTACGGTGTCTTGGGCCTAAACTGGTGTGCATGTTTAGTGTATTCTGTAAATGTGTTCTGTCATTTAGAGGATCGGGCGGGGGGGCGTTCGCAACCGTTATGGGATCGTCGGGGTCATCTAGGACGTGCTTAGGACGCCTAGACATGAACCGTTTTGTTGGTGGAAGGCTTCCAACATTATAGTTGGCGGCCGCCACAACAAGCGGGTTAGGGTGGTGGGGGGCGTTATCAAAGTAACGTATGGAAACGTCCTTGATAAAATCTTTGATAGTGGGAAGATCAAGATCGCGGTGGAGATCTACGTTGCGATAGTACCACGGGCAACCCGTGACACCACGCATGAAACGGTTCTGGAGGGTTTGTAAGCGATACAAATAGGAGGGCGCGGAGTGCGCGAAAACTACGCTAGCGTAAGTCATGACGGGGCTCAGCTCTAGTGCATTCATAAGTGTTTACTGGTTGTTGCTATAGTTGTGCCTACAAAAAGTAAAGCTCAGCCACTTCTTTCTATTTTTGTAGAGAGTTTGCCGGACACCATTGGGCATTTGCAGCGTCACCGGACTTTATTGGGGGCGGCGAAACTTAAAGGGTTCCTCAAGCCATGTGAAACGAAGCACCGTTATAGGTTTTCTACAGGGAATGGCATCACGCACTATTGTGTGTCCCCGTTTCCTACTAGATTCTCTGAGGGGTTCGGATCGGTGAGGTGAGGTCACTGCAATGCAAACGCAAGAGCATGACTTATGTATGAACCTCCCTAGGGCAAAATACAAGCTGTTCACTGCCCTCCGCAACAGAACAACCGAGTGTCAAAATTTTTTTTGCAATAAAAAAAAATATTGCTAGTGTAAAAAGTTAATACGTAATAAGTTGTATTAACTAGTTTAATGGAATTTTAACCATAATATGGCATTTACTTTTCAATAACTATATTCGTATTGTTATTTGCAACTGAAAAAAAGAGCACTTTTCAGTTTCCAAATGGAAGAACATCAGACGAACATATTTGGCGAATCAAATAAAATCTACTTCGCACCAAAGCTTGTTTATATCCTTCACTTACAAAACCTTCACGCTAGCCAACGCAGAGATTTGCCGCTAAATCAATCCCAACCTACATTAACAAGTTGGTTCTAAAGTCTTAATAATTTCTATACTTCATGTGTGTTTATGTGTGTGTTTTTAAATGTATGTCTTTAACTCGTACGGGGTGTCTAATCTAGTGTGATTTTAATTTGAAACTTGGTGCCGTTAACGAAAACGAAAATCAGCATGGCATTGAAGCGGCGCCTCCTGGAGAAGAGTTAAAATTTTCCCATACAAATATTATCGTTTTCGTAAACGTAATCGAATGAACACGAATAGTAAACAAAACTCACACTAGGCACTCTGAGCATGAGTATACGAGTAATCTTGAGTTGACCAGCGAGAAACCGGCCCACTAGACTAGCCCACAAAATAAGGAGGACCCAGAATGTAAGCTTTATAGGTACATACCACGCTCGACCAACTCACACTTAGACCCCTTGCACGGACACCGATTTGTGAACAGCTCGGCTGGCTCATTACCGGAAAAAGCAACCAGTTGCTAATTGCACAATGGCAACGCGACTGCTTCTAGTTGTGGTTGCTACAAACGGTCGGTTTATTTTAGAGCGCCGCCCGCTCTCATACATTTTTAGTTCATCAATCGCTCGCTTGTGGCGCTATCGTAGCGTTCGTTCTACGTTCCGTAATGTGTATGTATGCTTTGCTCGAGCGCGTTTGCTTGAAGCTTGCCTTCTGCGGTCTCCTTATTTTATGACTAGCCTCTACTAGCCCGCAGTATACCCGTCGAAGGCGGAAGGTCGCGGTCGCTTCGTGGCAAATAGTCGGCCCTATTATCTCACACCAGTCCACGGTGCCGGGTGGTTACTGTTTAGCCATTCTAATCCGCGTTTCGGTATATTTACCGCGTATGTATAATTTGGTATTGTGCGTATATAACGGAAACGGGTGAGTTTTGTGATTGTCCTTTGTTCAATAGTAGTAATACGGCCGCTTTAGCTTGTGGCCAAACTATGTATCTTTGCAAAAATACTAGAAAAAATTGTGTATGAACAGGTCTATTCTTCACTGCGTCATGTCCTCAATGAATCTCAACACGGTTTTGTACATGGCAGATTGACAACTACTAACCTGCTGTTATGTCAAGACTTTATTACAGAACATACGTCACATACAAAGACTTAGGTAGATATAGTATATACTGATTTCAGTAAGTGTTTTGACCGTATAGATCACAGGCTTCTTTTGAATAAGTTGCAACTGGTAGGGCAACCTCTTTATATGGTTCAGCTCATATGTAGAAAACCGCAGCCAAACAATAGCACTACATGGCTATACCACCCGCAAGCTGCCCATACCCTCAGGTGTACCACAAGGCTCACTCATGGGCCCATTATTATTTACAATCTACATAAATGGCATTAGTTCTTCTTTAATACATAGTAAAATCTTATTGTACGCTGATGACCTTAAAATTCTTTGCCCAATCACCAAGTGATCTGATTGTTTAAAGTTGCAAGAAGACATTACTCGGTTTGAAATCTACTGTGCCAACAATAAATTAGATTTAAATATTTCTAAATGCTTTATTTGTACATTTAGCAGAAAACCTAAAACTCATTCATTTGACTATTATATAGCGTATATAAGCGTTAACACGGGATACCTCCATGAAAGATCTTAGAGTAACGTTCGAAATTACTTTTTGCTATCCATATAGATTCAATTATAACAAAAGCAAGAAAGGCTCTTAGATTCGTGATGCGTATGTCATCCGAGTTTCAAAGCATCATAGTAGTAAAAATTTTGTATTGTGCTTTCGTGCGCAGCCACCTGGAATACGTGTCCCAGGTTTGGGATCCCCAATACAATATTTACATTTTCGAATAAACGCAGTGCAGAAAAGATTTCTTCGATATTTTCAACATAAATGTCATAGTTTCTTCCAAAATTACACACAACGGTGCAAGCATTTTCATTTCTTACCACTACATAAAAGAAGGGAAATGTCAGATATAGCACTACTTCTTAAAACATTCCAAGGTAATATAGACTCTGCCGATCTACTCAGTAAAATTTATATTAATACAGCCAGGAAAACAACGCGACACACAAATTTACCGCATGTACCTTTATCAGGAACTAATTATCGATCTGACGCGTTCATTAACAGGGCGCCTGAGCTTTTCAACTCAATATGTCGAAATATGGACTTAGATAACTTCTTTATGTCTGTTAGCTCATGAAAGGTATTTATCTAATATGTGTCACGCACGGCTCTAAAAATAAAGTAGGTATTATTGACAACGATTTGCCAAATGTATCTACATACTTTGTTGCTGTAAGTTTTCCAAAAAAATTGTAAAATAAAATAAAATAAAATAACATTTATAGTGGTTTGCCATTAAGCTGGTTAGCGTAATTGCACCATTAATCCGATGTTATAAGGTCGATAATCAATGAAAAGGTAAAAGATTCTTACTTAAAATTATTAGGTTAAAAGCGCGGCTCAAGATTGAAATCAATTACTTATATTATAAATAAAATTTAGTTTTTAATTTTCTATTTTTTTTTCTGTTTTTTTTTTTTAAGTTCACTTGAGTTATGTTTATTTTTGTTATGTATATATTCCTTATATTAAATAAATACCAAATCAATTTTCATGATCATAAATTAATTTTTTTGGAGATTTCTGTGTTTTTTTTTTATTTGAGCTGTAGGATATTATTACTGATGATGGTAATAAATAACAATAATTTATAACATGATTATCTGGTTTTTGTTTACGCTAAAAACATCAAACCGTTACTAATGTAATATTTTTATGCCATTGTTGTTGTTTTATATTGTCGTCAGTAGTTAAAACCTTGGCAATTTAACTAGTATACATAATAGGTAATTATACTTTCTAGATAAAAAATAACCAGTAAACTGCAGACTCAATGCTCTAACAGTGGACTAAGTATTCATAATTAAATTACCTTTAAAGTGGAGATTTGTAAATTAGATTAGCTAAATATCTCTGTTTATAGTTGATATTTGAGTTTATAGTAGTAATTTAATTAATTAATTAATAAAAAATACCACTAGGGAAGACTAAGATATTTATTTTTAAAATTAAACTCATAAAAAAATTGTTAAATTATTGAATTAATGAACTGACTTGGAGTAGCCGCAGCAGCTAAGTCCAGCAGTGGACGTGTGTAGGCTGATGATGATGATGATGAATGAATTAATAATAAAATATTTTAACAAAATAAAATACATTACATTAAGAAATGTAAACAATCAATTTATTAATAAAATACTAAACACTTTAATAGTTGACATTACAATAATAGAATTCACGATAATATAATAACCATATTTTAGTTTCGTAATAGTTTTAGTTACCTTAATAAAATTAGAATGAATATATAAAACAAAGCATTTATTTCATTGCCGCCTTACCCTAAACCACGGGAACATGCCCGTAACAGCAGTTACGAATAAAGGGACAATCGACCCTATCCGCAATCATCCTCAAGATCCTCAGGATTTTAGCCCAGTGTTCGACACCAAATAATAACATAGATTTTCATTGGAATTTTACGAGATGACGAAAAATGGAAACGGAAAATTAAAAGTTTTGTTTGCGTTATTGCTTAGAGCATTTAACCAGCCTAAGCGTTGTTGATTGAAATATTTCAAGGAGTATTTATTTTATTCGAATTACGTAGTCGGCAAACAACTTACTTATTGAGGAGCTCGATGGCGCAGTGGTTAACGCGCCCGGTCTACGAGTGCTGAGGTTAAGCAACTTTCGCAAAGGCCGGTCATCGGATGGGTGATAACAAAATTTTTTATCATCTCGTGCTCCTCCGTGCTTCGGAAGGCACGTAAAGCCGTTGGTCCCGGCGGTATAACTAGTCGTTAACAACCACCAATCCACACTGGGCCCGCGTGGTGGTTTATGGCCCGTTCTCCCTATCCATCCATAGTGAAGGCTCGTACCCCAGCAGTGCAGGGACATAAAATGAGCTGATGATGATGATGAAACAATCTTACGAGTAATTGACTCGGACACCTTCAAACTTCGGTCTGTCGGGAAGTGCTACAGTTACTTCCTAATTCGCCCTAAAGATGACATTTTAGTGGCAAACAAAACAAACTTTGATCCTCCCCATCATCAGCCAAGAGAGGACGGTGCAATAATTGCCCTAGCATCATTGACTGAAATGTGCCAAAAATGCATAAAATGCATTAAATTCGCGTGCAATGAGCACTCCATCCCTCATTAGTTAATTGTTAATCTTCAAAATAAATTGGGGTCAGTGGAAACCCCGTGCGAGGAATTGTGTAATTTCCTTCGTGCCAGTAACTAAGGGTTAATGATGCTATAAGAATGCATTTTGATCTTAGATTAACTTTTACGAGTATACTCCTGTAAATATTACAACCATTTACTGAACAGGAATGCACAGGAACAATTATATTTTTAACGATTTTGTGTAAATAGTCCAACTAATTATAAATTAATTCGATTATAGCTTCGATTAAACTTAGAATTTAACGTTTAACCATTAAGCCTAAGTACGTCTGTACTGTACTGCCTGCACATCAATCTATTCAAAACTGTCAAATTTCTACAATACATTGACAACCATATGCCTTAAACATAAAGTTCAAAGTCTATTGAGGAAATTTGATAGTTTGTGGTAGGTTGATGTGCAGGCGTGTGTACCTAACTCTCAATTTGCTTAGGCTATTTAGACAAACTTTTTTTTTTCTACTTCTCATTGTAAAGTGCCTTACAGCGTCGAGACATCCGCTAAAAAAGAAGAGTTATTCGTCAACTCGCACACTTTAAACTCGCACAAATGTGCGAGATGGCACCTTTTGATTTTACCTATTATTTGTGTCGTCAACTCGCACAATTATTAAAGTTGTACTCTGGGGATCACAATAATGCGGACGAAGTAGCGCTAGTACAACATTACGTCAAAACAAACAAAATAAAGTGTTTACGGTTGTACGATACAAACACACCTCGATAGTATAAGATGTGCAAATTGATGTAAAGGTTGTGTACATGCCTGCACATCAACCTACCACAAACTGTCAAATTTCTTCAATAGACTTTGAACTTTATGCTCTAAGGATATGGTTGAAAATGTATTGAAAAAATTTAACAGTTTTGGATAGGCCGATGTGCAGGCGTGTGTACCACAGAGCACAGAATGTTGGTTGTAACATAACGGAAATTATATGTGGGTTGTAACTATACATGGTGTTCAAGTATAATGCATACTTCGTACTTGGGAAGGCACGTCAACGTGTCAAGACCGAAGGAGCGATATGAAAAAATAGATAAAAGAAAAATATTTTTAGTATAGAAGTTAAATATCTAAACTTGCTGTTTACAGGAAGTGTAGTAGCAACCAATGTCGCTGATCCAAGAGATAGTGGTGTTCCTGTGTGGGTTTCACCTGTACATAAGGCTGTGTGCGGCACAGGTGGTGCTGCCGGGGGCGTGTCCCAATGTCCAGGCGATGACCGGATTCGAACCAGACAAGGTAATTAAACAAGTTAAACTATAATTCGAGGAACTCGATGGCGCAGTGGTTAACGCGGCCGGTCTTCGAGTGCTGAGCTTAGTTAGTTAAGCAACTTTCGCAAAGGGCGGTCATCGGGTGGATGGCCAAAAATGTTTCATCTCATCCTTCCTCCTCCAGTTCCTCCGTGCTTCGGAAGGCACGTAAAGCCGTTGTTCCCGGCTGCATCAGCAGTTGTTAATAACCACCAATCCGCACTAGGCCCGCGTGGTGGTTAAGTGCCCGTTCTCCCTATCTATCCATCCATAGGGAAGGCTCGCGCCCCAGCTAGTGTTGCCGATCCATAGTCGACTGTCGATGATTAATCGATCAATCTATCGATAGCCAACCAATCGTAAAACTATCGATCGGCCTATCGATAGTATCGATACTATCGTAAGTAATTTACAAGAAGGAGATTGTGTTTAACTTTCTCATGTATAGGTATATATAACACCACAGTACCTAAAAATCACAGTCGAATCATCTGTATACTTTTTTCTTATTTTAGGTGGAACCAATTTTTTTTTTAATTTTCTATATTCACTCCAATTATCTAGCCCAAGAGAAGCTTCGTTATGAAACTCATTAAATGGTTACTAGACAACGGATAAACATACTTAAAATACTTATTATACATAGGAAACACCCAGACCCGAGACAATTTAAAAAAACAATAATTTCTAAATTGACCCGACCGGGGATCGAACCTGGGACCTCAGAGATGTCGACACCATGAAAACCGGTGTACAAACCACTCGACCAAGGAGGTCGTCAAGTCAAACTAATAGTTTAAGGATCCTACACTGAATATTATATATTTGATCAACATATGTTTTATAAGTGCGGCCATATGATAAAATACTTTCTACCAACGACTTATACATTGTTAACTAACGGTACGATAGCTCTAAGTTTGTTACATATTTCTCTATGTTTCGCCCATTTAAAAAACGAGGATTCGGAGAATTTGTATGGCATCATCGCACTTTTGATAGTAAGAATTGCCTTGTCTTTTTAGTTTTTCTCTTGTCGCTCGTGGCCTGAGCTGGTTATTTGTCTTTCTAACGCTTCCTATTACTTAGTTTTACTTAGTTCTTATATAGCATGGGGTAATCATCTGTAGTTGATCTTTTTTAAACATGAGCTTGCATCTTTTCTTTTCAGTACCTAGGAAGATGGTACGAAGCGGAGAAGTACTTCTTCATCTTCGAACTCGGCGGCAAATGCGTGGTTGCCGAATACTCCGACTTAGGCAATGGTCGCATCGGCGTGAACAACTCCAATTTCAACACTTTGTGAGTACAATAACGGCGGCGCCGGTGTTCGACAGGAATCAATGGCCGACATGTTTTTCCTTTTATAAGCGCGAGCGCTGATCAGCGCCGCCAAACAATTGAAATTGTATTGTTTGTATTCACGCCAGATGACGGAATAATCATAAAAAAAATAGCAACTGATTTTAGTCTTTAGCAACAGTAGGGTATTTGAGAGGTTTTAGAAAAATATGTCTAATGGTTAATTATAGCATAATATATTTGCAATTTGATTAATCCGTTGTGAGTTTCTTTATTTTTTATGAAAATCGCCATTAAAATTCAAATTAATAAAAAAGCCGCCAAAACGATGCATGCAGGTCACGTGATGTCGGGACGTCACCTGCTTGTAAACAAGAAGGTGACGTCGCTTCAGATTGAGCCAAATCCCGTGCGTTTTCGATCACATGGTCAATCATAATTTAGTTATTTCATTAATGATTTTTTATAAAAGTCATACTTATTTTAAAATTATGTTTACTGTTAAGTTAACAATAGTTTGATTTACATTTTCATTGTAGTCAAATCCCTATTGAATACAGACTGAGTAGCCGGAATGACTGTAAAATTTAAATGAAAATTTAGGTATGTCATTTTTTGGCTACGAAATCTTAGTGATCTTAATTTTATTGCTGTTTATTTGTTTATTGGATATAAGGAAAACTCCCCAGCCCCACCAGTGGGGACATGAAATGAGCTAGTGACGATGATGATGAACAATCGTGTGATGAACACTTTTAGAAGCTTTTTCTACTACCGTTTTAGAATGAAGGCTTAATTATCGATAAGAAACCGGAAAGAAACCAGATGAACCGTTAGCCGCTTTTTCAATCCGCTATGTTTAGTTTTTTTTTACAGATATTGACCCCTATTTTTGACGATTAAAGAAAAAATAGTTGATCATTGGTAATCCTGTCGGACAGTGGTGTTATACCCCAGCTAATAAATATAATTTTTGTTCTCGGTGGCCGAGTGGCAAAGCGCTTAATATACCCGAAGGTCCCGGGTTCAATTTCCAGGTCGGGAAAAGTGTGTTTTGTATTTTTCGATGCATGGTGGCATTTTATATAACAATTATCATAAATAAAGCTTGCCTAATTCTTAACGATCGCATTTTGATGACGTAGTTGTCGACATTGAATAGGGCTCCTTTGGCTTACAGAGTGTGAGTTGATAGTGTTGATTAATTTCGGCGAGTTGGATTGAGCCACGATAACATAGTTGGTAGTGCACCTGACCCGGCATGTCATGGAGTGCGGGTTCGAATCCCGCTCGTGGATTTTTTTTAACACTTCGTCTCTTATTTTTTCATTGAAACATTTCATTTTTGAATGTATCGTAATGTTCAACACTTAAGCCTAAATACTGTGTAGCACTGGTTTGACACAGGTTTTGTCGACAAAAAATTACATTTTTTTTATTTTTTATTTTACGGGATGACAACTTGAAAGCGGAGGTCTGTGTTAAATTTTTTAATCAGTTGCTGAACCCGAGTTGTCTTCGCGAACGAAGTCGCGGACGACAACTAGTAAAAAATTAAATTTACTGTCTAGTATATTTAATCCTTTGCAAGGGCAGGAGTTGACAGGACCCCGCCATTTGTAAAATTCGCAACTTTAACAACGAAATTCTTGTAACTTTCAGTAAACACAGTTACACTGAAATACAAGGAGAGGCAACTCAAGCAGACCCTTCGGTAGCGAAGCTGGCGGTCCGTTTCCCGTCTGTCCCCGGCAACTTCGCTGCCCCCTACTGGGTCGTCGATACCGACTACACCAGCTACGCCCTCGTGTGGAGCTGTAACGACTTCGGCTTCATTCATTTTAGTGAGTTTTATAATCTAGAATTACCTGGATTTTTTTCGCAAGAACACGACATATCCTGAGTTGTGATGGTTCATTACCAACTCAGAATTCCTTGGTGTCAGCTCAACTAACCAGAGTTTCATCGGAATAGGATAGGAATAGGAAGGTAGTTATAGGTTATAATTCGATACTGAACAAACAAACTATTTACATTTATTTTGGTATTAAACGCTAGTTTCTTCAGAAGTTCGATGGCGCAGCGGTTAACAAGTTTGGGTTGCTGCAACTCCCACAACTCCGCCGCCTGTCCATCCGAGTTTCGAAGGGCACGTTAATCCGTTGGTAACGGTTGTTATCGTAAGATAGCGGTGGTTTTTAATGTATCAACCCGCATTGGTAGGACCTACGTAGTCTTATATACTGCGGCGCAGTAAAGTTACGAGATACGCAAATACTGGCAGCGGTTGGATGAAAATAGCCGAAGATCGAGCTCAGTAGCATCAATGGGAGAGGCCTATGTCCAGCAGTGGACTGATATAGGCTGATTATGATGACGATGATGAACCCGCATTGAAGCAGCGTGATCCACCTCGACCAGCCCATGTGCTATTATTTTGATCATAAAATAGGTATAGTTAGTTATTTTAGCTATCATTATTATTGTTTTTTATGCGTGGCACCGTAGCCCGTGAGCGATGCTACCACTAGCCATTTCTCTTCGTTCTGACGAGTATTATGCCTATTCATGTACGTAATGATCCTGTCAAACAATAATCTAAATTAAATGCACGTTTTTTGTTTCAGCAACGTCATGGATATTAACTAGAGACAGACACCCTTCGCCCACCGTGCTACAGAAGGCATACGACGTTGCCGAAAATAACAAAATAGACAGGACACACTTTACGAAGACTGACCAAAGCAACTGCTCTGGTGATAAGTAGCAGGATAACTTTTAGGATAGTTTTTAATAAATTATTTGATTAAAAAGCCAATGTGTTTTTATCGTTTCGGACACATTTGAATATTGATTCAAACTATGATTTAATATATGTAACTCGTAGGTAAGATGCCATGCCCTAGCATGTTGTTATCAAAAGTGATTTGTATCCAATTAAATACCCGTAAAGATATTTTTTTCTAGTTTCAAGAGAACAGCCAGTAAAACTACAAACGCTAATAATAACAAAACTTGTTTATTTACCACGGTAAGTAAGAATAGTTAATATGAGAAAGGAAACGTCGCCAAAACAACAGAGTACACAAGAGTATTTTAACTATCTACAACTTAAATAAATTAAAGCCTCAGATTTATAACGCGCAATTTATTATCTAAAGTCCTGAGAAGATATTGAAACATTGTATTAACGTTTTCAGGTATGATGTCATGTATAAAATTAACTAGGCTAATAATAACCAGCAATGTAGGCAGTTGGACGTGATTATAGCCAATTTGACTTCTGTATACCCAAATCATCTCAACTTCAGTAACCAAAAAGTATTGCACTCGTTTTTTAAAAAGTAAAAACTACACAATAAGTTTGTATAACAATATCAATATTAATATAGAGCGGAGTATGTGACCATATTCGTCAGTATCTTGCCTCGTCTAACATTTACAGAGTTGCTATTAAAAAGTAATTAAATCTGGTTTAATAAACGTTAGCATTTCGCTCTTCAAGCTTCCTGCTGACAATACCGAAAGATACAATTTCATTAACATTAAAACATACTACAAACCTATTAAGTCCTCGGAATGTGCCGTGTTTAAACGGTCTGGTTGCTTCCTCTTAGGACATTTTTTTAACATTGAACCTATTTTTGTGTTAGAATTGGTCGTTCTAAGTGGGAGTGCTGTCATCAGAGTGCCAACTTTTCCTGTGTTCGCTGATCGCTTCGGCGTACGTGGGCGGTGGTGGGAGGTTGTCACTCTTGGTTTTTGAAGGAAGCTTCGCGGGCGCAGCTAAACGGTCCTCTTCGGCTTCCTCTGGGATAGAATCCCGCCTCCTTGGATCGAACTCGGCGAGTACCGGTTGGGATATGTTTTGTCGCTGTGTGAGGCCTAGTAGCATTAGCTTTGGTGCGCTTTGTGCTTGCTGAAAATTAAAATAAAATTGTATTGAAAAATCTAATTCGTCAAAACAATTCAATTTAAGGTGGACCAAAGAACAAGGGAGAATTTGCTCTTGGCTGCCTAAGGTATATGCTATGCCTAAATTGTTAACAGTGTAACCGGGATTATAATAATAATAAAATCATTTATTGCAGACAATTGGCTCCGTTATCATCATCATCAGCCTACACACGTCCACTGCTGGACATAGGCCTCTCCAAGTGCACGCCACTGAGCACGATCCGCGACTACTTTGGATCCAGAATGCTAAATATTATTTAAACTCATAAGTCCCTCAAGCAGTGGAATGGAAGAAGTGAATCGAAGTCACACCAAAGTTCGTATATTAGTTACATCATATTATTACATTACGTGTTCCTGCATGACTGTCTTAATTTAAGAAGAATACCAGTGCGTATACTGAGCTGTGCACAGTGTTGGCATCACTTATCAGGGCGCAATGTTAATTGTTATTATTTTTTATTCTTTTTGATACATGTTTAATTGTGTGGTTTGTTATGTGATTCCAATAAATGTCTTTTCTTCTTCTTCTTAATAATAATTTAAGTAACTGCTCACAAAATGACTCATAATTTTGTTTTTAATTTGTTATTTACACTCATTAACATATTAAAAATTAAGAGACTTAGAGACCTAGGCCATAAATATGACGATGAAAATAACGCATCGACAATAAATTTAGTAGTGTTAGTAAAACATGAAAACACTATATACATATTTTTGTAAAAATGATTTTATTTAACTCTTCCTTTCTATATTGACTGAATGAAATGCAACAAAATGACGAAACACCTTCTCAGAATCACGTGAAAAGGAAAATTATACGTATTATTTTGAGCGCTTTTTCGTACGTATCATTAGGCTGCCAAAGTCGCACATAAACTATGCCATAAATTAGTTCCAATACGTCATAATCTTCAGATAGTATGTAAATACGCGATGTGACAGCAGAAATTACTGGCAAGGTTTATGTTATTTAATTAGCATTAGCCGTCTAAATATTCATATATATCTGCTCACGTTTCTTTTTGTTAGGATAAAATTGAGTTCAAGTGGAGGCCAATTTTGAAAAAGCAGGATTGTGTAATAATTAATAACAAAATTGAATTAAAAAAAGAAACATATAGACCATTGTAATAAATTAGGAAGATCTTTTTTTAGCTAAAGTGGATCGGTTATTGGTTACAACACAAATAATTATTTTAGAAATTTAATACGCCTTTTTATATTATTATATATTATTATTATTATTAGTGTAATGTTTTCTTAGGCTTATAAAAAAATACTCATTGAAATTAAATATTCTAAGCTACCGCCATATTAATATACTACTCATAATAGAATAGCCGATGTTTTTTTTTGTTCTATCTATTTATAAGAGAGTGTCATTAAATTAATCTAATTTGTTTAAAAAACTTTGAAGTTTGAATAAGATGCAGACACTCCAAGCGTCAGCCCAAAAACAAGAAACAAGCCCTAATATAGCATTCCTCACCTTATAATGGTTGGCGGGTCTTGAGAATGACAGAACAGGGTTGGAGATATGGCTCTTGGCGTTCTGATGGCTGCTCTCCAGCGCGGACTTGAGGAGGTCCACCTTGGAGGCGGAACCTTCGTAGTTGCTGCCGCGTCGCTGGCAGTTGCTGCCGCTGCGGCTGCGAGGCTCGTTGATGTCGCCTTGAGAGAACTGGAAGATTTTGGGGGGAGAAATATTATAAATAAACCTGTGATTATACTCAGTTATAGGCAATGCAACGGTGCTTGCCATTCGTGATTCCGAGCCATCATAGTGGAAGAGTAGGGATGGTACTAAGTTTTTAGTGGGTATACCTACCCCCTGGGAGGAGAGAGGAATAAAGAGAGCCAAAAAGGTTAAACTCTTAAAAAATGCCTACTGAAAAATGTTGCTACTGAAAGTGTCAAAGACACAACTGAATTCAGCTATCTAAAAATCCTGCAATACAAATACGAAATAGTCTCTTTTTTTGTTATGACTAGGATTTAATTAAAATACCAGAGTTTTATGCCAGTTTTTACTTAGTTCCAGACGACAGTTTAGTAAGGATTCACCTAAAACTTAGGTGATGTCAATTGTGATATTGTGTGATGATGTAATTTAAATAAAATTATCTCTTATTACTTATAATGTTTTTTGTGTCCAACTCACCCGAGAGCGTGACCCCCTCGGCAGGGAATGCAGAGAGCCGAGAGGGTTGAACCTCGTGATCATGTGCAGTCTCTCCAGGGATATCATGGTCTCCGCGTCCTTGCGGAGAGGTTCGTTGTTCAGCTTGTCCCCTTCACCGCTCTCTGTCGAAAAGATACATAGATATAACTTAGAGCATTAAACCACAATGCTCTAAGAGATATAATCATTGTATTATAAAGTTTGAAACAAATAAAAAAACAAAACAAAGGCATATAACAAAGAGTATTTTCGTATACTCGTACTGTGGTGAAGGACTAATTAATGGAATTTGTCAAAATTTTGAAGTTGTAAAGACTTTTTTGAAATATTTTGTATTTTTATTAATAAAATGGCTAATATACTAGTTTGATTGAGCAGAATAAATTATATTTAAAGGTTTTAATCTAAGGATTAATTAATCAAATCTTATTGTAATTATGTTTTCAACAAAACCGCGTTTTCAAACTCTCTCTCTAGCCTAGTTGATATGTTAAACCACCGCTCCAGTCCTTTGAGATTTGGCGCTTGCTTGTAAACCCTAGGTGATAAGTCACTACCATTTTATCTAAGTCAAAGTAAGATAATTACGAGTCCTAATGAATGTCTTTGGTTGAATGCGATTTTGATGTATATTAATAAAAATTGTGCAAAGACCTTTTGCAAGATCGCAACAACTAAAACTCTATCCTAAAACTCTAATACCCTCACCGGTGTCTTGGCTGCAAGCATCCTCGATGCCCGTCATGTTGATGTTCCTCAGCCAGAAGTAGTGCAAAAGACCGTACAGCACTCCTCCGAGGAAGGCGATCAGACCCATGTAGCGAAAAGCCTCTCTGGTGCCCAAGGAGGCGATCAGAAGACCACCGCCAAAACTGCCACTGCCCCTGCCTAGAGAAATATCAGATCATAAAAGTCTAGCCGTGAGGTTGACATTTCCCAGATGAGATTCCCAGCAGGTGGTAGGTTATCATTGCGCATTTGGGTTGTCAAAGTAAAGTAAAGTAAATAGCCTATAATACTGTTCCACTTCTGGGCAAAGGCCTCCAAAATTAAAATCAAGTCATTATTTGCTTGCTTAATCCTCACGCTTGCCAAATGCGACTTGGTGATCACAATCCAGGGTTATGCATCGAAAAACCCGTACATACAATTTGCCTTTGACCTTTGACTTTGACCTAGAAATAGAACCCAGGACCTTCAGGTTGGTAGTAGGGCTTGTTCCTCCATAACTTCGCTAAAACTGTCTTATGTAAGTCTCACCACAATTACCATTAATACAGCCATTTCCTCATTAGTTAAGAATTTAGGTGAAGTGCGTGCTTCCAGCTTCCGATGTTATCGTCACTAACCATCACTTGCCATTACTTCAGGTGAGATGAAGACAATGTTCTTCTTCGTTTTGGAATAAACAATACATAAGAAATTAGAGTCTACATTGATGATAATGTTACACGAAATACGAAAGCGTTCTTTGTTACTAATAAAAACGAAATTTAAGAAAAAAAGATTTTTAAGACAATCATTTCCAACAGACGTGACGTCAACATTATCTACTACTAAACAGATTAAACCTAACGCCCAGTAATCGTAATGTTAATAAATGTATCTTATAGATTTTTAAATGTTTACGCTGGGATACCAGATTCGTAAGCTCCTTATCATTTCGATAACATTTCTACTCGTGTCTACACTAATTACTTTGAACCTTTTCCCACAACCACGATGCCTTCAATCCGTAGGATATAAGAGTTGAATAATCTAGCAATAAAGTAATGCTACTGAAGGGTAAATTAACAACTAAGCTTCATATGACGCTTTTATATAAGTTAGTATGTATCAGTCTTATTAAAAATCATCCAAAAACTTTAAGATCCAAACATTAGGAGCTGCTAACTTATTATGAGACGACCAACACCTCGCACGCAAAGGGTTCGAAACGTCAGGATAAACATTAATTAAAACTAATGTGTAAAATAAACGCGAGTAGATCCGTAAAAGTTGTTTCATTTCAATGTGTAGTGTTCGCGTTAATATTAGAAAACAATATTAGGTGCTGTCTCTTATTTTTGTTGTAACTCAAGTATTAACTTAAATAATCGGATGTGGATTGATAATGTAAATTACAAGCTTTCTTAAAATATTTTTAATATTAATTTTGGCCAAAGAGCAACCTATTTATTCATCTAACGTCATAAGTCGTTGGAGTACTTCCGCACTATAAAGATTTGTACCCACCAAGACTGAAATGCGCCATGCCTAAGACACCGATCAACGTCGCCAGCAGACTCTTAGGCGCCAACATGGCGCAGTAGGTAGCTGCCGCCACCCACATCAGGTGCACCGACAGCGACTCCATCGCCTCGAACGGGAAACACCACCAGGAGTTCCTGAAGGAATACATAATTAGCTTAGACAAATAAGTGTAAGGGATGTGTGTCCTGCTAAAACCACCATGAATATTACCAATGGATGCAATTTTAAGTCGCTGTCGTGTGAGTGTAAAGATGACAGCAGTCAGTCCGAAAGAATCACTACCACGTTGAGTGCCTGCGTAATTGAAGACGCTGTTTTATGCTTCCATCATTGGCCTTATCATCACTTGACATCAGATGAGATCCAGAAATAATGCTTACTCGTAAGATATTTAAAAAAAAATACTTAGGCTAAATCAAAAAGGATTTGGTTATTGACAAATGAGCATACAGCTGGCCTGATAAAACAAAACACGCTCGTTTCCGCGCTGAAGCTCCAGGTAATACTGCTAAAAAAGCATATGGTAAGGCCACAGTATTCCTGCCGTTGTGAAAACGAGACAAGTGTGTATATGCCGCTACACACAACTGCAATACTGCTTTAAGAGCTTATGGCCAGGCCCCAGTTCTTATACTATGCTCTGTATTTTCACTGAATCTAAACTCTTCTAATTTGAATATAGAATACTGAAATATGTATTAGGTGGCAGCCAAATAGTCGCATTCTGCAAAATAGCGACAAAAGTTAACGGATCTTATAGAATAAATAGTAGGTACAGACGCCTGCACATCAACCTACCACAAACTGTCAAATTTCCTCAATACCTAGACTTTGAACTTTATGTTTAAGGCTTGAAGGTTGACAATGTATTGAAGAAATTTGACAGTTTTGGGTAGGTAGATGTGCAGGCGTCAGTACCTAACTACTTACCTACTTAAGTTACCGCAACTTAAAAAAAAACGAGCAAATTGAGTCGCATATCGAGGAGACAAATCTAGATTAACAGTTGTTGTCATCTGCCTTATCCAAGTCCACCTACACTATATCATTGAGCTCATAAACTTGACAATGATGCTGTATTCTCGTAAATACATTAATTCCGCAAATGGTGTTTTAATGTTTGAGGACGAAATTGACTTGCCTTGCGCGGGCGCCTTCAATTGCTACGAGAATACTAGAACTTACTAAGTGCCTTACAAATAAACAAAGACTGGTCCGAATAGTTATTCCGTGTTTTATTTCTTTTACTCTAATTTGAAATGACGTTTACATGACAGGAACAAAACACGGAATAACTATTCGGGCCTTATTCTTTGATAATTTGTAAGGGGCTATGTTTACATTCTTTAGTTTTTTAAGAAAATTATAATTATCGCATACATCAAAGTATTAGATTCTTAACGTTTCTAATTACAGAAATGATATTTAATTACTGTGTAAAATTTACTATTGATTATGGCTTTCTCTGAAAAGAACCTCACCTTACAACATTCCGTTGTACTGTATATAAGCTGTTGTAGACCTAGGACCGTAGCATCAGCCTAATGCTGGATCGAGTAAACGATGGAGACAAAACTGCCTTGTCAAAAACGTAGTATCAACCCAATTGCTACTGTATCAACAACCAAGCAAACAACGAATTGAACCAAAGCAATATTATAGTTCATAATATTGCTTCGCCAAAATGAGACTACGGAAAATAAATATATTAGCAGTAGAGTTCAAATAGGTACATAAGCAAAGAACCTTAAATATTACAATAATCTAGTATTCTTCGATCAGCTTCTCGTTCTCCACATCTAAACATGTCATTGTCAGGGTTCAATTTATCACGTATATTAAGTGATACTACTTACATACAGAGTCAATAAAAGGCGTGTTGATATCGCGACAGTAACTGATAGTTCATAATATTTGATGAGAACAACACTATTGGAATATGAATTACAATTCCTTAAATATAAGGTCTTTAAACTTATTCCAATACATAAGTTTTTTATTTTATATAAATATCGGTGTAGGATAAGCATGAAAATAATTTGTTGAAGACAAAATTATAATATGTGCACAAAAACTAAATCTTGAGAAAAAACTTTTAGACATAGACACTGTTTAGAAGCTATATAAGCTATATATAACTGGTGGTTATCGAAGTTGAATCCTCGGTAGGCAGAACAAATTACAGACTTTCTTGTTCCTTAAAAATTTACACGATAAAAGAGCATAAAAGCAATACTTACTCTATGAAAGAGTAGCCAACAAGCCTGGCAGCGTGGGAGAAGAAGGCGACGATGATGACGTTGACGTGGCCAATGCGGGCCGTGATGGCGTCCGCGCCGTACAGGAATGGAATGCTGCTCAGCGTGCCCACGGTCACGGTTATTCCTGGACAGACAGGCCTATATGCACTACCGACACGTTCAAGGGCTGATCGCGTAGATTAAAGCCCGTGGGAAGGCATGCAGTTTATTGTTTAACAAGTGCGGGGGTCACTGGCAATCTATGCACCGCAGCATTGAAAACAATAAATAAATTGACTTTGGATTGCAGCAATTTTCCATAAAAAGATTAGTATTATTATTGAGTCGATTAGTTTCAATGGTGGCATATACCTTTTTAAGAGTTGTTGCGTATTGATATTTGAGACAGATTGCCGCATTCACTCATAATCTTAGATTTCGATGATAATTTACAAAAAAATGGCAGTTTGCCAGTTTTTATACCTGTAGCCAAAGATCTTTGACTAAAGGAATCAAGGAAACGTTTTTTTCCCCAAAATCTCACTTCAGACAAAGAGTACAGACTTAATTTTATTAATATTAGTTTTATTATAGTTACTCACCTAGTAGGAAGTTAGGTGCACCTAACTCTTTCAAGTAGATAAAAAGATATGATTCAATGAATCCCCAGAAGTTACCCAGAGCAAAGAGGAAGAAAATAAAAATTATGATGTGTGGCATCTTGATGATATTAACTAAATCTCTTAGCAAATTGTCAGCTGGCAACTTTGCTCCAAGAGGCATTACTGCTACCGTTACTGCTGATATAAGTAGCAATACATCATAAGTGTAAAACGCAGCTGAATAGTCGGTATAACCTGCAATCAACAAACAATTGTAAACATTTAGTAAGTTACGAACTATTGACACAAAAGATAACGATTACGACATTTTGTACCGCTCCACACTCACCCACTTGTTTGCTCCTCATATCTATAAGCATGCCAGTAATAGGCGAGAATATGGCCATTCCAATACTTGAAAAAAGTCTTTCCCTGCCAAAGTCTCCTCCGTACTTTTGTATCATGGTCAATGCGATAGGGTCCATAATAGTGACCCCAGCAGATAACATGATAGTGCCCATGAATCGCAGGAAAAAGTAAATGTAAAATGTCTTATCATCACTTTCTTTATAATCTGGTGGGCATATGTCAGGTCCACCTCTCCTGTAATATTCCAATGACAGTTTACTTTCTGATAGCTACCGTTTGAGTAAACTAGATAAAAACGTTAGTCGATAAATAATATTATTAACAATCCAATCACTATATCACCGCAATCACCTGTGCGTTACATTACAATGTGTTAAGTTAAACAAACTATGCTACCTGAAATCACATTTCTGAACCATACAATCAGCTGACAAAATTTCCAATCGTTGTTGCGAAAGTTTTGTCATATTATGAAGCATCACAAGACCTCCGCATCTTAAATCTTCTTTATCTAATGCGGTGATGTTTACTCCCTGCGCTATCAGGAGTTTCTCACCAAATCTAGATCTAAAATCGGTGACTGGATCATCTTCATCCTAAAATTATTACAACATAAAAAACCTGTTCACAATGATAATTGATATATACATGTATGAGACAATGTTTGTTTTTGGAGTACTTACCCTTTCCATTTCAATGCCAAGTTGTTCTTTTGGTTCTCCTAAGTCGTCATGCACTTCTATAAGAAAGAAGGCAGCGTCATTGAAATCTTCTTCGTCATCCTCCGTCATATTTAAAAAACTGAAAAATTGATGTGTGTTATTACCTATTTACAACTAAAATGTATGATTACATGATGTCGAAAGATATACCAAATATTTACGTCGTATAATAAGTTCCTAATAACTTTTTGTTAGTTTTGTATTTTCTGGGAAACGTCATAAATCAATTTTTAAGTGTTATTTACCAACTTAGATAGATATTTAATATCATAAAGTATTATCATTGTTATTTAAACTTAAAACGCTAATAAATAGAAGTAAAAATGCTATGCTTGTTCCTTTTATTACCTCAAATGAGATAACATACGAATACAAGATGACTAACAGTACTGTTCGTTATGTTTGGATATACGCAAATATAGCTTGTGACAGAAACTATGTTAGTATATTTACTTCTGTTGTATCTTGTGGCTGATGTGGAAATCCAGATCATCTTTGTCATCGTCATCCGCTGCTTCTGTTACCGGACTCTCCGTAGGCCGCGACAGCTTGCAGTGATCCACACATCGATCGAGGACGAAGTCTACGGTCTCATCTTCATCAGGACACTCCCTACTGGGACACGGACTCCACCATATCTTAAAACATACTCTAGCTTTTAAAATTCTGGATACCAAGTCACAATCAAAAAATTCTTGGTCTATCTCATGTAAATGTATCATTATCATAAGCAGGTACCTTTTTCAAGACCAACAATATGCATAAGCCCCGCTTAATTCCCTTAACTAATTCAAACAAACGGACTTACGTTATGACACTGGCTAATTCGGCCTGACGCCGGATGACGGCGATTTGCTCAAATTCTTAGAGCAGTCTGGGTTGGCTCGTGACTAAACAAGGAGGGACGATCCGTTTGGGGACCAGTTGCGAAACGAATCTATAAATATGATGTACCTCGACACTGTTGGTGATCGGATGCCGCATGACGTACGCCGACGGCATCACCCCGGGCGTCTCCTGGTGCGGGATCAGCAGCAGCGAGTGGTGGAACGCCGCGTTCAATATCAACGCTGTTATCACCACCGGCTTGTATTCGCCGAAGCGATCCACCAGAAACCCTTAAACATAATTAATTAAACTAGAAGCTGTATTGTTTTGTTTTTACTCTACATCGGTTGCTGCTACTTACCGGTTATTGGTGGACTTAAAAAGGTCGTGAAAGGCAAAGCTAAATACACGAATGATATCTCTGGAACTGTCAATCCTATACTTTGCATGTGTATAGTCAAGTATGGTAGAAGTGAAGCTGTCGCCCCGTACATCACAAAGAGAGTCACTTTCAACATGACCAGGTTCGGGTTGATGCGCAGCCACAGCATCAGCCTGCCGAGGCTGTTCAGCTCCTCCTCGCTATCACCTTCCATGGTGCTGTCGTCTTCGCCGTTCTTTTTTGGAATGTCCCGTTTCTTTGACATAACGCGTGCGTGCACTTACATTTTCATAATAAACAATTAAAAGTGTTACTCGGTGAGCTATATCTTATCGACTGGCGGTCGGGAGGGAAGCCTGTGTGCAGTGTGACGACTGTTTACTTAGGTTCGAGACTAGATCGTTGGAACTAAGTGGCGGTTAAGTGCTCGGAGTCCACGGGAGTACCGACGAGGGTCCCGTGCTCCCGAGCAACTGAGGCGCGAGCGGATTGTAGCGGACGAGCGGACACCAATTTACAAATAATAGCAAATTACCTTCGTTTAAGAAGTGTCACGACGATTGGTGGGGATGTTGGCTAAATCGGCTGGCGATCTGGAGACCTTGCGGGTAATCACCGGGGTCGGGGCGCTCCAGGTTTTGCGCCTTAGTTCCCGATGGAGTAGCGGCTCGCGAAATAGCGCCAAATACTTGTCGACGCTCTGAATAACTGTGAGTTTTCTTTTTTTAAAAGCATGCAGTTCTTTCTTTAGCTACAGTGTATTTTAAAACTGGGTTAAATATGTTTAAAATAAAAAAAATCTTTATGTAGGTACAAATACTTTAATACATTTTATAACACAGTTCAACATAATTTTGTACATGTAACATATACTGTCAGTATATTCTGTCATAGTCGGAACGGAACGAAAACGAAAACTTGATTTTATTTAAGACTGTAAAATTATGCTGAGTCGAATAAAACAATTAAGAGTTTAGCTAACTGCTATTAGTTTTACAAGGTCAGTTACAGTTAGCAGTTAGTTTACTAAACTTTTAGCTTAAAACCTGTATTATCTAGTTTGTTCATATTATTTATTTTTACCTTTTATCATAGAATTGATACAACATAACTTACTATTTGGTTTTCACAATGCTATTATAGGTTTACTAAAAATTTACTAAAAAAAAATTCAACCAGTCTCAGGAACCTTGAGTGGGACAAAAAAAATAACCTCGTAGATAAATAGCTATCTTTGTCCAGAACAGAATTTTGTAGAATTTTTTATATTAATTTAAATGCCCTTGGTTCTAGTTTAGTCAAAGCTTTTAAGTTATAGTATGTTGTGTATACGTTTTTATTTAAAATATAAGATAAATTTACTACGGTTTTTCCTTCTTTCAAGTAAAGAAGGGTTATTAATAATGAAGTAACTCCATAACGCTTTTTCTTAACGAAATAAATAAAGCGAGGCCTTCTGAACTTCTGACTTTGCGTTTTCTTTTAATCTAAAGGTTAAGGTCAGAATTATCGCCATCATCATCACCATCATCCTATGTTAAGAGCACGCCACTGAGCACGATCCGCGGCTACTCTCATCCAGCTCCTGCCAGCCCACCTTCCGATAGATTTTTTTAGAACTTGTAAAATATTACAGGTAAAGTTATTTTCACATTTATTTGTTGTCGTTAAGTTTCTATAAGTTAATTAAATAAAGAAACATTTTTATTTATGTCATTGATCATTGGCAAGCGATATAGGGTTTACACACATACAACTACACTACATCCGATCGGAACACCCTGGAGAATCTTGTTAGGGAACGAGAATACGCTTGCATGATGTCATTCCCTCTAGAAACCCTGACGGTGTTTCGATCACACGGCTTGAGGAATCCCCCAATAAAGGCCCCCAATAAAGGCCGGTTGTAGTCAACAACAGACTCTTTCCAAAAAAACGCTACACATGACTTCACTGATTACTAAAGTTCTTTTGCTAAATGCTCTATTGCAACTTTAATAAAATTGAATACATAAAATTGATAATAAAATACCTTTGTTTGTTGCTGCTAACTGGTGGATTCCTACGATTTAATTTATGTCTTCTATACTATACTATTCTTAGTTACTCTCCGATTACTCGGTTCCATCTTTATGTATCTAAACTTATGAAAAGATAACCTAACCTAGGTGTCGTTGTAATGATGTTATAAATGTTTGTTTATTTATTTTATTTTATTTTGTACATGTTACAGTATCACTTTCACGTATTAAAAAGTTACAATAAATTTAACGACCCGTTACATTGCCCTGTTAGGGTGTATTAGCAATTAACTTAGCCTAGGAATTTTACCTTACCTTAGTTACTAACAAAGTTATAATTTAATTTATAATATAATTATGGCATGCCTCGCTGTGGAACATTTATGTAATGAGTTGTGTTGTTACTATTTATCACAAACCTGTGAAAATAGAATCGTTTGGAGAGTCATCTATCGACGTAATTATGAAAGACTTTCTAAATTATATTGTTTGCGAAAACTACAACCGTGAAGTAGCGCCATCTATGGTACAGTAGCAAAAGCTCACAATACAAACACTTTCACGCAATATCCGTGCCGCAGCAGGTCGTGTTCTTTTGCAAACTTAGAAATATTTAATTCCACTGTGCCTACGCCCATTCTTCATGAAAATCACAGACCCAGTTTTTAAATTAAGAATTAATATCGCCGTTTTTTTCATTCCTTTAGTTGATGGCTTCGTGCGATTAGCACATTTAGCCAGTGTCAAATTATTCTTTTTTACAAGTAATACATAAATATACAACATTTCCTTCCAGTATGATGATGATGAATGATAGTAGAAATGAGAAGAGTAAAGATGTGGGGCTTTACTAATTAGAAAAGCTCCACATCTTTACTGAGATAACTCGAGGGGTTGGGGGGTATATAATTTTTCACTTCTCATTTCTATTATCATTCATCATCATCATTACACTGGAAGGAAATATTGTATATTTATGTATTACTTTTAAGAAAACTTACTTTGTCTCTGGCTAAATGTGCTAATCAAGCAAAGCCATCAACTTAAAAAAAAAAAAAGTCTACTGCAAATTGTCAACCATAATGCATTGCGCATAAATGGCCGCCATGTTGCTGCCGTCTGAAAGATGTTCGCAACTGTGTGTGTTTACTAATGAATTTTAAGACTTTAAATAGTTAAATTATCGTGTTTGTGAAATTGTGAGTGTAGAATGATTTTATATTTTATATATTGCTGTGTTTGAATAGTTTGTCAAATGTCTCTGAAGCCAATAAACAGTGAAATTTTCTTTAGATAGTCACTCGATTTGGACGGCATAATGGCTGACAATCTGATTCAAAAGTCACATAAAACTAGTGAGAAAAACAAGTATAACAACGTTGTTCACCGTACGACGAGCGAATCTCATCGTCTGAATGAGTCGGAGAAGGGAATGACTCACCCGACGAGTCTTCAAGCCGCCCATAACCCAAGGAAAATATCTTCATTTCAGATCACCAGTGTGACGGTTGGATCACGAGTGAGCACTGATGCAGGAGAGGATTCGGCCGACGATCTAGATGAATCTCACACCGACGACATCTCAAGAGTGACCGATATCGAGAATGAAACGCCAAGCTATTCCGAAGACACCTTCTCGAAAGATGATGTGTTTTACAACGCGTCGAGTGCATCACTAGGTTGTGCCCCTGTTATCCCGACCAGCTCACAATACGGGCTTGCAATTGTGGGCCAGGATAACAACACCAACCAAATAGGAGGAGCAGTGCCAAATAGTAATAATACAGAAGGAAGTGACATGCATGTCAGTGTCACGAGCGCCGGAACAGGCAGCATTATCAATTTAATAGGAAATGTGAAACCCCAAGAAGGTATGAAAGAGATACAAGAACATGTTAGAAACGAACGGTTTAAGGTTGTAAAAATCGAGAGTACTGAACCGTTTCGCAGGGGTCGATGGATGTGTATGGACTACTTAGATCACACTAACACTCAGCAAAATGCACCTATAACTTTAAATAACAATTTGGATATAACAGATACTAATCTTCAAGCTCCTGATAGTGGCGTAGTCATAAATGATAGTCAACATGATGATTTATCTAATGATTTAACTAATAAAGGGCCTAAGGATCTGCAGGGTAATCCCCCTCCAGTCCAAACATTAGATCAGAATGTGCAGAAACAATTTCCCATGTTGTCTCCTGGGCAGTCTTTGACTCAGCCTATAAATGTTGTACAACAGATGCCGGTAGCTCAGTCCGTCTCTGTACAATCACCGCCATTAGAAATGCCACAACAGATGCCAAATCAAAATATGCAGCCTACTCAGCAAGTAGGTCAACAACATCCACAGAGCATGACTCACATAACTATGCAAAATGCACAGCAACCTCATCCGCAAGCACCTCAACAGCAACAAGTGCAACAAATTCCGCAGAGTTTTCCTCAACATCAGTTGCAACAAGTAATTGCCCAGTCTCAAGGTATGGCCATGCAACAAATACCAATGCACCAACAGATGCCACAGCAGATGCAACAAATACCTAATCAGCAAATGCAGCAAATGAACCAACATATTCCACAAACTCAAATGACTAATATGCAAATGCAACAGCAGATACCACAAATGCAAACTATGCAAAACCAAGGGCAAATGGCCCAAGTGGCTAATCAACAACCCCAAATGCAACAAATGCAATTGCAGCAGATGCAGGGCCAGCCAAATCCCCAGCAAATGCACTTGCAACAGGCCCAGATGTCAAATATGGGTCAAAGTCATCATTTGCAGGGTCAGCAAGCCATGGGAGCTCAACAAGCTCAACTGCAACAAATGCAAGTCCTGCAGAACCAACAAATACCAAATCATATACAACAAATGCAAATGCCTAATCAAATGACTGGAGGTAATCAACAGATACCACAAATGCAAACTCAAATGCATCAGATGCCAACACAACCACAACAATCTGTTGTTCCTGGGATGCATTCTCAAATGCCCCAGCAGGGTATGCCATCTGTGCAGCCTCAGTATAATCAAGCTGTCAATCAACAATCCAATCCTCAAACTATGATGAGTGCTAATATTCCATCATCCCAGCAACCAATGGTTCAAACGCAACATAATGTTCCTCAGTTTCACACACAGCAGTCCCAAATGAGCCAGCAAGGGCAAACATTGCCGCAAGAGGTGCTTACAAGTATTGTTACATCACAGCAAGGTGCAACTTTGCCAAGTAATCTTCAAACAATGGCGTCACAGCCTCAAGGCTCTACATTGCCAGCAAATCTCCAAAGTCTGAACCAGCAGCAGGCTCCTGTGCACTCTATGGCTCCTCAGCAAGGCAATGTTCAACAAGGAAACATGCAGATGATGACCACAGCCCCCCAGAATATGCAGATGACTCTAGACGGGAATCAGCCTAGTATGCAGATACCCGCCTCAGATCCTATATTCATGCAATCAGCTAATGTTGGTCAGCAGATGCCTGTTGCGCAGCATATGGCACAACAGAATATGTTACCACAGCAAGTGAGCGGGCAGGGGCAGATGGGTGGGGTGCAGTATGTGCCAAGCCAGCCAGTGCCGCAAGTGGCGATGGCACATCAGAACATTCCGATGTCAATGCAGCAGAACATGCCGGTAGGTATGGGCAGTGGCGTCCATGCTAATGTGGTGCAGTCACAGACTAGTATGGGCCTAGGGTATGGCAACGTTGTTCCTGTTATGTCGCAGAGTAGTGTGGCGCCTGTTGAGTCGACTGTCTCCGGGACTAACTCTCCAGTAGTTTCGTTGCCGGTCAATTCAACTGCATATGTGGGTAGCGCCCAACCTGGACATGACAATCAGGGCTTCGGTAGCCCAGTGAGTGCAGTGGTGTCTCATGCGATCAGTAGCGCAGTGATGAGCAATGTGAATGTGAGTGCGTGTGATAGTGGTGCTGCGGAAGTGCCTGCTGATGGCTTGCAGGCCGGAGACACTTCTGATGGGAAAGAGGAGCAACAGCCACCACTTCAGGAGGATGAAAGGTAAGAAACTTTATTATGTTAGTATTCCATTAGTTTGATAAAGTTTAAGTGTTGGTAAGAATCAACATTTAATCAAATTATTGAAATATTATATTGGGTGGTGTAAAAAATATATATATATGCTCAACTATTTATTTATTTATTTATTTTTGAATTTAAAATAAGTACGAAAACATAGATTTTTTTGATTTAATTTCTTGACAGTTTGTGTAATATGTACATCATGAAGGGAATACAGATTAGATGAGATAGTAAATCTATATTAGTAACTTCTTTGGCTGTACTTCAGATACCTTTGCTCCAGTCTTAATAATTTGGTTACCTTGTTTATTAATTGAATAAGGTAATCATAATCAGGTTTTTTTTTTGTAATTTATAATTTAATTCTAGGTTTAGTCAAATTACTTTATTTCTCATTAACATCAATTCAAGCTCAAGGTTAATCAAAGAATCAGAGTGACTGTTTTAAAATTCTTGTTCTATTCTTAATAATAATACCTACAAGTACACAAAAAAATCTAACAACTTAGAAGTTTCATTACAAAATCATAGACAAAGTTTAAAAATCAAGATGTGTTCTACTTAAACTTTTTTTAAAGTTTCACATTAACATTTAACTGACTTTTTTGTCTTATGGCAAAACCACATTCAGAATTTGATTTGCCAGGTTTGGTTTCTGAATAGAGGTATTGACATACTGTCTTATTTTTGTTGGTGATAAGCCTAGTTCTTAGTGCACCAGGCGTACTACTACTAATTTCTCTTTAAATTTTTTGTCATTACATCATACATTGATTGAGTGTACCAGATGATCTGCATTTTTTATTTGATCTTTCTTTTAAGAACTATTTATCGAGATATCAGACAATTACAAAGTTTTTTCAATATACAGTGTGAAAAGAAGCGGGTACTAGATGGAGTTTAGACATTCTTTTTAGACATTTATTATTAACTAATAATTTAATATTAGTTTTTAGACAGCAAATTTTATACAAAGGAAACATTGTTTTATTATAAAATTAAAATTTAACTGCATTTACAGACTTTCAATAAGTTGTTAGGTTCAGCCGGGAATTTAACTAAGTATAAGCTTAAGATTGATGATGAAAACATTGTCTTATTCTCAAATTTAAGGAAAATATTGAATAAAATACAACAAAAGCTTATTTTTCTCATGTAATATTGCATAGTTTTGCTATCTTATACAATAACTGGCCATCTTGTATTCTTCAAGAGTCAGAACAGTGTGTTAGTGTTGTTGACTAGTAGCATTCTTGTTATGGCTCTGTCGCCACATAAATAAAATGGTTGTAGCTAGCCAGGCAAGAACAACCAAACCGAGTACAATAATAATATGCAGCCCCTGCTGGGAATCAAATCCGAGACATCTGGGTCTAAGTTCATTGGCTTTAGCATCAAACCACAGAGGCAATTAAGACATGATAATTATCCTTTATTTATTCCTTAACGTAAGTATGCTACTACAAACTGTCAAATTCCCTCAATAGACTGAACTTTATGCCTAAATATGCCAGTCTGTCCCTGTGGAATAGTCTAAAGTCTAAAAAAGGTCTGATAAATTTAGTTGGTATTTATTTTATTTATGGAATTACATTTTCTTGTTGTAGTCAAAGTGTATGAATTCTCACTGTCCTGTAGATGCCAAATGCTGTTAAACAGGAATTCATACATTATTCACCACACAACTGCATGGACCTAGCTGAAGCGGATCAATCTGATCTATTTGCAAAAATAACTCATCCGTAGACAATGGCGGTTGTTTTCGTTGCGTTCGGAGTGCGCTCGCGCAGGCGGCGGCGGCGGCGGCGGGCGGAATCCGACGTCCCTTTGATGCTTGACGCTGTTTATTTGCGCTTGGTCCTGCGTGCGCGACCGGCGACATAAATAGGTGGTTGACACGTACGGTGCATGGTGCGCGTTGGTATGCCGCCGCCGCCGGTGACTCACGCAGCCGAACTACAGCCTGATCAAAAAGGCGACGAGTGCGCCATATGCTTTCTTTTCGGTCTGGCCGGTCGCATCGGTCCCTATCTTTGGTAATGCAATCGCATTGCTCACAGCTCAGACAGGTTCTGTTTCTTCGATGAAGTGTTGTTAGTACTCCTATTAACTTAGTTTTGCTACTAAGACGTGACCAAAAAACTAAAGCTTTTTTTGGTCTGCACTTCGGACAGGTATAGTTCGTCGCTCAAAGATTCAACAGCATTGTTAAACCCTTTCATTTGCCTATTGAATTGAAAGGACCTCGATTCATCAGCTTCTAAATGTTTCACTGCTGAGCTCAGGGCCTTCCCGGCACATGAAAAAGGGAGATCGAGCTATGCTTAACGAGACTGCTAAAGTACGGAAGATTCGAGACCTATATAATTATACGAGGGCTATTTTCTATGTCATTGTTCCACTCATGAAACTTTGTTCAAGGAACATGCGTCAAAACACGACAATAAATATCATGTAATTTTTTTTAATATATAGGTAACTTAGAATAATAACCTAGAACTTTGAATCTTAGAAAGAAATTTCTTTGTTTCCTAGCTGCTTATTTTCTTGGACAATGTTTTATTACTTTATTCATGTAATGCAAAGGACTGTACGATCTCGTTCACCAAAACGATGTCGAAAGTGAATTGCCCTCATTAACAAACCACATTCCATGTAAACCATAATGGAGCCATGCATTTATTTTAAACACTTCCTCGTGTACTTCCGACACGAAACCGCAAGTGCAAAGAAGTCGAAGCCGGCGCCGGCGCATCGACGACGTCACTGGCTGGCGTCGCTAGTAATCGAGTCGAGAATCGAAGGTCGCGTAACATGAACCATCCACTCGCTTCTGATCTATTCATGAGCTTCGCTGTTCGTGCGACTTTTTGCGCTCTATAAAGAAATCCACAAAAATTACATTTTGTAGGTTGACGGTTCTAAGTGGCAAACGCTTATTCTCCTTTAAAATTCCACGACTTTTTCAATAGCCCATTGTATAAATGATTGCTTTTTAAACTGCAGATTTCTTAGAATCTCTATAGCGTCAAGGGTTATTTGTCCAGTGCGTGTATTTGTTAAAGCTTTACATGTAAACGTCTTCGAATACGAGGTACCTACTAAGAGGTAAGAGGGGTCTTCAGAAAAAAAGTTTTTAAGAAACTTTGAATGTGCTATGACACATTAATAATAGTCCTCTTCTTAAAGAACCTGTACGCCTATATTAATGGGTTCACGTCAGTACACCGAGTTTTTGAAACACTATTTCTAAAGCATCTATCCGTTTAGATAAAATATAGAATGGTTCTAATGCTTTATAAAGTTGGTTTATCGTATTTAGTGTCGTCTTTTTAATGAATTATCAGAGTCAAAATCTCTTCAATATCTGATCGTTGACAATGCAAGACTTCTGCACGCACATTTTCTACTGTGCATTCTATTGGCGTGCTTATATTGGTGAAAGTGGATGCACAAAACGCCGTCTTAGCTTCGATCTCAAATCGGAATACCTACTACCAAACCGTTCATTACTTTTGTGAGAGTTTGTTACTTTTTCTGTATTATTGTGAATTTGCATACAATGTGATAATTAGGAATCAGAAAAAAATGAAAGCAAAGTTCTACAATACAATTACGTCGTATTGTGTAACGTTTAATATAATTTTAATTACATAATACCCTGAATCTCGCATGAAATGAAAGTTCCTAGTGCCTACCTTATCTTTTGCTACTTGCAATGTGTGGCCATTTCTCGCCCTTACCAGTTTTTATGTGACTAGTTGACTACGTGTGTTTGACGTCATCGGTTTCACTACATCAGCGTCAACCGATAAAAGCGTTTTATGAATAACATACGTATCAAGTACATACCTACGCAAATGTTAATTCAATAACATGTTACGAAATTGTTAGTCGACTCATCACGAATGTTCCCCATTTCTATTAAACAGTCTGATCACGATTAGAGCGTGTTTTGTTTAAGTTGCTTGTTATAGCTAGACCGCTTAACTGAGTCCTCGCCTGCGATAGATACGCGGAGCGGTAGGTAGGTACGTAGGGCCTCGTACGTACGCTCGTACTTGTGGCAGAGGACCTATGTACCTCCTGCCCCGCGTACCTACCGCAGGCGAGGACTCAGTTAAGCGGTCTAGCTACAGTTCTTTGTTTTAACCACATACTTATTTACAAGGTGGAGATTCGTGAGTGTGACGTCATCAAGGACGTTAGGGTCTCTAAATACTTCTTGGTATTTTGCAGGTGACATTTTTCCTCTCTACAACTCATAGTGTACCTACCTACGCGAGTCTATTCAAACATTTATCGATAGACGCAAGAGAGTTGCGGCGCAATTATCAAGTTGGTAACGCAATCGTTTTGGAGGACGACCACATCTAGGCACACGGTAGTGTCTCAGGCCTAGTTAGAAAAATCCCTGAATATGTGTATGCTTACAGGGACCCATTTAACCCATCCTCATAAGTTAACAACTTTGTGCTGTTATTAATGAAAATGTATTTAACATATACATATAATCACGCCTCTTTCCCGTAGGGGTAGGCAGAGACCACTTCTTTCCACTTGCTACGATCCTTACATACTTGTTTCGCTTCGTCCACTTTCATTATTCCCTTCATACATGCTCTTCGGTTTAGGGTACTCTTGACCTGCCCCCCGACCGCCTAACCGGTTGCTTTGGCTACGTATATTGTTTATGACGTCATCTTGTCATCTACTTAATAGGTATAGGCATATATCGAAAGCTATAGCCTATAGCTTTCGATATTGCTTTCATAGGCGGTACGAAATGACAAGACGACGTCATAAACTATACACGTAACCAAAGCAATCGGTTAGGCGGTCGGGGGGCTGACTTTTTCCAAGACGTCCCTGATTTGGTCTCGAAACGTCCGCCTAGGTCTACCCTTACCAACACTTTCATTCACACTCGCCTTATACACTTTTTTCGTCAATCGTTCTTCATCCATTCTCTCGACATGGCCAAACCATCTCAGCATACCTTTCTCAATTTTTGTCACTACATCTTCTTTCAGACCACAACGTTTCCTTATCTCACTATTTCTTATCCTGTCACTCAGTTTTATTTACACATATTAAGTAGGTAATAATAACTTAAAAAGCAATGAAACCCCAAACTCGTAAAATATTTACCAATATTTTACAAGTTAAGTTATATGTTACTACAATATTAAGCTTAATACCTGTATACTAAAGTATTACAGTGTACTAAGAATTAGGTAGGGTATACTCATTGCTCATTTTATGTCCCCACTGCTGGGACACGGGCTTTCCCTATTATGGATGGATAGGGAGAACGGGCTATTATATAGGTACTACCACGCGGGCCCAGTGGTGCATTGATGGTTGTTAACGACTGCTAATGCAGCCGGGATCAACGGTTTTACGTGCCATCACTTCCGAAGCACGGACGAGCTTGAGATTATACATTTTTGGTCACATCGCAGACCGGGTACGTTAAACCACTGCTGCCATCGAGCATCGAGGATATACCCTTTATAACTTTGCAGTATTCTTATATCATCATCATCATCACCATCATCTCAGCCAAAAGACGTCCACTGCTGGACAAAGGCCTCCCCCAAGGATCTCCACAACGATCTCATTCTCATCTCTCATTCTTTATGTAGATAAAAAAATCAATTGTAGCTTTTTTGAAAACGGCTTATTGGTCATGCTTAGACACGAAATAATTCATTTGGAGACTTAAGAAGTAGCGGTAAATTCATCCGATTTTTATAGTCTAGCAAATACATAAAACATAGTTAATTACGAAAATCGTTAAATTAGTGGGTACTAACAAGAAAACGCACGTGATTTAAAACAGAACGAAGGTCGCCGCCCGACTTGGAAATTAAACCGCGTAATATACACCTATTTGTGGAATGTTAGTACTTGAGACTTATTAAGTGCGACCTCTCAATTTTAAAGCCACGTCTAAATTTTGATAGTTATTATTTAGACAAAATGCAGTTCGCCATCTCACCTGATGCTAGGTGACGTTTCGGAAACCTACTTTATTTAATATGAAAAGTCGATCATCGATTGTTCTTTCCGTTTTACATTACAGCCCGCTTATTATTTTTTTATGACATAAGCGCCCGTCGTCATTTATTTTTAGGACAGATGCTTATCATTGATTTAAATTTCGATCCGACAAACTTGAGATAGGAATGAGCTCCATCCAGAAACCGGGTGTATCCTATTAGGTATTTCTATTGATAGAAATACTGGGACTCATTCTCCCACTATATCCATTGCTGGCGGCGGCGGCAAAAAACACTGCATCACCTCTTATCCATACATCTGCGTAGTGACGAGGTGGCTTTGTGTAATTTGTACTGTAGAGTATGTGATGGAAAATTATTCACCAAAATGGAAGATTATTAATTTTTTTTCCCCATTTATTTATTTTTTGTTTAACGAGAAGTCGTGTTTTTATTTTATTATTTTGATTAAATTCTAAATACCTCCTTAGAATTTTATTTATCAGTAATTTAACAGGCCGTCATAAATATTAAAGTGGAGACAGATTCACAAATAACACAACTGCGTTTTTTGCCGCAATAGAAATAATGGGATATAATTTGGAAAAATGCTAGTCCCACTTTTTCTATTTTGTAATTCCATGGAAATAGTGGGATACACCCCAGAAACCTCCTCGCGCATTTACAAAAGAATTTTGCACGTCAGAATACGTCATAATAGTTACTCGACTAGAAAGTCTTGGAGAATCTACGAAGGCCTAAGGTATCGCTCGCGTGATGCCGCCGGCCCCCTAGAGACCACCGCGGTTCGATCGGTCACTACGGTATAGCTGCGATGTAAAGGTCATATGTGGCCAATAACAACACCTATACTCATAATTTCGGTAAATCTTGTTGTGATATTAAGTTACATACTGTGTAAATTCTGATATGCCTATACCAGGGCTCACGTAGTACTTACTATCATAACATTTAAGATCTCATTATTTTTCTGTGTATATGATTACTTTTATTCAAAAACTCTATAATGGAAATCAATTAATATATTAAATACAAATGGGAATATTATTTAAACAATACTATGTGTAACATGAGACAACTGACAGTAACGTTTGCACTGTAGAAGATACTACAGAGGAAAAATATTTTGCACAAGGGGCCTATTTATAACTCGCTTGATGTAAAAATAGAGCTTCGTGAGTGTACGGTCATCTGTTTAATGTATATTATTCGATTTTAATCTTTATGTTTAACGTGATAAGGAGTAAAACAATTATCAACGTTAAATGCAGTTGGTGCGTTGCCGAAGCAGCCACAGGAGTTCAATAGTACATTAATAGCGTACAGAATAAGCGAACCAATAGAAATTCTTATGCATTGTATGTTGACCTCTGTAGTACAATATTTCTAATAATAACCATTTATCTCGTTTTGTTCCAATAAGCAATTATCATACATCGCAGTTATAATTTAAGAATATTATTTACCGCACATGTAATGTAACGAGGTATTCTGTAATTTATGCTGTTGTTCTTCCATTATATGTTGTAAGAATGAGCTGATATGTAAAGAAAATGTAAATTTGTGGAAGATCCTAGGAATAGGATATAATAATTATTGTTTCATCATCATCAGCCCATTTTATGTCCCCACTGCTGGGGCACGAGCCTTCCCTATGGATGGATAGGGAGAACGGGTCATAACCCACTACGCGGGCCCAGTGCGGATTGGTGGTTATTAACGACTGCTAATGCAGCCGGAACCAACGGCTTTACGTGCCTTCCAAAGCACGGAGGAGCTCGAGATGATCAATTTTTGGTCACCCATCCGATGACCGGCCTTTGCAAAAGTTCCTTAACCGCCGCACTGGCAGACCGGGCGCGTTAACAACTGCGCCATCGAGCTTCTCTTAATTATTTAATTAAGATAATGAACTATTTGTGAATCATATCTTAAATCGAATCGAATTGATCTTGTGGGACAACAATTGTTTTGATCATAAGGGAATCTGGAATTTACTCGTTATAATTACGCAGTGAAACCAACCATACCACCAAACGTTTTATCGGTGACTGGACCAGTTCAATCATACAAAGTTTTTAGGGGATCAATATAAACCAGCAAAATGGTTTTCGAAAATGTACGGGGCTTATCAATAGGGGTATTTGCAATTTTATTACCTTTGAATAAATAAAAACATTTTTGGAACACCATAGGTAATAAATAAGAGTGGCGGTACCTTCATATAAGTTGAAAAGCCCTAGAAAAAACTCAATTCTACAAATGTAAATCAACAATCAATCAATCACAATCACGTAATACTTTTTATGAATGTAATGTTTTCTTGTCATCATTCAAATTTTCAAATTTTAAATAAAAATAATCGATTAATAAGTCGCTAAACTGCGTACAAATCTAAAACAATAACTTAGAGGTAGAAGCAGTACGAGTCTTTACATCTCACTCGCACCTCTCTGCTTGCAAGCGGGCTTCACGAGCTCTATACATGCGTCTCATCTAACGTCAACAAAAGTACCTACTACTAATAAACATGACACTGATATGTACGTATCTATATATTCTATGAAACATTTACAACCTAATCGAAAGCCAGCTTGCAAATGATGTTAGCAACCACAGAGATACCTGACATAAAAATTAAAATAACTTTTTCGTTAATTTCCTTTCCTTAAATCGTAAAATCTGCCATTCCCAGTAGTATTTAAGTGGTATAAAGTGAGAAACTAGTAATATTCTATTATATTATTGGTATTCCGCTTTTTTCTTCAAAGGTTGCGTTTTTAAAGTATTGCGACAGTAGTTTAATTTTTCCTTCTGGTAACACTCTCACGTAGCCATTTTGGTTGTATTGTTGTTAACTTCACTTTTGTTTAGGTACGTTTGAATTTGATAGTTTCAGTTGTCAGGTGTTTTTCAAAAATTCGTGAAGTTGTGGTGATAAGTACAATGCTATGCTTGATATTGTTTGCTTGTGAAGGACTTTAATTTGTGCAAGTGTAGGTCAGTGAGGGAAAGGTAAATTGTTTGGTTTTTTCACTTTTACCTACTCCAGATTTGTGTATTTTGCAAACTAGTAAAAGTCATTATAGGCATTTTAATAGATCTATGTTCAATACTCGTTGAATTGTTGGTTCCCATTCAAAGAGATTATATGTTGTTGGTGTTGCATACTTTTTTCGAACAACAAGATGCTTAGAATAACCTCTGAATAATTTCACTTTGAGCGATTGTTTTAGTTATCAGGTTTAATTACACTCGGCGTCAAAAAAATCGCACCTCTTAGAAAATCACTTTCAAATGTTATTTACTCTTGATATGCACATGCAGTCGCATTAATTATGATTTTATTTACAAGGTTACTTAATTAACTTAATAAAAAACATTACTTTTCATTATCAAATAAAACCTAATGCAACAAATAAAGTGTCACAAAAATTCGATGCAAATTTTGCTACCCGTGAGAGTTGCTAGTTGCGCTTCCTTTGTGGGTATAAAACGGTCAACACGGGTTCAATGTGGGTCATTCGCTATTCAACCGTTGAAGAGGACACACGCACAGATTTTGATGGATACCACAGCTGATAAAGCCGCTCAAGTGGTTGCACTACTGCAATCAGGGGTGCGGCAGTGTGATGTCGCCCGGCAACTGAACCTGAGCCGTTATTCCGTTCGAAGAGTGTACCAGCGCTTCATAGAGACCGGTGGCTATATCCGCAGACACGGTTCGGGTAGACGTCGCTGCACTTCGGAAAGAGACGACCGGTTCGTTGTGTCGAACTCTTTGAGAAATCGTTTCTCCAACGCTGTTGAGTTGCAACAGCAGCTCCAGGCAGTTCGCAGACGCACCGTAAGCGTATCTACGGTTAGAAGAAGATTGAAGGAGAAGAAGATAGCGGCCCACAGAGCTGCTACGGGTCCAAAATTGACTGCAGCGCATCGGCGAGCCCGCTTGCAGTTTGCTCGTGACCACGTCGATTGGACCCTTGAGCAGTGGAGAGCTGTTCTCTTCTCAGACGAGACGCGAGTGTGTCTTTTCTGCAACGACCGACGGAGAAGAGTATACCGGAGGCAGGGTGAACGTTTCGCCCAAGCCTGCATCCAGGAGACGGTGGAATATGGTGGCGGATCCTGCATGTTCTGGGGCGGTATGTCTGCTGCCGGCAAAACCGACCTTGTCTGCGTCTCCCGGACTGGAGGTGCTCGCGGACAAGGGTCGCTGACTGCTCGCCGCTATGTCACTGAGGTCCTGGAAGTGCATGTGGTCCCCTTTGCCGAATCTTTTGGCGAGGGGTTCACATTAATGCACGACAACGCTCGCGCTCACACTGCAGGCATCGTGAGCGACTTCTTGCAGAGGTCCCAAATCTCTGTGATGCAGTGGCCAGCGCGAAGTCCGGATCTGAATCCTATAGAGCACCTCTGGGACCATCTTAAACGTAAGGTTCGATCTCGGGATCCAGCTCCTTCGACTCTACAGGAGCTCCAAGACGCGGTGATTGAAGAATGGGGGCTTATCCCTCAAGAAGAGCTCCTGAAGTTGGTGAGGTCCATGAGGGACCGTATGGAAGCCGTGATCAGGGCAAGGGGGGGTAACACTAGATTTTAAGTTAATTTTAAGACACTTTTTGTACATTTTTCTTTGTAAATTATCTGTTGTTAATTAGGACTTAATTAAGGATTTTTATTATTTTATTAATTTTAATGTTGTTTGTATAATTATAATTAAACAGAAAGTTAAATTTAATTGTTTTTTGATACTCCTTTTTGTTACCTTTCTAATGATACCCAACACTATCCTCTACATAAGGTTTAAGAATTTTTAAAGATGATTTTTAAAAGGTGCGATTTTTTTGACGCCGAGTGTATAAGTAGGTAGATTAGTATGAGTATTTATATTTTCATCTTTTATTTAATATTAGTAAAATACATAAAAGCGTGCAGCAAAGCTTGATCACATCACAATAGAAAACGACTTAACTTTAGCAACGTTTAGTGTTGTTAGCAAGATTTGGAGCTTCGGGGCTTGCCCTAATCTCAAGCCCTAGGCACGCCACTGGGTAATAATAACTCACGCGTTGTCGACTACGCTAAGGCCTAAGTTATTATGCCTCTATGTCCAGTCATTTTATTGATCTCATATCTTTCATTCAGGATCACAGCAGGATAATTCTGATCGACGGCAGAAATAAGTATGAGGGTAGGAGCTACCCAAACGAGTTAGTTGTACCGTTACTCCTGCTATCTACCTAGCTGGTATCCACTTCAGTAACGAAGATGAAAGCATAATTAGCGCTAAATCGTTATTTATAAAGCCATTATGGCTAACAAATTATTTTCACTGTTTTATGTGAGGCGGCGTGAAGTGGTGTAGTGGAAAGCGTTGGAAGTAAGATAAGGTTCGCATAAAGCGTGCAGGTCCAGTTTGCTATCAACTATCGATACAGTAATATATATTGCGTTTGATAAAAGCTTCTCGGTTTGTTGACCCACATCAGTGCAAGTTTCACTGCATAAATCGATCCTCAAGCGCATTTTCATCATCCCGATTCGAGTTTATAGAGTAGGATCCGATGTTATTGTCGGAGCAGCTCTTTGAGATGAATTTCGTATTATTGCCAAGCTGATGTTGCTTTCATAAGCAAACCAGTAATTAAAGTTTCCTTGTCTATTGCTTGACATTTCTATTTAGCCTTTATGAAAGTTAATTGTGTCTGCTTTTGTACTTTTTTCTTTAAGCAAAGTCATTTAACTTGTTTGTACACGCACTGTAGAAACTTCAAGGTCAGGTAGCACCCTCAGTTTTATAAAAAAAAACGAATTTAAGTATGACTAAAAGTCATTCCTCTTTAGATTGTCATAGTAATTTTATTGTTAGAAATTAAATATTTACGTTTTTCGATGTTACACCATTGTTGGGTTCAGAAAGTCGTCAATTTCCAGAAATTGTATTTTAAGTCTAAATAGACTAAAAATACAATTTCTCAATACAATATCTGATAGACCGGACATGACACTCAGATTTGCTACGAATTTAATAAAAGAACTAGGTTGTATTTTATTCTTGCTTTAGTTGATAGAACTGAGTTGGGACCCTAATACAGTATGTGCCCAAACGCACTGTATTGTTAGGACGATTCCTCGATAATAAATTACGTGTAAGGTCTACCCGCGTCTAGGTCGTAATTAATAGTTCCACTCATTATGGAGCTTACGCCCAAAGCTCTACTGTTTTATTACTAATGTTCATTACGTGAAATGCTTTGAAATTATGTTAACATAATATGACGCATGGCGCAGCCACGTCGGCTACGCCACCCAATTGCAATTCAAGCGTCGCCGTCGCCAGAACGATTCGGCGCTTGCCGGAAACCTCCTACGAAAAGCACCATGCCAGTTATAAAAACCTAACACAATCTATATCATTGCAATTATAAAAAAATAATGGATCTTCATAGCCCTCCTCGGTCGCATGACGCAAATTGCGATAGTCATTTTAGTAATGGACGTGGGAATGTAACTACTTACTGAAGCACGGCACTTCGTAGACATATTTGCAATGCAACCGAAACGCTTTATGTGGGACACGGGTGCTCAATGAAAATTCAACTGTAAACTGTCGATAAAACAGCTAAATGATGTAGTTGGTAGTTTGTACGAGACGTTATTAATTATTTTTATGTGTTTTATGTTTATGTTTTTAGTGTTCGCGTATTGTTCGTTCCGCGGCACTACCTGTTAATTTAGTTAATTTTGTTAACTTAATTACAAATGTTATAGATATTAGAGCATATATGCTGCTTCACATATAGCTGCTATTTCACATTATGCCCTGAAGATAATGTGAAACAAACTGAAAAACTTTCCAGAACAAAACTAAAAAAAAAACTACAGTCTTAAATTTAATGCTGTGATAAAACTGTTTAGGACATGGTGATTTGTATGGTGGCAGAAATATGTTTATTTTATTTTGATTTAGTGTCTGGGATAAAGTTCTTCAGTTCAGAGTACACAATAGTCATCAACCTCCCTACAACACCCACAACAATACAAAGACTTTTTTATAAACTTAAGTAACCTTTCCGTAGTCTTAAATGGATTACCTTTTTATAATCCTGCAAAGAAACGACACTGAACAAGCCACGTGTAGCAAACTATATGTAATACACATTATTGCATTTTTGTTTGGGGAAGGTTGCTTTGCCATTATAGTCTAAAAAATTGGTAGCCCTGTGTGTGACCCAGTAGCGAGACTGCATTTGCTTTCCCGGCGATGCGCCAAGTTCATTGGCACCGACCACTCGCCCAACTTTCCGCACCGATCAAGCCTAAAAACTGACACGATATTCTCAGCTAATAGAAAGTACTTAGTTTCGCCAGTGATGTCTATTTCAAAAAACATATTACAAGCCCGAAGGAAAGCTTTGGCAAAACGAAATCGACTTACTGCCATCTAAAACACCATTAAGTATTCGCTTTTGAATCTATCATTATGAATCATTTAACCACTTTCTAATGTTGTTATTAACGTCTATTGTGTTTGAGTTGATTGGTAGTGATTCAGAAGCTATCCCCTGAAGTGGATTGCGGTTCCATAAGGTTTTTGTCTTCGAAAAGTTCAGTTTTGCGTCAGAGTGATTCTCAAAAATTTAAGATGGTAGTTTTTTTTAGATTTATCCTTGATAGGTACTTACATAATAAAAGTCAAATGGAGTCTGTTTGTGAGAAAAGAAATTTAGTGATTGTGACAACTATAATAACAATCACAAAAAGCATATAAATAATGAACGAACATAACCTTAGTATGATGTTGAAAGCATTTCGGTACAGTGTTGTTATAGTATCAATTTTCCTATTGTAAATTAAACTACTTCGCAACCATTTTATCAATGAGAAATCGATTTGGTCGATCCATAGTTGGCTTTATTGGGCGCACCTTATTATCTGGGTTGTTAGACATGAAGCGATCCTATTTGCAATCAATGGAGATTAACATAAACTGCGCCGTCGGATGGGGCTTGGTGCCTTCCCAGCCTCGTGACTAAACATGCACTTCAGTTCAGCTAAACCATCTTAATTTGACATTGTTACAATACTTAAATTTTCTTGGTTAAGGAGAAAATAAATTCATTTACTTCATCTTAGCCAAACGAAACAAATCGATGGTTAATCATTTTAGTAATTTAAGGGCCAATTTCACCGTCCCGAATAGAAACCGAGTTTAATAAAACCTGGTTTCGACTAATCGAGTTCAAAGCTTAGTCTTGATCGCGGTTCACGTCGCACCGATTTCACCGGCTTCGTTTTGATCCCGTTTTTTAAAACTTAGTTTAGCTTTGACAAAGAATGAATGAATGAATGACATGTCATCGACTAAACGTTTTTTTATTTTTTATTTTTGTTCTGGCTTGGAACTAAACGAATTGCCTTAAAAGAAATTATTCCTTCTTCTTAGATTAGGCATTTATATAGGTACCTATGTTAAGCAAATAATGCTAGTGGTGTGCTTTACAACATTTTGGTATTGTAGTACTTACCTACTGTTTAATATTACTTAGGTACTACTATTTATTTATTAGTTTGATTTTAATATGTACTGACAGACACCAAAAAAAGGGAATTTAACTAAGCGTAAGCTCTTTTTTTTAGTAAATAATACAAGTTTTATTCAGCTTCACAAAACATGAGGCCTGTTTACAGATGTAACTATAAACTAGATATCATACCAAGATTTTATCAAAGAAAATGTAGTTCTAATAAACACATAACAATAGCGAAATTCACCACACAACAAAACAAAGTGTATCTTGCAATGCATCAAGAGTGTCGAAGTGTTCTTCTCTCTCGCGTATCCATCTGGAGCGACATACAATAAACTCATCCTCATTAAAATTTTCGTCAAAAGCTAGTGCCAGGGCTCTTTTCATCTTTGTTTTATATGGCTAACAAAATGATTATTTCATTCTTTAAAAATAAATAAACAAACCAATCTCCCGTACTCCGCACAATCGTGACAATGACAGGCAAACAGCTTTAAACGCGTTTAGCTAAGCTAAACGTCGAAAATCGGCCGTTCAGAAACTGAACCAAGTTCAACTTGAACGACGTTTAGTTTATGCCGGTGAAACGCAACCTTGAGAGCGGAACTCAGTTTAGCGCGTAAACTCAGTTTAACTCGAATTGATCGCGTTTAATTTCACCGGTGAAATTGGCCCTTAATAAATTAGATGTTCAAAAGTAAGTAAGTAATGTTTCTTGCTATTCATATAACTGCACCAATATAGTAACTCACTAGTTTAGTAAAGAAAAGTTATTGTGCTGTCTTGTGCGTTTACAGACCTGTGTCTGAAATTTCAAAGTTTATTATCTTTTAAACAAATAGGTACGCAAATATTAATGAAACATTCTATACGTAAAGAAAATACAGAAATATTGTGTCTTGTAATTTACTATGGAAAGTTGTAGTTGCATGAATTTGTTTAAACTTGTTTCTGTATTTTCATAAATATGACTAACACTGAAGCGCAAATCCTCTTTCATAAATCGACATGAAATCATCCTCAACCCTTTCAGCTTTTTCTAAATTCACGGCTTGTCTAAACTCTTGGAAGTTGTTTAGTCTAGTCGTGTCGTGCTTAGGCTTTGGGCTCATTTTACTGTGTAGTGTTTGTTAGTCTATCGCTTGTGGATATTTTGTAGTATGACCAAGATTTCTCTCAGAACTTGGTAATAATTATGTCACTCAAATAATTCAACCAAACGAAAAAGTATAAATCTTTAGAAACTATTAACAATATTCATTATAGAGTAAATTTGTAAGTACCTACCTTAAATTAATAAATCATGGAAATCAACTTAGTTTCGTCTACTACATGACCTTTCTTGTTTCCGGTTTTCATTTAGTTTATCAAGCCCTAAGTTGACCTTATTCAACGGTTCACAGCTTCGGGCCTCTAGTTTATTAATAGTAACAGATTTCCCATCGATTAGTTTAGGTTTATACAGTAAACGAGCAATACAAGGTCATGGTACCGCACCAGTCAGTACCACGCGAGTTTTTTTGCGCTTTGTGCTGTTATTGTCTCCAGAGAAATCGATAGAATAAAAAGACATGTTTACACTAAACGAGCGTTCGGGAATCGTCTGTTTTGCCAGACAATGCTTTATTTATTACTCTTAGAACATCAAACTTTAATTTTATCGTAAAATTTCCTGTATTTTAGTTGTTATTTTTCTGGTAATGTCCTGTGCTGTTCGTTAATTGGACTGCTGATTTGCGGAAACGTTAAGAATAAACAAAAGTGTAGAATTTGGTTGCAAAAAAGACGACTTGCCTCGGGTGTGCAGTCCTCTGTGTATAATAATAAATGCAAATTGAACATTGCTTAAAAGGGCTATTCTCGAAAATTTTGATTTTAATTTCGATAAGATTTTTTTCTAAGTTAGATGTAATGAGCGTGCACTTTGATAATGAAGTTTCAATTCACAGACTTAAATTAATAGGTCTTTATCACGTTAGCGAGATATCAGCAATTATTTTTCAAAGATTGTAGCATCAGTAATTTTTCTTTTTCTCCGAAGTATTCGATTAACGATCATTCTCTAAAACTGCCGTTGACGTTCATGCGCAAGTAATAAAACCTGTGAACGTCGTAAAAAGTTCACCTGCTGATCTATTGGATAGTTTTCGTCGGCCGCACCACAACATTTAAATTTTTCTTTAACTTTTTTTCAAAGATATTTTGTCTGCAGCGTAATTAGGAACAAGGCGATGCTACGTCCGATCTATTCTTGTGGTGCAGAAGTGCGTTTTTCAAGGTTGAGTTCTTGACCCATATTACTGATAACGAATATGATTTTTGCTTCAACAATATTTTTCGTCTATATTTATCACTCACAATCGGTAGTGCGCTGCTTTCTTTACTTAACGTGTACTGAATATGATAAAACGACACGACAATACTAGACTATACGAATATTTTAACACCAATAATAACATAGGCCTCAGCGTCGGCACTGAGTTATACCAATGCCATGGTGTTAAAGCATCTACACTACACACGACGTTGACCGCCAACCATCATTGGCCAGGCATTGGGCCTGTTTGCCAACTCTATAATAAAATAAAATCTGACATATATATAAAATTATAAAACGATTCACGTTTTTTATCGATTTTAAATGTACGTCATTTAGGATAGGCATATAAAATAGTGCCACAATATTAAAATATACTTTATGACTACTAATATGATTACGACAAGAGGACTTATTTCTCTAAATTAATGCAATATACTGTGGAGCAAACGCTGCTATTCTGGATATCAAGAACGGGCACACGAAGCGTTAGTTTGATTCTCTAGAGTATATACTCTGTTTTGGAGTATGGTACTCGGTTTGGTTGGTGGTATTGCTTTATCTGCTATGTCCGCTTCGCTAGCTAACGCTACCACCATCTTATCTAAGACAGCCACCAAAATAGCGATATTGCTAGCTTTGTTACGTTCTTACAGTTAGAGATTTACTGATCGTAATAGCCAGCTATCCCCATTAGTTAGAGTTTCCGATTAAAGGAATGTTTTCCCGTTTCCGTTCCCGAAGAAAAAAACTACGTCTAAGCAGTGAAGTTGCGCTAAAGAAGGTGGATAATTTCTCGTATTCCTATGCACTGTTTCTGCATTAGGAATCCGTATCATTACTAATACTGCGTACTTGCTAAGGTTACATGTCTTTGTTTTGATATGACTATAATGTTACCTCTTACGTGTTAGGAATATGAGTCAGTCTTGATAGTCTTGAATAATGACTTGAAGTAAATTCCACGGTTTTCATTTTAAAGAAACGACTGTTTAATTGTTCACCACTTAATAAATTATTTGTAATGGAGTCCTATTGTTTTCTTTTTTCTTTGGTTCGTTCACTTTTGCAACATATATTTACCGTTATGGTGTTGCGGTGCGTCGTGTCGCTGTTTGTGACAATATGTACAGTATAATATAATAATATATTCATTTCAGTTTATAACCTTAATTATTGCTGTTCGCAAGGTTTGACGTTTCAATGTTTTATGTAGAATCGTTTATTTCACCGGATTGTTTTATCTAATATAGGTACCTCACTTCAGCGAAAATATGACGTTTGCTATCAAGGTATTCATTACTTAATGAAATGGTGTGTGGTGACTGGGGTTTTCGTCATTCCACAATGTGTTGAACTGAAAATGTTTTTATTGCATCAGAACAGGTGGCAAATATTATATCAACACTGACGTTCTGTTTTATTATTATTTAAATGATTATAATATATTTGTTGCCGCTATTTCTATGTACTCTTTAGGTGTACCTCTTTATACCTTTAACAAAATGCGAGTAACGATTTTGGATACGCTGTATTCGAATGTCGACGATGTTAACACAATCTTTGAATAATTATCTGTTCATGTGAAAGAGATTTGATTTTCTTAACTAAGGCCTGATTTTTCATATATCAATAACATTGCCATTGTGAAGAGAATCTGTCATTATGACAATATTATTCAATGAATAAACTTACTGGCGATTGAAAAATCAGCCCTTAATCCAATTATTTATCTCATAGTAAATATTCCTTTTAAAACAGCTGTATAGTTTAGGTCACTATACTAACATTCGGTTTACTGGCACGCGATTCACTGGTATTTCGGGTAATAACACGTCCTACTCTCACCACATTTCTTTTGTCTGGTGATGGTGCAAAATGCTCTGTAATTTCCTGTCTGAATACTGAAGTGAATGCACTTTGACTAAAGCTTGACTGACGGATACTATGTCTTTAAAATCTCTTGCAATTTCTACTTTTATTAGAATACGATGGTCTGTTGGTTTATATATACTAGGTACTTATATATTTTCCTCTTAATATAATTTATTATCTGTTACGATAGAAGAGTACAATACGAAAGTATCTGATATACTTCGAAAGTACAAAGTAGCATTATCTTTATATTTTAATGTTACGTTTAAATTTCAATATCGTTATGTAATATAAGTGTTATATCAGCCAGTTTGGTTATCTCGATTACATTGTTGCGATTTCAGGGCGGGGCTCGGAGTTTTGTTGGTCAATGACCTTTTGGCTAAATCTTACTTTCTAATGAGATTATTTTTTACTAGCTGCGCCCGCGACTCGGTTCGAATAGATTTTTGCTTCTGTATTCTTTTTTCACTTGCTGTGAAATGAAGAAGAAAGAAGAAGAAAATCATTTATTGACACACACACACACACACAAAATACAATACAGTCAAAACTGCTTTGTTTTAAAAGTAGTAAAAGTGTAGTAGTAAAGTTGTAGTAAAAGTAATAAGAATAAAAGGAAACCAAAAAACAATTTAACGGAAATATAAACAAAATGCAGTTTGTGAGGCCAACAAGGACCCTGTCTCAGCATAATACCCCCATGACACTCGAAGATGGACCGAGTACCGTAGGAGCGCTATTATTCTGACAGGGCCGGAAAGAGACGACGTGCCGCGACGCCGACGAGCAAAATGTCTGATATGATAAATAAATAAAATAAATTAAAAAGAAACAAAGTAATTAAAATACATAATACATTAAATATCTAAAAATAAATGTAATTTAAGATATAATATTAAATATAAATAGCCTTGTGGCTGCAGACAAAAAATCTTAGCTGTATGGGCTAACCGGTTACCTATTGAAACGCATAACGTTTTTAGGCATAAACTGAAAATGCATAATGTTCATGGTCATAATCGTCACTTACCATAAGTCTTTATAGCATAACTTCATAACGCATATCAACATATGGCCGAAATCTGTAAGGCATAATCATGGAAAGGCATAATTGCAATAATCATAATTAACAAAAGGCATAATTTAAATTTGCCATAACATTTAAAAGGCATAATATTCAAAAGGCATACATACATTTGATAAGCATAAACTGACAAAATCCATATATGCGGCATGCAAGCAGCATAGCAGCATGCAAGCAAGCAAGCAGCAGGCAAGCAACATGCAGCAGGCATGGTTTCTGTCACGGCTCCGGCGCTGCGGGGCTCCGGCGGTCCCACGCGAGCTTATCGTCGCAGATGGTTTTCGCTCTCCACCTGCTCCTCAGCTCGCGGGCCGCCTCGCCCCTCCGCGCCTACGCGCTTCTAAATTAAATTCTAGGGGTAGAACAGACAAGACTACGTGGAGTCGGATTTGCAGCGATTCGTTTCTGTCACTGACTTTTGTAGCACAACATTACTAAAAACACGACGTATTAACTTTTAAGACTATATTTTAAATCAAATGAAGGTTAAAATGCTATTTATATAAAAAAATACATAATTTAACTAAGTAAAATTATAGCGAGTGAATAATATACATAATGTTGTTATAAGAAGTGTATTTAGACCAAGTAAAAATTATATCCAATGAATGTTACATCCTTTGAAATAAGTTAATTTGTAATTGTATGAAATGAAATACACCCATTAAAACAACTTAAGATTATGTCAAAACAAAATTATGAATGTTAACAGTTATGCATAGTAAAATTATGCGTTTTAAAATATGCTTAATAAAATTATGTCAAACAAAAATATAGATTTTAACGATTATGATTTTTTACATTATGCCTTTCAACAATTCTGCGTTATTATGTTTATGCATAATAAAATATTATAACCCTGATAACGATAACAACGATACCCTGACTTGGAAATGGAAGTTGAGTATCCCTTATTTGAATATCTAGCTCCACGGAAAATCTTTTATAGTTGAGGAGGAGTCCCTTCTACAAATTGCACGTTATATTTGTTATATGATAAAACAGTAGAAATATAAAAAATATATTTGCTCATAAGAATTGTCAGAACAACCAAAACTATGCACAATCTTTGACCACCCATCCATCATGTTGCTTCGTAGTAGGTATAAGCAATAACTCTTTTTTTCGTATTTGTTCTATCTATTCGTACTTATAAATAAAAAAGGAGTTCCTCATGCTAATGTCAGTGATTCATTGAATCATTTTGCGTATGCAATTTCGTACGGAGCTTGAAATCGCAAGGGCAGACGGGCTTTCACCGTCTTGTCTCATAATCCGTGTACCGTATAATGAAAATATTGTCTGTTACTATAAGTTAAGGTAGAATTTCGATCGTACGGTGATCACCTCCTAACTTTCTGCCGCTGCCTGTCGCTCGGAGGAGTTATTGATTTGACTCAATATAACATGCCTTTGTACATTACGCTTTATGGTATAGTGTCAGAGTCTATTTATGCTCACCATAGCTGACGTGAGCTGTCCATTCATGAGGAACTGTTTCTGGCATCGCAGCGTAAAGAGGATTAGCCCAATTTCGCAGACTTTTTTAACAATGCCGTCTGACTGGTAATCCTTTTAGCTCATGAAAGTGGACTTAGGCTTGAGGTCGAGGCCTCCCAGTCAATCGGGTTCTGTGTTTATAAATAACGCAGTAACTTAAGAAGCATTGTCCCAATAAGTACAGAGCTGACATCACAGTAAAATATAGTTGCTCGAGTACCTCATTGGCCGCAGCTTGCTGTATAATTTATATGTTAATCGAGAGATATTATTACCCGAGAAAACGATTATGAATTTTCAGTTCTACAAGAACCTGGACAGGATTTTTCTCCCTTACAATAAATTGTAGAAAAGCAGCATGCTAACAGTTAAAACAATCATAACGCTACATGTCAATTAACACCACGTAAATATTACTAACTACTAAGCACACAAATTGTCTTATGAATAAAAACGTTAAAGTGACATACTAACCTATTTCCGAAACTTTGCTGGTCAAATAGAGAACAAAGGCAATTAATAATAGTTTATGACTTAAAATATATTAACCTTTCGGATCTTTTTTGTTTAATTACCGATTGACCACCAAGTAAAGAGTGACTTGGGAAACGGAAGTTAATTTATCAAATAGTTTTGACAGGTCCGTAGCACTTGCTTCCGGCGCCACCAATGCCGTATCTGCTGTACATTCATATTTATCGCGACGCTCAAAATAGCCTTTATCTCGTCCGCGGTGAGGTCAGTGGGCGCTGCGCCCGCGCACGCCTCATCATTAACAGCTCTGATTAAAATCCTACTTGTACTCTATTTAATTATTCTAGTACACCATTTCTTAGCCCTGCTGTTATTATCTGAAATTTGCAATGATATTGTCTATACGACTCACGTGCGAGAGATGAAGCATTACATTTTGAACTTACCTCTTGTTCTTTCACATCCTTTCTATTATATCATTGAGATTATACTGTCACTTCTGGGCTAAAACCCCTTTTGCTATTATTATTATACTTGGTAATATCCCTATGGTATCTCCATAATACATGCTACCTGCCAAAATCAGGAGAAGCTTTCAAAAACTTTTATTACCGGCCGGTATTTATAATATTGTGTTATGTGTACATGCAGTTAAATCGTTTCTTTAGTTAGTGCAAGACAATGCCATAAATAACCATATTCTCCGCAAATGATTTAATACTGGGCGGTTCCACTGCGAGAATATTTAGCATGCTGTATGACTAGAATATTATTGCTTATTAAGTTCGTACTACAAATTCTGTAGTGATATTCTTGTGTTTAGTTTGATTATAATTTAGAATCTGGTCTACAATGTATACTCAGTCTTTATAAACGTTTAAATGTTTTTTTACAAAGCAATTGTATTGTAAACGTAAGTTGGTATGACATTGTTGTTTTCACTGCCTGATGAGCTTAGAAAACAAGGAAGTTGTAGGTATTTGTCGCTGAATATAGCTATATTTTAATATTTTTTTTAAGTTGCCTGCGTTCCACTTATTCCGCATAAACACCCGTATCCTCTTATCTCGAAGGATCATTCTTAGCAGATATAATAATATTTATATAAAAAATATGAATAAATTTTATTTAAGCTTTCTATTTCCTGTTTTTCCTCTGTCCCGTTTTTTTTAACTTTTTTAAGTAATTACTTTTTATGCGAGGTGTATTTCCCTATCACATCATAAATTATTTTATAGAGGTTTGAAGTGGTAGGACACCGACAGAAGAACAGTTTGTATGAAAGGCCGTAGTTAGTAAACCAAGAAACCAAAATATGTCTTGACGTCATGTCCGTTTGTGACAGCCAATATACTCCCAGAATGTCAACAGGCTAAATATAGTATTTTTTTTAAATATCTTTAATTTAAATATTTTGTAACACTTTGATGTGATTGCGCAGGGGTTCTTTCTTATTGCTATAAGTAGGTAAGCACTAAAAGGTATTTTATAAAATCCATCCCGAAAGGGAGTTGAATAATAAAATTGGTACTTTTTAGGCTGAAGCTTTGCCTAGAAATATATTCCAGCTTTTACAAAATTATTGTTTAGGAGGAAAAAGATAGAGCAAAACATAAATTAAAATATTGTTCAACTTGCTAATTTTTGCCGTACCTTTAAGACGAAGTAGCCGAAATTGGTTGTAGGGGTTTCTAGTTCTACCACTTAACCATTTCTACACGGGGACGAAGTCGCATGTAAAAGCTAGTTAATTATAAATTCATCTCCATTTGAGTCAGTTGTTTAGATTTACGACCTATGAAAAATGATTGATACACACTTTAAAGTATATAGTAGTCAAGCAATTTGTAATACTTTCGTTTTTATAGTCCGTTATTATTTATTTCATAAGATTGAAAGTTTCTCATTTCACAAATATTATTTTATGCTTTGAATAAATGTTATTAAATTTTGTAAATAAGACGTAGCTTCTCGTTTCATGCTTAGTGATTATACAAGGGCTATTGATTTTTGAGTCACGGGGAAGTACAATTATATTACACATCAAGACGTGCTGGATTGAACGTCGCGTGAATGTGATCTGCATTCATATTTTTAATTGCCTTACAAATACTTCAAACGAACCGTTCACTTAAATGTAAAATGTTGCTGTATGAAACCTTTGTACAATATAACGTTTGCCATATGATTTTTTTCCGGTATTTATATTTTTTGTGTGGACGGCATATTACGCATAACCTTGTCGTTTCTGATGGTTGAAACGAGCTTGCGCCAGACTATGGGTCCATTGCGCAGTTCAAAAGATAATGTAATCTGTGTTTATGCTAATATTGAATTTAAGACACGCCGCGCGGCCGTTGTGACGATTGATTAATTGCCAGCCCTTTTGTGTTGGAACGTCGTAAAATATATATGCAACACGTGCAATTTTATCGTCATTCATTTACATTGTTCGTGTGTGTCGCGTTTCTTGTATTGAAACTGTCGAAATTTTGCCGCAAGCAAGCGGAAAGGCGTGTTTAAGGTAAATTTTAAGATCGTAAAATGTATAGTGCGCAACAAGACAGAAAGGGGCATTAAAACTAAACGGTATAATCGATGGTAGCATAATGTTAAAGAGGTTTATCAACAAAATATATTTAAATATCGGTATATTGTTGATAAACCGTCGCAATAAGCATCGATGCAAAAGAGCAGCTATAGATATAGATTATATTTAAAAAAACTCATCCGGCTAATTATATCTGCATATTCTGGGAACGAAAAAAAATAGCTTTCACAAATATCATTTTGCATTTTGTATATTAAAATTTATTCCAAACACGCTTCCGCCAGGCCCGCGGCTTTTTCTGCATGTGAGTCGGTTTGTCACAATCTGTATCAAGTGCTTACTGAAACATTGTATACTTTGCAAAAACATAAACTATGGCATTGGTATTGGACCTACCAATGCCATAGTTTATGTTATTTGTTTATCTTGACAAATATTATAAAAAGAGGTAGAGTGTTTGCTTGTTCTTCCTTCAAAATGGACTACCAGATCTACGTGTATTTTTGCACTGAGATACCTCTATCTCAGTGCAAAAACGTGTACGTGTAAAGTGTACGTGTTACACGAACTGTTCAAGTAAGCGTTGCGTGTTAGGTAAGCAGCTACAGCTCCAAACAGCTCGCAAAAGAATTATCGCCACCGCACCGTCCTGGTTCTTATTTTGCTAATGACCTTGGCGAGGTCACCCTTGTCTATTTGCACTCGCACTGTAATAAAGCAGATTCTTGATGAATTAAATTGATTAAAAAGCTCGATTGGCCGAAAGCCAATCCGCGAACGCGTCCGTATAAACACTAAGATTATAAAGAAATGTCGTTACGTAATGTCCTACACAACATCGTTTTAACTTCAGAAGAAATTACATTCGGAAATGAATTATGTAAGCACATATAGAGATATTGCTAAACGCGGTAAATTTACAAGCAGTAGTGTTACATTTATTTGTACAACAACATTATCTCTAATCAGGAAGTGTTAGCTGCATTGAATTTTGTAGAGTGGTATTATGAATATTTTTCATTCGTCAAGTCGCAAAGTACAGAGTGCTTTGACCCTCTTAGTTACTACAAAGAAACTTAGGGATTAGCCAGTTACTTTTCTGGTAAAAGATACAATTCATGCGGTACGCCTACAGAAATAATTTTGTTAATCATGTCTCAGAGCGCGACGGACTTAGTCATACAGAAATGGTTGACTTCTACACTCCTCAAAGCTTCATGCATTTGGTATCAGCTTCATAAAACATTCAAACACGAAAATATGGCATACTATGCGTTTTGACACAAATAGAATCTATATTGTAGATTCACATGGCAGAGATATTCATTATTCATGACACGAAGGGTGGAATATGAAATCGACGTCTGTTATTTTGATGAAAGCTGATTCAAGTTCACCAAAGAGCTTAGCGGGTCTGCCTGCCTACTTAAAAATCAATTTGATTTTCATCTATCGTCCATAACTATAAAAAATTTAGTGTCTCTTAAACGGTTGGCATACGAAAAGTGAACGTGTTGGATCGCAAACGTGCTTTGTCATTAAAGAATTCGCGTTGTTCAAGTGCTCATACAGCCAACATGCAAAGAAAAGTTGCCTATGCAGGTTGTTTCGCATGTTGAGTCGTGTCGTCGCAATAATTATTGTGTATATTTATATGAATGCCGCAGACAGGTGGCGTCCTGTCCTGTACATTGACTCCGCGGCCTTGGCGCCCCACGATTCAATGGCTCGCAACACCCGTGTTATGGTGTCGGCATTAAGTTTTTTATTGTCAAGGTCAACAACTTCGTACGTACGAGTCTAGCTGGCTTCGAGCGCATTATTTTTATCATTACATTTTTTGTTTAAGTTTACGTTTAGCCCGTACCACTTCTTAAATGCTCGTGTTCAATTACAGTAAAAACCGGCCAAGTGTGTTTGTCGGACATGCATCAAGTTAAAAGATCCTAAGATGTATTGAGTTAAGGCGCAATAAATGAAATTGAAATACATTGTGAGCTTGTAAGAAAGACTAATTTGAATATTTAAGCTCAATTTTAATTAAGTTTTTTTTTAAGTTCCAGAAAGAAGTTTTTCGAAAATTCTAAATATCCAAAGTAAAAAAATGTTATACCCAATTCTAAAAACTGAAACTACCCTTCTTGTGTTATTTGACGTCAGTTGTCACCTAAACCTCTGAGTCACATGCCTGTGGAAATTTTATCCGAAGCATTGCAAAGATTGTGAAATTTAGGGATGTTTTTTAGCCGTTCCGGTTCTCATACAGAAAATGTCGTCAAGAAGGGTGGTTAGCTGCTACTCCTACCTAACTACCTATTTTCGCTGTTAGGCAGAAATGTCAAATAGTATTATAAAGTCCCGTAAAACTACTGGGTATAGTGGCATTATAACCAATTCATTAGGGGCGACAATGCGGTCTATGCCCATGGTTATGTAAGTGTCAATAGACTGCACAGTACACAGACCTCTTAACTTTAGACGGACGCGGACGGTACGCCTGTTTGCCGTCTTAGTTAAATAAAAAAGAAACTCGGAGTTACTGAAAGTTTTTATGTAATGAAAACAACAGTCGCAATATTCTTACAGAAGCTCAAAAACTGCTCCAAATATCAAAATGTTAATAATAATGGTTACAAAGCATGTCCAGTGCTCTATTTGGCCGATGATATCGTGACGTCATTGATGTCTGCGGCTTGTCTGCGGCCACTTCCCAGAACGGCCGGCCGCAACGCCTTCCTGCTTCTCTCGCCCCCATTTTCATTATGAATGAAATGTGATTCGAAACAAATGAATAGTCAGTGGCCTCAGACAATGTGACACGGCCTAATTGACTTTTCGCCGGCTGACGTCACCGCGCCGACGCACTATGGGTACGCTTAAACGAGAGCTATGCCATATAAATGGTTTTTTCGGAGGTAAAATTATACCATAGATTGTAGCAAGAAGATATGACAACCATAAGTATACTTCTCTCTGCTTCTATTTAACTTAATTTTATGAAGACAAAGAAACATCTGAAGTTAAAGAAGTAATTATAAAAATAATAATGTAAGTAATTTTATGAAGACAAAGAAACATCTGAAGTTAAAGAAGTAATTATAAAAATAATAATGTAAGTATTGTTAAAAAATATATAAGAGTTTAAGTGACAGCAATGCCATTTTAGAAAGCACAACACGCGTACTTTCTTGTAAAGTGTTAAAATATATAGTGTGTAGTGTATTATATGTAAAAATATAAATTAAATAAATACACATTAGTTACGTTTCGTGCTGTCTGTATAAATATGTTATGTATGAAATTTATTAATCACATTTTTTTAATTCAACTTTTAGCAGCAAGTGCTGAAATTTACCGATGTTCAAGTAATGGTGTGCCGTGTGACTAAATATTAAATGTACATTTAGGTTTTTGCAATTATTAAAAAACTTGTTTAGTAGTTCAAATTTAACAATATTAAAATCTGCGGAGGACTGCTGGCCAAGGGCAGGCCTCCTTTGCCCAGTAGTGAGACACAACATAGGCTAATTTAATAAAATTTAGACTTATGCCTCGAAAATGTATTAATAAACCCACTGTGCGAGACTTCATCTATTGTTTCTGTTGACTCGCTGACACACTATTGATCTAGTAATGGTAGGTACTAGCGAATGGATTTCACTCTCTCCATGTCATCGAACTTTGGACTCTTTGGAGGCAATGTGTGTGGGTGTGTCAAATATGAATTATTAGGAACGACACTGACGTGCAGTAAGATACGCGCTGTCCTAGTTTTTTTTTTGCTCGTCTATGGTTTGTTCCTATTTCTTTTTTGCTTTGCCATATTTAACAATGAAAGTGGGTTACCTAAAACAAAAGATTGAAGTACTGTCCGCCTAGTGCCAAGAGAGTTTTCTTTGTAATTCATAATTAAAATTATACAGTAAACCTATGGATTCGTTAATAATAATAAGACTTATAAGCACATAATAAGTATCGACCTATTTGTACTATTATTGTACAGTTTTACGGCCCTGTTTAGAATCTTTAAGTAGGTACCGTCAATTGTATTGAAAATCAAATTATACGAGGGCACGTTTAGTATTTGCAAAATGCTTCCCCGTCAGAAAGCAATATACCGTTTACCTTGCATGACGCAGCTTATTGTGTTTACACAGAGTATTGTTCTATGTGCTAGTCACTACATAAAAAATATGATGTGTCCAGTGGGTCATGTAACATTTAAATCCTTTAGTTATTATACCTTCCAAAATCATGCTCGGTCACTAATGTTAGGAGTCTGATGTTACAAACTCGTAGTTGTAAATTATCTTGTTATTAAATCTTTTTGCTACAAATATGAGGTCAATTTATGAATGATGAACTATTTGAGCTAGTTTTTGTTTAGAATACGGCTTAAAATAAATTTTCGCTACAGACTGACCGCTTCGTATGATTTGCTTATAGTACTAGGTTTGATTATGTGTAAATGTTTTTCCCACTGTGTGTGGTGTGAGCAATAAAGTATTTATCACTACATAGTATAAAACAAAGTCGCTTCCCGCTGTCTGTCTGTCCGTATGCTTAGATCTTTAAAACTACGCAACGGATTTTGATGAGGTTTTTTTAATAGATAGAGTGATTCAAGAGGAATGTTTATATGTATAATACATGCATATATTTGGACCCGGTAGGTGGCGCTGCTTTAGGGTTCTATAGGATGCGGGTATTCACTCAAGCGGACGAAGACGCGAGCAGGCCGCTAGTCTATCTATAAAAGTTAGAATTCGTTCCTCGAAATTGTTCACACGGGTTCAATCATACCGAAATCAATGTGAAAGGTAGTGTCGCACTGCAGATGACATCTAACCATGCCGCTTCGACAGCCACTTTCTCGACCTAATTTCTGGTGTCTAGATTTTTCCGTTTTGTAAGCTATTGACTTGTATTTATATCTTGTCTCTTCAAGATGTGTTTAGTGCCCATGAAGCTCTTAACTCGTTTCATTTTATAATAAATACATCATTTACCCTACTTTAATACATTAAAATACTGTGAAATTCAGGATTTATGCCTTTATGGTATGCCCAGTATTTTTACTGTATCTCATCAATCTAGTCACGAATAGTCGAACAGAAGATACCTACTGTTGAGTATGAATTTTATGACACAAGTGCAGCAGGTTTCCGCGCACCTATGCACTAGAAAGGAATAATGTTTTACCGCACAAACCAGACTTTCACCCTAGGTTTTTATTTGATTATCATATTTGTAATCAGATCAATCATTACATTTCATTTCACACGAATATTTATGAATAGGATTCACGCGTTTTCTTATATTTTTAGACCAATAACAGATATTTTACAAAATCTCAACTATGTTGATCCTATCATGCGGCAGTCTTTTATTTATTTTATAATCATGGTACCCTAGCAATTATACAATAACTACAACCCTAGTTTAATTGACGGGCTCACTTCAAGGACGCACAGTGGGTAAAGTTATCGTAACTCTCGGCCAACGTACATAAATATACGGTTTTTCTAGCAGCGAAAGCCAAATATTACTATTTACGTAGATAAAATTATAGATCAGGTTTTTCGATAAAATACCGTATCAAGTTAGTGAGAAACAAAGATAACATAATATAATGTGTTATCCCAAAATCTTCCAAAATGATTTATCATAATATTAGATGAAAGAAAACTATCTTTCGTTACGGCTGTGTGGTCGCCCATTGACGACTAATAAAAGTTTATACCTATAAATCGGCACAATCCGACGTCAACAATTCCTCGGCGAATCAAATGAACATTACTCATTGCTTCTAGCAAGCCAAAACCAAACCAATTGTTTTTTTCTGAATGGGAGAATTAGCATGATACATTTGAAATTAACATGATAAACAACTGAACGCATAATATCTTTATTCAAGAATAAGATTTTTTTGGTCAAAGCTTTATGTAAAGATTGGTAGCTAAAGTTGAAATTTAATGATAGGCTCGACCGCCGACAAATTGTGAACAAAAAGCTTTTTGCATCGGAAACAATCTCTTTATATATTAAAGCTGCATTATAAGGCCCGCGGCAATGGTGGCTGTTGTCTTCAATTAACCCAGATCTGTGAGGCATTGTGCGAAGTCTGCGCGGTGTCTGCTTTCTTCATTGGAGCGTAATGAGTGTAAGTAACGAGAGTCGACCGTGTAGGCTTTGAACTGAACGCGATATTTGAGGACCGCTCGCTTAGGTAAGCACAGTCACGAGCATTAACATGTGAACAATATAACTCTTAACACAATGGAATAAGAGTCTAAACTAGTCGAAAGTGTACTTGGGCATAGCCACACCGTTTTGTTGCGTGGAGTATTCGATTCGATACTGTCGTGTCGCGTCGCCCAATTCATCGATGGTATTGATACCGGAGATATTGAATAAAGGAACCATTGGACGTGTTGATGTGGGAATGTTTTAAAAATGTATGAGATATATTGTTAAACTACAGATTACATTGTTAGCATCAACCGCTATCAACTAAAAACCAGTGACTAGAAAGTGCTAACGCGCTTTATTTTAATTAATATAATCATAATAATAAAAATACGTTTATTTTCTCACAACAAAATAATGTTAACAAAGGTTTAATTAGGCTCGCTTAAAGTACAATTACACGAACTATTTTGTGGAAGATTTGTCCCAAATAGGCTATAGATTGCCTGTCATTTATAGCACCAGGTCCCCCGACCTCAGACATTATTTCTAATAAACCTATTTACAGTATACATATTGCTATTACAATATCGTTAAAGTATAACATCCAAATTTATCCAAATATATAACAGAAAGGTGTGTTCATAATTTTATATTCTTACTTACTTGTACATACATATACGTTCTTATGTAAACTTAATTAAAAGATAAGTGAAATTATTATTGTTTGAAAAAAAATTTCTGTCTTCATAGGTTAGGTGTAGGAGCCAAAGCTTTAGTTTCTTTTTTTACATTCAATTTTAGTATTAGGATATATATTAAGGATTTTATTAGCATGGTTATATAGTCTACCGCCAAGATAAGAGAAAAATCTTTTTGCAAAAGATGTGCGAAAGTATTCTTAAGTACAGACGGAATGCTGCCTTCTGGATGTTACAGTATTAGATGAGTAATTAAAATAGATAACACGGACTATACATAAGAGAATGAATAATTGTCTTACAGTGAGGACTTCCGCTATTTGAAATAAGGTGGAGGTCGAGTACAATCTCGGTTTAAATAAACTTACTTTCAATATAAGCCTTTGTGCTCTCTCTAATTCTATTAACTTCGTTTAAGCTGCACCACCCCAAGATGACAAACAAAAGGAAAATATAGATTGAACAAGAGCCATGCAGACATTTTTAATGGTCTTCTTATCCGCAACATGCCTCAGCCGCTTAAAAACAAATGTTAATTTCCTAACTCGTTGGGAAACATAGTGAATATGTTCGGCAAAATTTAGATTTTTGTCAATAGTCACCCCAAGATATTTAATTGAATGAGTTTCTTTAATTTGTGAGCTGCAGCTTTGCAACGGAGGGAAACAACAGTTGTGTGCATAAATATTACAATTAATTATAATTACTGGTGTGTTACGAATGGAGAATACGATATATTTAGTTTTCTCAGAGTTTAGGGTCAATGTGTTGCTAGCGAACCAATGACATATTGTGTTGAAACCCTGTTGCGCTAGCAGGAAAACTTCGTCCCAACTGTCTCCAAAAATGTTAAAGTTGTGTCGTCCGCATATGAAATAATTTTGCAGTTATGGATGTTCAGTTGACACAGTTCATTAATGTAACACAAGAATAATGTAGATCTAGTTATACTTCCCTGTGGAAAACCAAAACTAATAGAAACTTCACTGCTAACACAATCCCCGATCTAAACGCACTGCTTTCGGTTAGACAAATAATTTTGAAAAAGTTCCAGCTGTTTCCCCTAATGCCCAGCTTTTCAAGCATATTCACAAGATTGGGGAAAGATATCGAGTCGGAAGGCCTTTTTAAAGTCAATAAATATCGTTACACACTTCTTGCTGCCGTTCAAACCCCTCATCAAGAAGTCAACATAATTATTCACCGCATCGTTTGTAGACTTTCCAGATTGAAATTGAATTGGGTGTCAGCTAAAAGATGATGTTTTTCTAGGTAATCTGTTAATCTATTAATAATAATAATACACGTATAGTCAGGAGGTTCCTCACTCTGCAGTCCTGACCACCGGTAGCTTGGGCCCTGCCCTGCTGCTGGCGGTACTCTAGAATTAGGTTTTAATAAGGTTTTATTGTTTTTATATGAAATTATTATTAAAATCTAGTTTTAAGAAAGAAAATACATAAAGGGTATAATAATAATGTTTTTGTTAATAATTCGTTCAAAGACTTTCGACAAGGTGGTAAGAATTTAAATTGGGCGGTAATTATTAACACCGTCCTTACTACCAGTCTTGTGAATCGGATGTAGAATTGACTTTTTACATGCATCAGGAAAGATCCTATTTGCCATACATCGATTTAAAAGATCTGTAAGTGGAGGTGCAAATACATCGACGTTATCTTTTTAAAATTTTAGAGGTAATAGAGTCCCACCAAAGGGGCACAGTCACTTTTTAGATTTAGAATAATCGCTCTTACTTCTTCTAGATATGTCTCAACCAAAACAAATGAGTTTGTAACAGACACATTCTCGCCAAATTGCAATCCATCGGCTTTCTGCGTAAGTATAGTTGGTAATTAAAATATTTAAAAAGTTTAGGCGGAAATACTTTAGTCTTTTTTCTAAAGGTGCTGCTCTGCCAAAAACTTGGGGTATTTCAAAAGATATCTAACATCTAGGACACCTGTATGAAAGAGTTTGCGTTAAGCCCGTTTGAGCATTTTAATTATTATACGTTGTATAGAAATTATTCTGTATTTCATTTTACACGGTCTTTAATAAATTTTTTAGACGTTAGGGAAGTATAAATATGGTAAAAACGTAATCCTCCTTTCCGTGCCTCAGACGGACAAAAAATGGTCACGGCCATTAATTTTATTCACATGCAAAATTAAAAAAGTAATGTTTTCTATCGAAAATTCAAATGACCATTCCCCGCAACTGTTCAAATAAATAGCTAGGTAGTTAGATACAAGCTATTGTGTGTACGACGCCGGGCGCAGGAAAGCGCGAACGGGCAGACGTAGACGCCGACCAGACTACGGGCCAACAAAAAACCGTCAAACCGCTTGAACGGCGTGACACAGACGCAGCATATTTCTGCTGTTAGTAATAGTTTGAGCTACCAGTTTTTCTTACTCAGTTCTGTCGCAACGATATTATCCGAAGACACTTGGGAAATTGTAAATTATAATTAAGTTATAAAATAACAATTACGAAATAATAGGAACTAATTAAGTAAGTATAAAGAAAAGCTTCGTAATAACAGGAAAGAAATAATAAGTACGAAATAACGAGTACGCAATGGCAAGTACGAAATAGCGAGTACAAAATAACAAGTACGACTGACAAGAATCACAAGAATAAATCACAATTGCGAAAGAATAGGAACGAAATAACAAATACTAAATAACAGGAATGAATTAATAAGTGGGTACGAAATAACGAGTACGAAATAACAAGCTTTAAATCACATGCACAAAATCACAATAAGATGTTACTTGTAATCAACTGACCTCGACCATAGACTCAACTGACCTCGAACATAGACTCAACTGACCTCGACCTCAGACTCAACAGACTTTGACTTCAGACTTAACTGACCTCGACCTCAAACTTAACTAACCGCGATCTTATACTAAACTGTCCTAGACCTCAGACTCAACTTGACATTGGACTTTGGGCCTTGTTTCACGCCGGTATTCTTTAAGTAAGTGCATGGCATTGCACTTGCAAACCTGCTCAAAACGTACTGCACTACAGTAGTGGCTTTACCACTCCTTTTGCAAGCGTGATAGCAAGTCGCAAATTTTTCGTTCTTGTTGGCGCGCCAACACGAAATCACGGCGCTCATATTTAGTACGAAATAACAAGTACGATAAAACAAGTACGAAATAAAGCATACGAATTAGCGTTTACGTACAAAAAGTACAAAATAGCAAATACTAAATAACAAGAACAAAATAGCAAGTAAGAAATATTGAGTGCGAAATAGCGAATACGAAACAACAAGTAAGAAATAGAAAATACGACATTACAAATACAATATTTTGTAAATAGCAAGCAAGCAAGTACGAAATAACGAGCACGAAATAACGAGTACGAAATAGCAAGTACAAAATAGTGAGTATGATATAACAAGTACGAAATAGCAGTTAATAAGGGTCTTACTAACTTTCATAGCAAATTACCTTTACGATAGTTGCTTTTGTAGGAACTAGAGGAAGTTATGTTCGTTAGGATGAGATACTGTTGACAATACACGTAGCGCAGGCTTCGTCTCTAGGGAAGCTAAGTTTTTTCTTTTATCTTTTTCTCAATTAGGAAAACCGTCATTGAAGTGGTTACTCTTTCATATTTTGCAATTTATTGTCCTAATGATTAAAAAATCGTGTGTGTCTTGTAAGGTTACGGAAACATGCACATGCACATGTCGAAATGCTCGAGTCGTCTCAAAGACGCCTACTCAGAATCTTGACGTTGAGATTTGGCCGCAGAAGAGAACTGACGACGTATGAGGGGCGCTTGTGCTACTTCAACATGAAAAGCCTAGAAGTCCGACGCAAACTGCATGACCTCACCTTTCTGTACAAGATCTTAAATGACTAGTTGACAACTACTCTTTTATCGGAAATTAATTTTAAACTTCCAAGCAAATCCTCGAGACGTGATTCTCCATTCTCGGTTCCGTTTTTAATAATAACGTCTCCTTCCATAACCCTATCTTAAGAATGTGTCATGAATTTAACGCGCTGCAGAGTCAGTTAATGTGTATGCCTGACATATACGGTTCATCGCTCGCTAAATGGAAGTATATTCTTTATTAAATTATTAAATGATTATGTTTGACTGGTGCTAACTTACATTTAAATATTATTATTTTTTACTACGTTATACATAATTTTATAAATTTTGTTTTCCTATATTTAATTTTGTTTAATTTTCTATTCAACTTTATTTATATGATTGTGATTTTAATTTATTGTTTTTTTTGTTAATTATCTTAATTATGTAGTTTTACTAATTATTGTGTTGTTGCACATGTATGTATGTGTGTGTGCATGTTGTATGCACATGCCCGTGGAGTTACAGCATACCAATGTTACTGTGTCCTTGTTTGTTTTATTGTATTTTTTGTTGTAACTCTGTTATGTGTGGCTAATAAATAAAATAAAAAATTCTTTGGTAATTCAGCTAAGTTCTAAATTACAAATTATTAGGCATTTGTATTTATTTATTTTAAAAATTTGTAGTTTAGCATTTTGCTTCGAATTCTTATTATTTAATAACCTAATGTTATAAGAAGAAGCAAAGTTTTAGGAAAGCTATCTAAAATTATTTAAATTTTTTCTAGTTACCTTCTCTTGACAGACAGACAAGTGACCTACTTGGCACACGGAATAAATGTTTGAACAAAAAGCTTCTTTCATACTCTGACATGTAATCTCATATTCTTTTAAGATTAGGGTTTCTTTCGTAGACCGTAATTCGTTTGTTCTCTCGATGTGTCTAATGTTGTTGGTCTTCCACTTTATTTATAATAAAGCCTCTTAAAACCTCGTAAAACTAGCCTCGTAAAACTTAAGTATTACGAGAACAAAAGCACAAAATAAATAAATATTGAGTATGCGACATCATTTAATTTTGTTTAAACTTTCATGGTCACTTGCATTAGAGTAATGATTAACGTTATCTTACCATGTTTATATTATAATTGATCATGGCGCATGCAACTGTGCCGTAATATTGGATACTCAAAAATAATGAACATGGTAAGAATCCCAATAATTACATCTCGAGCTAGAGCACTTAGTTTCTCGTTTTTACTATTAAATAATTTATTACCATCTTACACTACGATGCAATGAGTTTTATTTCTTTGTGGGCTTTGCGGCGGTTTCTACGATTTTTATGAATTTGGCACACCGGTTACATGCCTAGCGTCTTTAATGCGATGGTTACATCCATGACGTTACAATCGTTTATTGACTACAATGGTCGGTGACCATCGCCGGGCAAACCGTATGCTTGGTTGTTGAACAAAAAAACACCTTCCTTGCAGTACTGCCTTTTATATAATTGCTCGACGTCTAATCCAATCTGCAATGCAATGTGTTACTGCCAGTGGTTTACGAATCCCGATGTTTTTTTTAAGAGAATTTGCTGATGGTTTTTTTTAGCGTCGCCGGATTTTTCAGGGTGACGAGAAACTTTTAAAGGTTCTTTAAGCCATGTGTCTAAACACCGAGATTTTCTAGAGGGAATTGCGTCACTCAAGCGTGTCCCCGTTCCTTACTAGATTCTCCGAGGGGTTTGGATCGGATCGGGCAATTGCGAGTAATACATTTAAACATTCAATGGCAAAACACTGGCTAGCTCACTTACATGCATGTTCATCCAATGTAGTCAATTTGCTTGTTGTTTTGTTTATATTGAATTAGGTCTTAGCCCTGTTGAAGTGGAGCACAAAAACAAACTGTATAGCAACATTTAGTCAAATAGTGGAATCCAATCTTGTAGTCAACTATAATTTTCTATTGTCGCGTGCTAGCCGTCTTTGTCCATATCTCTAAATTAGATATAGGTATGATAAGGTTCTTAAAAGATTAATACATAAATCCGGACATATTGCTTTATAATGTAATGTACATTGATCTGAACTTTCACTCCGTATCCTCCTTTATACCTATTAACATATTTTTGCTGTGGTCAAGCCCCTAGTGATAGTTAAAATGTCTGGTATAATTTATATTAGAACATTTAGCGACTACGCGTCAGGTATAATGATAAAATACCGATTAAGTGTTTAGGATTCCAATGGATTTATGGCACAAGATATAAATCAAGTGATTAACAATTTATGTAATAAAGTTGTTGCGAAGCTGTGCCGTGGACGTAAATGTTTTCTTAAGTACATAGAATTTATTTCTTTTTAACTACCTGAGACTTTAGTGTTAATAGAATTGAGGTGACTCAAGACTCACCTGTTTTTTCTATCACCAACGAAGCGTCGTATAAAATGAAATTATTGAGTTGTAGAATGACATTCTGTCAGTATAAATTAAATAAAAAGTATTTTCTAATTTTTTATATGTTTTTATATAAAAATAAATAATATTATTAAACGTGGAAAATGAAATGGGAATTATTTGTAGGTATTTCTTTCAATATCTTTCGACGAATACATAAGACAAAATAAAACAACAAATGTTATTTTAAGCAGGTTAGAACTAAAAGTAAAAACACTTATAAAAATAAAATGGTTACTTTTGTAGATTATTCTTTTTTTTTTTTTTTTTTTGAGAGAGATTGCTGATTGCCGCTGCGGCATTTTCAGCTTCACCGGGCTTTTTGGGGGCGGCGAGGAACGTAAAGGGTCCCTCAAGCCGTGTGAAACGAATCACCTTCAGAGGTTATCTAGAGGGAACGGCATCGCGCACAAGTGCGCGTCCCCGTGCCCTACTAGATTCTCCGAAGGGTTCGGATCGGATCGGGGTAGATTATTCTTGTCACGATTTTCATGTTGTGTGTGACCGAAAGCACAGAAGAGATAATCCGAAAGTCGAGGCTACAAGAAAAATTGAGTAAGGTAATGAAACAGTAAATTGAGTAATTAGGTACATTAATTTTTCACAATTCCTTACCGTATTCTCAATTTGCATTCAGCTCTTCTCTTAGTTGTTGAAATGCTATTATTATTATATACAGCACCACGTCAGATGGGGCGTGACGAAGAAGCATCTCACACGTTCAGCGGAGTTGAAAAAACTTGGCAGTGGTACAGGTTTTTATCCTATGGCGCTCTGTAGCTCCGGCGTCTAGGCGAGGCGGCCGGCGCGGCGGCGGGCGGCGCTTGCGCTGCTGGTTCGTTCCGAATTCAAGCTGTGATTTAAAAGTTTTGTAGGAAGTTCTAGAAATTGGTAATTTTTATTAGCGTATACCACTAAAACTTCGTGCATGTACTCTTCTGAGTAATAATATTCTTATTGGTGATAATTGTAAATATTTACGATTTTAACGTTGTAAACTAATCTAAATTGCTAATAACATGTTAAAAATTATAGTTTTACTTGTTTACTAAAGACTTGACGCGCTAAAGGTTTATTACATAACATGAATGCCTACGATATAAAAATCAAAGTAAACATCCGTCGTGAAAAAAATATTTTATGCCAAAGCTTATATTTTGCTTTGCTGCTTAAAATTTTAGTATTAAGTACCTTCTTATCTTATATTATAAAACTACATATTATATAACTTCGTATCTTATAGAACTACATCCTACCAGAGTAAAAGGTCTACCTACCCTATTAGGAAAATTTTAATTGTAAAATTTATTTTTAAAAAAATTTCATTTAATTTGAAAATTCTATGAGAGATTCGGACTACACCTTTTAATAGCGTCATATGTAGTTTCTATTAGACGCCACCTCTTGGCATGAGAATATGTCGGTCACATTTAAACGTCAACATAGAGTTAGTGTTAAAGTGAAGGATTCTTAAAAGGAATCCTTTTTTGAATAAATACTCCTGAAATGTAAATAATACTAAGTTAATTCTTTTATGAGCTACTGAATAAATTGATGTTGAATTTACACCTCACTGTTAGGACATATTGAAATTAAATGCTATATGAATCTACTCTCGATTACTCGATCCCTGTGATCGATCACGGACTCAAGGGTTCGAAACGTTAGGATAAAATAAGTAACGCAAGTAAAAAGTGTTTTTAGTAAATAATTTAAGTACTTCAAAGTTTAATTAGAGCTCTCTAAATAATTCTCAGAATTTCCCTAAACTTATCGATGACGTCGAAATACAACCGTCATACCTACAAATAGATATTAATAGTATTTCCCACCTCCATAAGAAGCAAACAAGACAACGGCCGCTTTATTTACATTAAGCAAACGCTCAAATACCGCGCAGTCTGCAGACAGGAGTGGATTTCCAGTTCTAGACGGGCCTGGTGTACTATTCGACTGTTCGGGTAACCACACTGTTAGGACAATAGGTGACCATGCTGTTGGGAGAATATCTGACCATACTGTACTGTCTGGTCATTAATTACACAGTAACAATCATAAGACCATTTATTTATATTTTCAAGTGGCTGTGTTCGCGCTCACATATCAACAGACATGACTAGTGCACTATTACACTGTTCGTGTGTGACCATACTGTTGAGAAGTAAGAGTCGAAATAGGTTGCAATAACCGCTGGATAGATGGCACTGCTGCCGCTAAAAAGCAGTGAAAAAATTCGAGTTATTCCGTTCGGATCTCCAAGAACTGATACCCTAGTGGATCAGTGCTTACGTCAGCCTTCCCGGTAGCATAATGGTCAGTGCAGCCGCCCGGATTGCGGAAGACCCAGGTTCGATTCCTGCTAGGTCGGGTAGGCATTTTATTTTTTCACTGTACTTTATAAATATTGAAATCAGCATAAGTATAGCAATTAGCACTTTAAAGAAAAGTAAAAAAAAAGAGTCAAATTGATCGATGTAATGAATATGTGGTCAAAACTAATTTTGTATGTTAGGTTTATGAAAAAAAATTTGATTTTTTGATTGATTGATTTTTCACGAGTAGTAAGATTGACAGAGTACATGACGTGTGACTAATACTATCAAAATTTTTGATTTAAGCAATATACTTACTCAAAATTTACGTAGGTATTTTGAGTTACTTCCCCTAAATGTTGAGATCTTTTTGACTGTTTACTATGCTCGATCAATGTGATGCTGACCGTACCTTTGTTTGACCAATCTTCGCAGTTAAATGCTAGATGTGATTATTAAAACGATGTATTGATGACAAGACAATGTCAACTCGCCTGTATCCGCGTAAGACTCAATGGCATACGGTTATTTTAAACGATAATATTTTAAGTGGTTCATACCTTCTGCTGGGTAAAATCTTAATCCTTCTTAATCTCTTAGGAGAAACAGATTAGGTATAGGTATTGATATTTCTTAAGTGGTAGTTGTTATACAGCCATGTTACTTCAGGTGGCTAGGTATATTGTAAAGACACCTTTGTTTATCAAGCACAAGCTCACTCTATTTACTTGATGTGTCTATTTAAATTATTTGCTAACAATATGCACGTCACTGTATAATCGTGGTACCGATATTTTTTTTATAATTATTGCTGTCTTGAATATTTTAAAACGGGCTTGAATGCTCTGATAAACTCTGGGCTCAACACATTATTTTCTTATTCACTTTTCAAGTTTTCACAGCTAAAGGCAGCTTTAATCATAATAAAAATATTGGTGTTTTCTCACAATCAAATCATAAATGTAATGAATATACAGGTTGTGGTTTTGAACAGTCGCCATATTGTACACAAGTGTAGAACAAATACTTATAATTTAAATAAAAATATTAAAAAAAAATATTACCTATTGGTTGGTGTCCTATATCTTTCGTAACATCTCACGTTTCTATTCGAAATTCACATGTACTACTCCGAGGTCAACGACCGTTAACGTAAACAAACATTGCTGTCGTGGCTATTTAACGCTACTACATCCTAGAAACTAAATAGGTACCTACGTTATTTAGTCTAGGTATGAATGTTACTTAGCCACTTCCTATTAAAAGTTTCTTGGTTCGATTCCCAGTTACTCGACAGAATTACTCGATTCAGAAAAAAATAAACTACGTACCTATGCTATTAGTATGTAGGTATGGAAATTAAATGAAATGAAAATGTGCTTAAGCAAAACTTTGACTTACCTATGTTACTCGTAACAAGTGTTCAAAATGTGCCCCATTACGAGCGATACACAAAGCAGCACGACGCCGAGAATTGTCTTTTAATTGGTTGAGAACGTAAATGTTTTCTCTCACCGTTTCAAAAGCGGACACCACTCGCGTACGCAATTGCACTACACTTGTAACCTCCTCAGAATACACTAGCCTTTTTACATCACCCCACAAATAAAAATCTAGCGGTGTTAGGTCCGGGGAGCGAGGAGGCCAAGACACTGGACCGCCACGTCCCACCCACTGCGATCCAAATGTATCGTTTAGGTAGCTGCGCACTACTTGTCCATAATGTGGTGGAGCACCATCCTGCTGGTAGAAGAGGTCTCTGTGGAATGCCAGTGGAATGTCCATCAACAGCTCATCTACAACGTGGTGCAGCAGATCTAGGTAGGTAAGGCTGTTGAGATGACCTTCAATGAAATAAGGCCCCAGTAAATAAGGGCCAATAATACCAGCCCAAACATTTAGGCTGAAACGTCTTTGGAAGGAGTCTTTTTTTGTGACATGAGGGTTCTGTTCTCTGTGTGCCCACCAATGCTCATTATGCACGTTGTAGACGCCGACCCTTGTGAACTGCGCCTCGTCAGTCCACAGAATATTAACGTGCTGATGTTCGAGGAGCCACGTACAAAACTCGACTCGGCTGGACTGGTCAGTGGGAAGCAAATCCTGAACTCGTCGAAAATGGAATGGGTGCTGCTGGTTCTTCTTCAACAAGCGCCAAACGATGGTGTGATCAAGGCCAAAGTGCCGCCCAGCATCACGTGTACTGGCGCGTGGCTCGTCGTCGAAGAACTGCAAGATCTGCTCCTGTAAGTCGACGGGCAGGCCCACGTTGCCTCGACCACTGGCGTGCGCTGGGATACTGAACTGCCCGTAATCCAGTAGGCGTTGTGTAGCAGCCAGCATCGTCGTTCGTGACGGCGTTGGTCGGTCTGGCCACCTCTCCGCGAACATCTGCACTGCACCCCTCAAGCTGTTACCGGCGAGGGCATACATCCGCACCATTTCAACGTAGTCGTGATTAGAATAACGCGACATCGTACCTACGTTTGAAAGCGGCCCGGATTTTTTTTGTCAAACGTGTGCGCGCGCTCGCGGTTAGCGGGAGACTGAGCGAGCGGCGACCGTTGAATCGTCGTCGGTTCCCGCTTTGAGCGGGTGGTTGCTAGCCGACAAAAGCCGGCGCAAGCGGCGGCATTTGTAGGCATTTGTTTTGCGCACCTAGCGCAGAGCCAAAGTAGTAGCACAGCGTAGTATATTCAAAAGAATGACATGCAACAGAAACAAAATCTTTTTCGTATTTTTTTTTACGTATTTTTTTTTAATGGATTTATTATCAGTTACATTAACATAATCGCCTCCTTAAATTTGGCAACTGTTCAAAACCACAACCTGTATTTATAAAGGTTGTGTCAAGTATAGGGGCGAAGTCGAGTGCGCGGTTCAATAACTTCTAGTATTAAACTGTGCGGTAACACCTCATGTACGTACTCACCTCATGTATGAGAGCCTAAAGGTCAATACGTAACTTCCTTAAAGCTTCAGGTAGCATTTATGTCGCTTTTACTACCTATTGTGATGAGTTGATTATTACCAAGCATTGATTGGCAGCGAGATATCTTTCGACTAAGACTAGTTGTCTTTATTGTAATTATACTAATCGTGTCTGTATTGTAATTACCTACTTGTTACTGACCGGTGCTTTATCCTCGTAAAAGTATGCATGTCACAAAAGTATCGCGTGCACCCAAAAATATTGTGTATAGTGAAGGGATATTTCTTTAATTAATTGCGTTTTACCATCATCTTGCCTAATATTATAATGGTAAGTAACGATAAGGCCGGAAGCACACATCACCCAAAATACACAAATACTTTTAAAAATCTTTTCTCTGAATGTTGAAACACAATAATGCTACTACTACTAACATTGTCATTACAGCGATAGACTTAGATAAGATTGGTAGCTAGCTACCATTAGCCATACAGAGTACATTAATATGTACCCTTTCGGTAGGGAAGCGAAACCCGAACCTCTGGTTCTAAGGGAGGCCGCACAAACACGGTTTCCTGATTAAGTTTCCGTATCAGGAATACAGATTCGGAATTCCATAAGCCTAACGTATACATTCTGTTTTTTTCTATTCGGAATTAATATTGCCAGTACGTAGAGTGACGTCTTCGTGAAAGCACGTTTTAACATGGACGAAGACGAGCTGATTGCTGTCGTTATTGGCTCTCTGGTTTAATTCTAACAAAATCTGTGCAAATAATCATCATCATTCATCATATATCATATTATTATTATTATTTTAAATTATTATTTTGCTTTATACTAGTGCACTACTGCCTTTTATTTTCCTTTGAGTTGTCCTATACCTCAAAGGTTGTCTGGAAGAGATCGCTTTAAGCGATAAGACCGCCTTTGCCCACCCCGATATAAAAATTTCATTGTTTGTTTTTACTTTTATGTGTGTGTGCAATAAAGAGTTTTATCTATCTATCTATCATTCCGTTACACCGCTTTGTCGTAAAAAGGAGACTAACTAACTAACGAATAAGTACACTTATATTTTGTGTCCACGGCCGGTGCAATGTCGGGTCGGGTATAAAAAGGGGTCAAACAAGACGTTAAAACCACATTGAAATCTTTGTATGATATTAAGTAGAATTCCGTGATTCAGCCTATTAAGGTGTGGAACAATCCAGTTGACTTTGTGATTCTCACGTTTTACGTCGTTCCAGCAGAGCCACCAACGCATGCTGGCATTAAATTGTTTTCGCCACGTGTATCGCCGACCCTAGTGCGCTCATCCTTGTGGCCGACGAGCACGTAGAAATGTTTCGCGTGCTTGTAATAAAATAGTACATCGTTTCTTCTAATACCCTAATATATCAATTTTACGTATCTATTGTCTATTCACAATTTAAGCAAGTCTTGTAATACTACTCGTAGATCGAAACGCACAATTAATGTTGACTGCAAGGAGCATTTAATATTTACGCGGGATACTAATTTGCGACCGACCGTATCTAAACTTGATGAAATGTAAAGTTAAGTACATTAACCGCGCTATTATTGAAAATTTATAGAACGCAACAATATCGGTTGGCTACTAAGTTATGGCTCTCAGACGGCATTATCCCTACTTATCGATAATCAAGTCTTATTTATTACCTTTTAATGTCCGAGGTACTCTACTGGTTTTAGCGAGACAATTTTAATAATTAATCTGTCTTCGATCTCGCGGGCGTTTAGGAAGTTGAAACAACTGATTTCCACTAGAAACTGATTACTTAAAAAAGTCTATAAGAATATGGATCTTGACTATCGGTTCTCGAAATTGACAGCAGTTGTCAAAAAAAAAGTTAAGAGTCCAAATTAGTTTAAATTTACAGCAGTTGTAAAAAAAAACGTTTTAAAGAATCCAAGAGTCTTTACAGCGCTTGGTGAAATAGTTGTGTTGGTTTCTCAAGTACCGAAGTTTCTTTTATTGCTGCTCTAATAATTTCTTAAGAAACTACAATCTTTATTCCTTTTGTAATTAATCGCAAAGTGTATTTTTTTTTACAAATGTCAATCACACCAGGTATAGCAATTTTGGCGTTTTCGCAAACAACTAATGGGCCGTGTCCTCACGCGGGCACGGCTGTCGAAACTTTTAAACGCACTTGCGTGACAATACACGAAGATTTCGATCGCAACTCGTTCCTGTATAAAATGTTTATTCGCACAGCCGATTTGGCAACGAAGTCTCCTTTTTTTCCGTAAAAGAATATAGTGTATTCATTTTTATTAGGTGCTTGGAGACTCATAACATTGTGGTATAAATAGTGCAGATAGTTTAGCTTTGTTTATTTATACTATACTGTAGCGGGTACGTCCCGTTTGGACAACTTCCCGCTTCGTACGTAACCCTAATAAAATATGTAAACAAAAGTAGTTTCGCGTTTCGAAAATTTTTATATTCCACACATTTAGTGGCGTTTGGACAACTTTTCATATTCCATACATTTAATAGCGTTTGGACAACCTATAATTGGTCATAATGAAAAAGAAATTAACACATCATTAAAATTTAAAGTATGGAATATTTAAAATAAAAGCTGTATTGGCACCAGGTCAGATTCTACTAAAAGATGTTGTTTCGTCTGACTGAATTGAGCCAGAATTAATTAGACCACAAACGTTATTGTTACCAGAAAAAAAAACAATAGGTGTTTTGTTATTTTTTACGCCTTTAAACATTTTTTGTAAAATCACACAGTTCGAGTGTATTTCTTAATTAAAACCTTAAGTTATCGTTAGTCATCAATTTACTGACATCAATTAGACCTTAGAGGAGTGGGAGCGGCTGAAAATCAGCGATGTCCTATGTCAGCACTAGCTGAGCCGCCTCTATTTGCCTTCAAAATTTATATATTGATCTACCCATGTATGCTCTTCCATGAAATATGTATACCACCTATCTATGTTTTTTCTTTAGTTCTTTCTTTTAGTTGATGGCTTCGTGCGATTAGCACATTTAGCCAGTGTCAAAGTAATTTTTCTTACAAGTACTACATAAATATACAATATGATGATGATGAATGAAATGAAGTGAGAAATGATATACCCCCAACCAACCCCTCGAGTATCTCAGTAAAGATGTGGGGCTTTACTAAGTCCTCACGCAGACTTCTTGAGAGAATTTGAAAAGTGACGTTGCACTGTTTTATTTCATTTGCCAACACTCATGCACACTCACGAACAATTAACGGTTAATAATCCACCATTATTTCACATTAATATTCGACATAACACAAATTTTAGAAAATAAAACAAAACCGCAGACATGACTCTTCACTTTCCCGCCAAGAAGTCTTTTCTTTAGTTATAAGTATGGAATTGTTACCTAAATACTCGTTTTTGAAAGCAAAAACGCATTTATTATTATTATTATACCCTTTATTTATTTTCTTTCATAAAACTAGATTTTTACCATATTTTAATATAAAAACAATAGAACATTATAAATACCTAATTCTAGAGTACCGCCAGCAGCGGGGCAGGGCCCAAGCTACCGGTGGTCAGGGCTGCAGAGTGAGGAACCTCCTGACAATTCGTGCCGTGTCAAGGAGTACTGCTTTCTGAATCTGACCCTTGATCCAACCATCAAGCGAGAGCCTCTTAAGATATTATTATTATTATACTCTTTATTTATTTTCTTTCTTAAAACTAGATTTTTACAATATTTTAATAAAAAAACAATAAAACATTATAAAAAACTAATTCTAGAGTACCACCAGCAGCGGGGCAGGGCCCAAGCTACCGGTGATCAGGGCTGCAGAGTGAGGAACCTCCTGACAATACGTGCCGTGTCAAGGAGTACTGCCTTCTGAATCTGACCCTTGATCCAACCATCAAGCGAGAGCCTCTTAAGATGTTGGTCGAGGCTCTTCGCTATCAGACCGTTCGCTGAAACGACTATCGGGACAATAATGGTTGAATCAACATCCCACATGGCGGTCACCTCGTGAGCTAAGTCAAGGTACTTACTGAGCTTGTCCTTCTCGGCTTTCACGAGGTTCTCATCATGAGGTATGGTGATATCAACCAGTATTGCCCGGCGCTGGGATCGGTCAACCACCACGATATCAGGCTTATTGGCGACAATAGTCCTGTCCGTAATGATAGAGCGATCCCAGTAGAGCGTTGCATGACCATTTTCGAGTACTGGCGCAGGTGCATATTTATAGTACGGCACCTCCGATTCAACAAGGCCATATCCAAGAGCAAGTTGCTGGTGAATTATTCTGGCTACTTGGTTGTGTCTGTGCAAATACTCTCCGTTAGCAAGATGAGAACAACCAGAAATAATATGTCGGAGTGATTCTCCTGGACGGCGGCATGCCCGACAGATGTCGACCGTACCGTCCCTCATAATATATTTCCGGTAGTTATTCGTCTTGATAACTTCATCTTCAATGGCACAGACAAAACCTTCGGTTTCCCCAAAGAGGTCACCAAAACGTAGCCAGTTCACCGAGGCAGTTAAATCTACATCAGGCCCAGTTAGAGCCCGATAGTAGCGCCCGTGTAGCACCTTGCTCTTCCATATGTCCTTGCGATCGAGAGTGCTTAGCACCACTGGTTTGCGCCAGTTTTCTGTTGCCAAGGAGAGCGGCGTAAAGTGTCTATCAATTGCCACGACATCCAAATGCATCCCGCACTCACTGTTAAGTAAATAATCCCTGAGACTGCACACCTCACGGTTATGTAGGTCCTTGACATTTAAAAAGCCGCGACCCCCACATTTCCGTGGGATGTACAGCCTCATAACAGATGAGCGCGGGTGTAGCATTCTGAAAGTCGTGAGCATTTGACGGACTCTCCTATCCAAGGCGTCCAATTCGGTCTGAGTCCATCTTAGTATGCCAAAGGAGTATGTGAGCAGAGGCATAACCCAGCCATTAAAGGCACGTGTCTTATTGCCACCCGATAAAAGACTGTTAAATACTTTTCTCAAGCGGCAAAAGAATCGCTCCCGTAATGACTGTTTTATGTCCCCGTCATCAACACCCAAAGACTGTGACATACCAAGATATTTATATGTTTCAACTTCAGAGAGAGATCTGAAGTCTATCGCATCGGAGAGTTGTAAATTGGTTGAATTTACTACTCTCCCATGCTGTACATGCATAACCGCACACTTATCCACCCCAAACTCCATCTTGATGGCACTGCTAAAAGTCTCAGTAATTTTTAGCAGTTTTATCAAGTCTTGGCTGTTTGGTGCGAATAACTTGAGGTCATCCATGTACAACAAATGCGACAAAACTTCACCCCCTCTCCGCAGTCGACAGCCTAACCTTGAATTTCTTAATAAAGTACTAAGAGAATTCAAAGCTAGACAAAACCATAAAGGACTCAGACTGTCGCCCTGGAATATGCCACGCTCTATCCTTATAAAATCCTGCGTGGCAGAAACTCTATCTCGACATCCTGGTTGACACAAGACCGTGGTCCACTGCCGCATACATGACATCAAAAATGATTTTAGAGTTATATCAATTTTATATAACTCTAAAATCCTTACCAGCCATGAGTGCGGCACCGAATCATAGGCCTTCTTATAGTCAATCCAGGCTGTGGAGAGAGTCCCTCTGCCTCGCCGAATCTTCTGGCATATGGTCATGTCAATGAGGAGAAGCTCCTTAGTACCACGGGACCCAACCCTACATCCATTCTGAGTCATGTCCAAAATATTGTTTGCAACAATGTGCGAGTTAATTTTTGTTCTCAAAATGGATGTAAGGAGCTTATATAATGTTGGTAAGCACGTGATGGGTCTATAATTTTTCGGTTCCGTGGTACTACCTGATTTATGGAGCAGAAAAGTGACACCAGTAGTCAACAAACTTGGGAGTGAGCCGAGCTCTATGGCTTCTTGGAATTGCGTTGCCAGTAACTCGTGTGAACATCGAAACCACTTGATCCAAAAGTTGTGCAATCCGTCCGGTCCTGGGCATTTCCAATTTTGAGCCGTACGGATAGCACAACTTACGTCAGCTGTACTAATATGTATAGCCTGCATGGTCTCGATAGGTTCACACGCCTCCCTGACAACACTCATCCAGTCACCTTCCGTGTGCTCGACGGGCACCGACCAAATGCTGCGCCAGAAATTAGTCATGGCATCAACATTTGGTAGCTGCCCGTCGTTCACACGTTGATCAGCTCCTTCCCAACGTCTGTATACTTTTCTTTGGTCACTTTGAAAGAGGCGATTTTGTTGGTATCGGTCCACACGCACTCTGTAGCGACGTATACGGTTTGCCCACGCATAGACTTTTTGCTTCAGAAAGTCAATACGTTCCGTCACACAAGCCATATAGTTTTCCGGACGAACATCAGTCCCGACAAAGGCTTGCGTGACGAATCGCATGACGCGAGGCCGATTATTACCATTTCTGAAACAAATTAGTTTTGCAATGAGTGTCCTGAACCTAACAATACGCCCCTCGATCCTCAATTGCCAAGCAGGGGCAGCCCCAGTTTGCCGCGGTACTCGGCCAGAATCCTGGAATTTGACACGAGCAACGCGACACACCGCGATGGCCCCACAAAAAAGGATTGAGTGGGTATCAATTAAATTTTCACTGGTCCCAAGATAAGGAACCAGTAAATCGTTCAAGGCACTCATTAACGCCAAATTATGCCTATTCGTGGGCAAACAAGGAATACGCGGCCTAGAGTTACGCGTGTCACGATACTGTAGAATGGCATCGTTCAAAGCGCTCCTCATTTGCTCATTCACCTGTGTACTTACATTCGTATTTATGAAATCTTCATCCTCGGGTATCGAATCTACTCGCGCCACCAAGACCGGCGTCACCGCCGGTAATTGTGGGGCAGGGCGATCCTGCACCGAAGAAGAAGCCGCACAAATACGTAGTGACTCCAGGCGTAGCCGATCAAGTATTGACTGATCCAGCAAGTTGTTACGCTGAATCACCCGCACTTGATCCGACAATCGTTGGGCAGACACGTCGATGGTCGGTTCAAGGGTCTGAAACAAAGACAGCAGTCGAACACGATACGCAGTAAGGTTAGTTCCTCCCTCTGTTGCCCTATAGTAGGCGCGCATGCAGTTCTCATTTATAGGCTGAGTCCATCGCATGCGACGCACTACACCACCGGTAGCGGGAGCCAGGCGCAAGGCAGGTTGCCTCGCAGGCCCCAAGCGTGCCGGCAGCAGGGGTCGTCCACGTCGCGCAGGTGGTGGCGGCGGCGGGGCCGACGGCCCGCGCTCGTCGTCGCTCGACTCGCTGGTGTCGGGTGCCGTGGCAAACGTTGGCGAGGAGCTGGACGATGGCACGGGCGAAGGTGGAGGGCGTGCGTTGTTGTCTCTTCCTGATTGTGACCTTGTGATCATTTTTCAAATATTTAATTTGTCATGTCCAATTTAATATCAATTATTGACATGACATTTCATGTTTTTGTTTTCTATTTCTTGTATCAATAAAAACACATATATATACATATTTATATTTGTTTATATTTATATTGGTTTTCATTTTAATTTTGTTGTGGTTGTTTAATATGTTAAAAATTTGGAAAATAATATTTTATAAAATTTCAGCAATTTAGAAAGGTGTCACTGTCACGCGCGTCAATTATTATTATTATTATACTCTTTATTTATTTTCTTTCTTAAAACTAGATTTTTACAATATTTTAATAAAAAAAAACAATAAAACATTATAAAAAACTAATTCTAGAGTACCACCAGCAGCGGGGCAGGGCCCAAGCTACCGGTGATCAGGGCTGCAGAGTGAGGAACCTCCTGACAATACGTGCCGTGTCAAGGAGTACTGCCTTCTGAATCTGACCCTTGATCCAACCATCAAGCGAGAGCCTCTTAAGATGTTGGTCGAGGCTCTTCGCTATCAGACCGTTCGCTGAAACGACTATCGGGACAATAATGGTTGAATCAACATCCCACATGGCGGTCACCTCGTGAGCTAAGTCAAGGTACTTACTGAGCTTGTCCTTCTCGGCTTTCACGAGGTTCTCATCATGAGGTATGGTGATATCAACCAGTATTGCCCGGCGCTGGGATCGGTCAACCACCACGATATCAGGCTTATTGGCGACAATAGTCCTGTCCGTAATGATAGAGCGATCCCAGTAGAGCGTTGCATGACCATTTTCGAGTACTGGCGTAGGTGCATATTTATAGTACGGCACCTCCGATTCAACAAGGCCATATCCAAGAGCAAGTTGCTGGTGAATTATTCTGGCTACTTGGTTGTGTCTGTGCAGATACTCTCCGTTAGCAAGATGAGAACAACCAGAAATAATATGTCGGAGTGATTCTCCTGGACGGCGGCATGCCCGACAGATGTCGACCGTACCGTCCCTCATAATATATTTCCGGTAGTTATTCGTCTTGATAACTTCATCTTCAATGGCACAGACAAAACCTTCGGTTTCCCCAAAGAGGTCACCAAAACGTAGCCAGTTCACCGAGGCAGTTAAATCTACATCAGGCCCAGTTAGAGCCCGATAGTAGCGCCCGTGTAGCACCTTGCTCTTCCATATGTCCTTGCGATCGAGAGTGCTTAGCACCACTGGTTTGCGCCAGTTTTCTGTTGCCAAGGAGAGCGGCGTAAAGTGTCTATCAATTGCCACGACATCCAAATGCATCCCGCACTCACTGTTAAGTAAATAATCCCTGAGACTGCACACCTCACGGTTATGTAGGTCCTTGACATTTAAAAAGCCGCGACCCCCACATTTCCGCGGGATGTACAGCCTCATAACAGATGAGCGCGGGTGTAGCATTCTGAAAGTCGTGAGCATTTGACGGACTCTCCTATCCAAGGCGTCCAATTCGGTCTGAGTCCATCTTAGTATGCCAAAGGAGTATGTGAGCAGAGGCATAACCCAGCCATTAAAGGCACGTGTCTTATTGCCACCCGATAAAAGACTGTTAAATACTTTTCTCAAGCGGCAAAAGAATCGCTCCCGTAATGACTGTTTTATGTCCCCGTCATCAACACCCAAAGACTGTGACATACCAAGATATTTATATGTTTCAACTTCAGAGAGAGATCTGAAGTCTATCGCATCGGAGAGTTGTAAATTGGTTGAATTTACTACTCTCCCATGCTGTACATGCATAACCGCACACTTATCCACCCCAAACTCCATCTTGATGGCACTGCTAAAAGTCTCAGTAATTTTTAGCAGTTTTATCAAGTCTTGGCTGTTTGGTGCGAATAACTTGAGGTCATCCATGTACAACAAATGCGACAAAACTTCACCCCCTCTCCGCAGTCGACAGCCTAACCTTGAATTTCTTAATAAAGTACTAAGAGAATTCAAAGCTAGACAAAACCATAAAGGACTCAGACTGTCGCCCTGGAATATGCCACGCTCTATCCTTATAAAATCCTGCGTGGCAGAAACTCTATCTCGACATCCTGGTTGACACAAGACCGTGGTCCACTGCCGCATACATGACATCAAAAATGATTTTAGAGTTATATCAATTTTATATAACTCTAAAATCCTTACCAGCCATGAGTGCGGCACCGAATCATAGGCCTTCTTATAGTCAATCCAGGCTGTGGAGAGAGTCCCTCTGCCTCGCCGAATCTTCTGGCATATGGTCATGTCAATGAGGAGAAGCTCCTTAGTACCACGGGACCCAACCCTACATCCATTCTGAGTCATGTCCAAAATATTGTTTGCAACAATGTGCGAGTTAATTTTTGTTCTCAAAATGGATGTAAGGAGCTTATATAATGTTGGTAAGCACGTGATGGGTCTATAATTTTTCGGTTCCGTGGTACTACCTGATTTATGGAGCAGAAAAGTGACACCAGTAGTCAACAAACTTGGGAGTGAGCCGAGCTCTATGGCTTCTTGGAATTGCGTTGCCAGTAACTCGTGTGAACATCGAAACCACTTGATCCAAAAGTTGTGCAATCCGTCCGGTCCTGGGCATTTCCAATTTTGGGCCGTACGGATAGCACAACTTACGTCAGCTGTACTAATATGTATAGCCTGCATGGTCTCGATAGGCTCACACGCCTCCCTGACAACACTCATCCAGTCACCTTCCGTGTGCTCGACGGGCACCGACCAAATGCTGCGCCAGAAATTAGTCATGGCATCAACATTTGGTAGCTGCCCGTCGCTCACACGTTGATCAGCTCCTTCCCAACGTCTGTATACTTTTCTTTGGTCACTTTGAAAGAGGCGATTTTGTTGGTATCGGTCCACACGCACTCTGTAGCGACGTATACGGTTTGCCCACGCATAGACTTTTTGCTTCAGAAAGTCAATACGTTCCGTCACACAAGCCATATAGTTTTCCGGACGAACATCAGTCCCGACAAAGGCTTGCGTGACGAATCGCATGACGCGAGGCCGATTATTACCATTTCTGAAACAAATTAGTTTTGCAATGAGTGTCCTGAACCTAACAATACGCCCCTCGATCCTCAATTGCCAAGCAGGGGCAGCCCCGGTTTGCCGCGGTACTCGGCCAGAATCCTGGAATTTGACACGAGCAACGCGACACACCGCGATGGCCCCACAATAAAGGATTGAGTGGGTATCAATTAAATTTTCACTGGTCCCAAGATAAGGAACCAGTAAATCGTTCAAGGCACTCATTAACGCCAAATTATGCCTATTCGTGGGCAAACAAGGAATACGCGGCCTAGAGTTACGCGTGTCACGATACTGTAGAATGGCATCGTTCAAAGCGCTCCTCATTTGCTCATTCACCTGTGTACTTACATTCGTATTTATGAAATCTTCATCCTCGGGTATCGAATCTACTCGCGCCACCAAGACCGGCGTCACCGCCGGTAATTGTGGGGCAGGGCGATCCTGCACCGAAGAAGAAGCCGCACAAATACGTAGTGACTCCAGGCGTAGCCGATCAAGTATTGACTGATCCAGCAAGTTGTTACGCTGGATCACCCGCACTTGATCCGACAATCGTTGGGCAGACACGTCGATGGTCGGTTCAAGGGTCTGAAACAAAGATTATTATTATTATTATTATTATTAATTACTAAAGAACATGAGTTTTATTGCTTTGTTTCATTTGCTGCGTACCGAAAATACCCTAATATATAGTTTCATAGCACTGTACTTATTTAGCTATTTGTATTTTTTTTTAATTTACATTTACTAACTTTTATGGAGAAAATATAGCAAATTAATTAATGAAGAAGTTTTTTGTAACTTTTGGAGCTGAGTATACTGTACACAATTATTATTGAAATAATGGTTGTCCAAACGCGACTAAATGTATGAAATATATAAAAAGTTTCCGAAACGCTACTTTTGTTTAGGTGTTTTATAGGGTTACGAAACGGGAAGTTGTCCAAGCGGGAAGTACCCACTGTAGCCGATGCCCGTAACTTTGTCTGCTTATGAATGAAAGAGAAAACCACAACAAAACAAGGATCAATTTTTTTTTTAATCTTACGGTTAATCACTTGGCCTTCATTCTGAAGGTGGAAGCGCACTCCACCCGGAATCCTTAACTACTGAGGCACTAGCTATATCTCTAGCTGCGGAACACCACAACGCTACAAACATTGATGTTATGGCGACATATTTAGATAAGATGGTGTTAACCAGACCAACCAAATTATTTACAATCATTGATGCCTAAAGGTGGCTGCGTGCGGCCCTGCCTTTGTTACCTGACATTGTTTTATCTGTTGTATTCTACACTCACTCACGTTTCCACGTATATTCCAAATATAATTATAATATTTCATTATTAGTTTTGTATACAGATATAAAGTCCAACACACACATGCACTCATACATACATTTAAATCCATAATATACACTTACTCACACATACGTATTGCATACACTTGCATAATTAATTCATTTATTGTTACACACTTACACTGTATATTTAATTTACTTTTATAAGACTCTGACTGGGTTTCACTATCATTATTACTTTTTTTATGTAACCTGTAACCATCGCTGTTGAGTTTACAATAACTAAATTAGACATAAGAATAATATTGTAAATCAGTATTGTAAACTTATTTGTGGTTCATTAAATAAATTAAAATAAAAAAATAAAACCCAACCGAGTACACAAACATATTATTATACCCCCCGCTGGAAATCGAACACGGGACCTCTGGGTCTAAACCGGTGGTCTTAACCACTAGACCGCAGAGGCGGTTAAATCAAGCTCCTCAGGGTTGAGACCATAACTTATTTGTAATCATACCTTCTTGACCGGTTCAGTCAAATAAAAGAGGATTGAGAGATAAGAAGATTATCGCAATGAGATCGCAATAAGCGTTTGGTTAATTGATATGACCTTGTCACTTATTAACAGTTGCTCGTGTGACCCCATTATTTAGCTTTGCGGACATCGCAGGATCTAACGGAAACATTAAATAAATAATTACGACGGACAAAGTTGTCTCCTTAGCTTTATTCAAGTATGCTTCTAGATCTTTTTCGGATGTGTCTAGTCATGCCTGCGAATATGATCACGTGGCATCAGTCTGCATTATAATAAATTATTTCTTTATTAGATATATTCGTGTATTGTTGAGATAAAATGTGTAGGTAAGGCAAAGTTTCTTGGAGGGAAGCTGCTGTTGTACACCTATAGCCTTTACCCTGGAAATTTTTAAGGGGTCGACCGGCATTATGTGAACGTGGCTGTACTTTACGGAATTTTCCAGGTCATCTCGGATTCGGGTCTTGTAAGCGGAGACGCCGAAGGATAGGACCTCGGCTCGGATTGACTGTGCTTTGGGGGAGTAAAGAGTAAAATTATTATCAGATAAAATCTCTTATAAATTATAGTATTATGAAATAGTATTATTGCAGGGGGCTGAAAGGAGCACAGATGATGTGAAATGAAATGAAATTAATTAATTTGTTTGTTTACATTGGTTTGTGTTACTAAAGTACATCATACAATACTAACATTATGCATCTAGTTGTTATATCACGAAAGATCTGTTAAAGTCAAAATATAAATATTATATAATCTTTGTTTTTTTACGATCGAAGATGAACCCAAATCAATTTGTAATTTAAACAACACATGTACCAAATAAAAAGAAGACCCAGAAACATCATATCCATAATCATGTCTAGAACCAAGTTAGGACCTTATAAAACATACCGCCATACCGTGAATAAATCGCTGAGTCGCTAACATTTCTCGTTTCCTCCGAACACCGGTTATTTAATTAAGTTACCTCCTCTATGTCTCAAAAATGCGACTCGTCCACAAATTATGTAATTACATAGGTGAGGTCGTTACTGTCAAGGTTGATCGTGGGTGAACTTAAACCAGCTAATGGTCAGTTGAGTGGGTAAAAAATTTTGGGCCAATTGCTCCTTCTGCAACATAACATTGTATCGTTTAACGCAAAGAGCGAGTTTCCTCCCCGGTTGCCCTCAATAGAGTTGTGTACTTTGATATAATGACCGCATGTAAGGGTCAAGAGCGTTCTTAAAATACCGACCACACGCCGGACGCATCGTGTTTGATTGAATTCGCCATGCACTAGTTTCGGTTCCATATACCCTTTCCATTATCTCCTCAAGAATATCTAATCCGGTGTAGGTATTCAGTTTATAAAATTGAACACACCACTGAAATATAGATAGGTAGCACACCAACACCTGTCTCCCTGTATCGCTTCTTGGCGCCTGTCGAGGTTTGCACTTCCAAGTTTCACCATTTCTTTATCTCTTGTGCAAAAATTTGTACATGTAATTTGTCCCTGTAACCACGGACCTTGCAAAAACATAAGACTGTTATGTAAATTAGAATCGTATAAAATTTTAAATTCCAATATGCAGTGTACGTGTAATCTATAGAAAACGACATATTTTTTTATGTTTTTCTAACGCGAGAGAATGTATGACATTTTGATTGGTCTGTCTGCTCCTTCTTCCTACGTCAAGTTAGGTTACAATGTATCGATTAGTCTTGCCTGTGTGTCATAAATGCCTGGAAACTAGGCGCGTCAATGGGCGTTGCCTGGTTCAATTTCGTCGAGCATTGCCATTAACAGGCGTTAATAGCAAGCCTGTATTTATAAAAAAGCGATTCTTATGTTCCTCTTTTGGCATTTGAAACCTGAAGATTTTTATCAATCCGTATGATCATCCTCCAGAGGTTTTATAATGCAAGCGTGTCCCTTTCCCTACTAGATTCTCCCGAGGCGTTGGGAGCGGATCTTTTTTTTGTGAGATTTTGCTTATTCAGCATTTTCAGTTTCACCGGGCTTTTTTGGGGGCGGTGAAAAACTTAAAGGGTTCCTCAAGCCGTGTGAAACGAATCACCTTCGGAGGTTTTCTAGAAAGAACGGCATCACCCACTAGTGCGTGTCCCCGTGCTCTACTAGATTCTCCGAGGGGTTCGCATCGGATCGGTGTGGGAGCGGATCGAGCCTGCCTGTAATTGTTATCAACTTTTATAGTAATCCACACTTATGTGCACTGTACTGTACAGTACAGTTCATTCACATTTTGTACGGTATGTTACAAACATATCGCCATTCATCAACATGCGTAGGTACATGTGCTCTGATTAATATGTTTCCTTTATCGCGTTGTAGTTGATGTAATGGCCATTTTTTATGAAAGCTTGATTTTATTTTTAAAATTCTCCTAAAATCAGCGTTATCGAAGCAAAGACTCCTTCGCTTATCTACTTACTAGTACTTACAATATTTTTTTTTTAAATCCTGCTACAAACTATTTTTTAAACAAGGATTACCGCCAAAGTTAAGTTGTTGACCATTAGTGCTCGTATTTCTAAACAGCTAAAGTGAACACCGAAATAATTCCAGGTAATTCAGTCAGCACGCGGTCAAAGCAAATTCTTTTATATTAACATATTGACTTAGTCATTTACCGGTTCCGTGACGAATCGACGAGTGAACGGACAATTGATTATTTTTACAATAACGGTATTGTCCTGCGAGGTACGCCACCGCTAATGAGTTTCAGACCGAAATAAACTGAGTCTAGACATGTTTATATCGCATTAAGCATTACGTTTGGCGTAATTCAGTAATTGAGTATTAAATGCAACGTAATTGGACGTCTGTGTACTTGCAAAATGTTACAAATGAACTCTCGAATATCTCTTGAGAATTACATTCAATTATCCTTTCGGAATAATAACGTGCATTGAGTGGAATATCGCATAAAAACCAACAAATATGTTCAGGTTTAACAATTTCTACTTCAAGCCTTCGCTAGTGCACCTCTGTTTGTTGGAATATGATTAGATACTGTTATAAAACATAAAGTTGTAGGTCCTGATTTCAAATTAGACACGCACATATGAGCCTTAAGATTTCGACGACAACACTTAATTTTAAATTTTAAGGTAATTTTAAATTACGTCGTAGGTACAAGTGTTTGTTTTATGTAAGCGTGTTAATTTGATTCTTAATTAAGTTTTTTTTTCTATTATAAATTGTAACCTCAGCCTACCAACATTATGTGATGTAATTCTTTCGGTATATTTGGGTAGATAGCGTCTCATCTAGGCCATTTCATCAAATGGCAAACATGACCAAGTGTTCCTTGTCACATTTCATCAGAAAATTTCGTATGAGCACTTGATTTTGGACGCAATGCATACAAGAAAATATGAAAATCGTTATGTGCATAATAGTTTAAATACTTATTAGTTTAATGTTATTTAGGTAGGTATGTTGCGATTGAATATCCCTATACATTTCAACACCAATTCGAGATCTCAGTGACAATCAGTACTGAGAAATTACTTTAATTTTATTTGATGTATAATCATGTATAATCCTTATTAAAATGTTGGCATCCTTAACCGCAAGCCGGTCAGTCTGTAAATAGTCCTAATCACAGCAGTCATCAGTACTAAACTAATTGACCAACTTTCCCATGTTGCAGGTACAGACGACGACACGCGCACTGCACAGTGAGTCACGCGGAGATAAGGCGGTGCTTACTGATAAATCAGTTCAAAATACAAATTAGTGCTATGTACAGCACCATCTGTCGGTTGAATTATCAAACTAATATCGACTTGAAACTTCGAAAGTTGGGAGAAAGATCATGCGAATTGTTATTATGAATGTAGGTGACCTCATGCGATTAGAAGTAGTTTGTTTTTATAAGCAGCTATTAAGTTACTTTCTGATAGAAGAGCTTTTGATTTTACTCCTATCATGTTAACCTTTAGGAGAGAAGTAATTTTGCTTGAAGTATATCGCTGTACTAACGCACAGATACCGTCAACCTGGGTATTTTTTTAAGTCAAGTGTAAACATTGAATACAGCTCCTGCTCTTTGAAGTTGTCTCCTAAGTATAAACCTATAGGTGTGATTCTGGAGGTAGCAGTCACACTAAAGACTCCGAGATCGCTAAGGTCAATCGTTTTAGCAGCTACATAAGGATCTGTAGCTGTGAACAATGTTACACTTAATTTAAAATTTAATTCTCCGTGGTATCTGGCCTTTAGTACAGGATCTTGGTTTTTTTATAAAACTATCATTCTACATTATTGTCTATTATTATACGACTAATATGAGTCGTAATAATAGGAGACTGATTCATCACTAAGCACTGTTTTATGATAGTCGACAATGGATCTATATCGGTAAAACTTCATAGTTTTAGTAAGGTTGGCATCCTGTCCGTGTTTGAAATGTGTGTCGATCTGTTAATGGTATCGGGAGTGCCGATTTAATATTCGAGGCAGTGACCTACACTGAAAGTAACTGCCCAAATGATAATTCAAAATAATAATAGTTTTCTTTAAAAACCTTACTAAAACAATACTCTTTATTAGGTACTATACTAATTTGTTGCAAGGACGCGATTGCATTTTAATTGCATTCTACAATAAAACTACATTCACCAAATGCAAGTAGCTTTTTCAAAATAATTGGTGTGATATGCATAATTAATGTTGTGTGCACAAATAAATTTAGGATAACCAAAAATTTCTTATAAATGGGAAAGCACTCCCAAGCTTACAAGTAGATGGGGGACCTAAATATTATGATGTTGCAGAAGAAACGCATGGTATATGCCATTTGATGTTGATGTCTAAATATCTTGACATGTAATTTAGTCTTAATTTCTTGAAAGTGTATTGGTAACTTATTTTGTAGAACAACTTGCTTATTTGCGTAGTTAGGTACCTCATAATACAATTAGTTATTAAGTAAAATGCAAAACTGAATATGCTTGTAGCGGATTCAAATTAATTAATAGGCATCATGTTCCTAGCTCGTTGTCGTCTGTGCTCCCGCCAAGAAAAGCCTACGAGAGCAGATCGTTCTCAGTGTTTTAAGTTTATTTTTGTTGGCAAAGCTATACTTTTTCTTGGTTTTTCATTTTGGTTCTATAAAACATCAATTATTTAAAAATATAATTCAAATAGGTACTCGGAATTTGGTTTGTATTGTAGAACCCAGCTTAGAACGAGTAGCGCCACCTATCGTCGAGTAGCAAAGTCAGTTGATGTTTACTCATGCTATCATATCAGTAGATGGCGTTCACTTGATGTTAAAACATTTGAATATTGCTTAAATGTAATTTAATAAGGTTTGACATTTTTGCATAACAAACAATAATTATTGCATAATATTGTAAAATTTTACATTAGCTTTGTAACGTGCCGAGAGGTTATATCGTAGGTGAAGTATAACTTGATCCATCTACAAGAATGTAACTAGATGTAGTTGTAGATAATAAAAATAAAATTTAATTAATACCGAAATATTAAGTTTTCGAAGTGTTATGATTTAATAAAAATGTCACGATACGAAAGTATATCACTTTTACGACAATGCTGTCATGAGCCCGGATAGCTCAGTCGGTAGAGCATTGGACTTTTAATCCAAGGGTCCAGGGTTCAAGTCCCTGTTCGGGCGGCCTTCTTTTTGCTATTTTTTATTATCTACCGTTTATTCTATCATGTTTTTAATTAATTAAATGTCGTTAAATGTTAATCATACAAATTAAGTGTGATTATTGATTTCATGTTAGTTCTTTTTACGATATGAACGATTATTTATATTCAGTCATGTGAGCCGCTGCTATGTTTTATTATTATCCATAAATATTTTTCTTTTTAATAATGATTGTGCATGTATTTATTAATTTAAATACCTTTATGTACTAGTTCATAATAATATTCTGCTGTACTTTACTTTGCTTCGTAATTACTATTTAAGTTTTATCTTAGGAAAGTTGTTTCATCGTAATAAAATATTAACGTACAGTAGTTTAACTTGAAAAAAAATTAAATGCTCTACCAACAATGCCCACCACGCATAATGTTTTGTTCCATTAGTTATATTATTTAGGAATTTGTAAGTTATTGTTTTGGAATTATTTTCTCATAATATGAGAAAGGTATATATTATATACCTTTTGTCATTTCAAATATTTTTTACATGAATTGAATTATTTATTCGGTTTGCTCATTATTTGCTAGTAGCGCCATCTGTGCTCCGACACAACAAATACCTCGCAAACATGGCTCATACAAATATATAAAGTAGCAACACAAACTCCAGGTGCTAAAATTTTCCGCTAGATGGCACTGTGTGACTATGAAGTTGATAGAGCACGTTGATAGATGGCAGTAAGTGACGCGAAAAACCTCAAATACAAAATTTTTAACCTAGTTTATATTAAATATTTATTACTACCCTTTGTTTCGTAAAAAAGGGTTTCACCAGTTACTAGTGGTGTGGACTTTAATCCTATATTATAAGTATTCAATTCCATGTGTTGAACTAACCAACCAAACCACGCCTGGGTCACACGGGGTGAGAAAAAACTGTGACGCCGCGCCGTCTTAGGCCAACAGCAAACTCTCAAAATAAAAATGCGAGGTGAAGAATTATTTCTTTCATCATTATCACCAGCATCATCATCATCATCACCATCATCATCATCACCACCACCATCATCATCACCATCATCATCATCACCATCATCATCATTATTCAGCCAAAAGACGTTACTGCTGGACTAAGGCCTTCCCGAAGTAGGTAGGTGGGTAGGTAGGTAGGTATCTCCACAGCGACCAGTTTTTGTGCAATTTTTCGTCTAAATCCGTTGAGCCGTTCATAAGTGATGCGCTTACCAACAAAAAAATCTATTTGCTTATCATCGTATTTCCAAATGCAATCGAATATTAATTTTTTAATTAGGTTTATCATGTATAGTAATTTATGCTTTATTGTTATTTTGTTTTGATTTATTCGTGTGTGTAGAGGTGTAAAATTATAAATCTTAAATCAATTACGTATCACACACATTCTAAAATAAATTGATAATAAATAAAATGAGTAGTAGCAACTATTTATCTAATAGAAATCCGACCACCGACAAATAAAAACGCGAAGTTTGCCGTAAGACATTAAGAAAATAGTTGCACTGTACGTAGCATTTTATTTCTATTTATATTTTGAAATGAAACAACCTTTACGGATCTGCTCGTGTTTATTTTATACATTAGTTCTATGTGGAGACTTGAGTAGATCAGTAAAAGTTGTTTCATTGCAATTGGTAGTGTTCGCGTAAACTTTAGAAAACAATAACTAGGTATTTATATTTGGGTCAAAAAAAATGCTAGTTGGGCAGCAAAAAAGCTAGTTGGGCAGCAACTTATGGTCAGCAAATATTTCTAAATTAGTCTGCAACTTATATCATTCTGAACAGCAGTCTTATGCCGCTCCCCCCCTCCGTGACTGGCATTCGCTACGCTGCGCTTCGCTCGGGAAAAAAATATTAACTTAACCTAACCAACAGTAAGGATTTCTTATGCTGACCGATTGTATAATTCTGCTGACCAAATAATAATTTTGTTGACCAAGTATTTATTTTGTAATACAAATAAATTATTTCCCTTTTATATTTTACCAAAACCACAATGCATTCTTGTTTGCCGGTTCTGATAAAAAGATAATTTCAAGAAGTTTTCTCTAGTGTTTGAGTGAGTGAATTGAGTCATCCGTGTAAAGTCTAATACAGATAACAGGCTGGTATATTATTATTTGTTTGCATAAATATGAGTTATTATGTTTTGCATTGGCAATATTACATTTGTAAGACACTAGTGACGAAGGTTAAATATGAATTCTAAAATCTGCTAATATCAACGTTTTGATGTATCTTGACCGATACCCAAATCGTTTAGTCAGGGTGTTACAACTTTTTGAGGTCCTTGGGTGTTTGTAGAATAATTATAATATTATAATTTTTATGTATTGGGTAGCTCTTTTTAGACCTATCCAAAATAGAAAATTAAACCTGGGGTCTATAAATATTATCATGTATTATATTATCTTTTTGTGTTGAAAACTGGCTGTTGTAAATCATCATATTAACTCCTTCCATGTTAAAAAAAAAGTTGTTAGTGGTTGGTTCGGGGGATCAAAATACCATTTATCGTATTGTAGATACCATTAGTTAGGTACCTAGTTGTTCACATTTGTAGGAAAAAAAACTGTATTATGAATGCATATAGTGTTCATACATCAAACAATTAAAAAAAAACTACTTAATGTCATATTATCGTAGCTTCACATAAAAACATTAAAACAAAAATATAAACCACTAGAACCACTTGAAAACACCCGTACCCATGATAGACCCCTATTGCAGCGCCACCTAGCGGGTCCAATTGTAAATATAAACCATTCTCGAATCCACTTGAACACACCCAAAAAATTTCATCCAAATCGGTCGAGCCGTTAAGAAGGAGTTCAATTACGAACACACGCACAGAAGATTTATATATAAAGACTAGCTGACCGGCGGACTTCGTACCGCTTTGAGAGTTTCCATGACAACAAAACAAACAAATCATTCGACCGCTTATGAACACCCGTATCCTATGATGGACCCCTATAGCAGCGCCACCTACCGGGTCCAATTGTAAATCTAAACCATTCTCGAGTCCACTTGAACACCCACAGAAAATTTCATTCAAATCAATCCAGCCGTTTAGAAGGAGTTCAATAATATACACACGCATAGAAGATTTATATATATAATAAAGATAATGCTGTCATCAATCATCATTGCTGAATTTAGAATCGCTAAATGACCAAGCGCGCAGACGCCACACGTCAAACCAGTTGGATTTATTTAGGATTGTCAAGTAAATTATATGAATTATTATATATTACAAGCGGCCCGTCCCGGCTTCGCAGTTTCGCACGGGTGCACATTTTTTTTAATACAGCCTATGTTACTCAGCGCTAATGTAGCATTCTAATGGTGAAATAATCTTTTTAAATCGGTTTAGTAGATTTTGAGTTTTAGCTTCAGTAGATTTTATAAATTTCATAAATCCTTAGGTACTTTAATTAAACTACAAATAGGTACATAATATACTTAATGCCTACTAAAACGCTGACGATATCGCTACAAATAAACATTACCGGCTTCGTAAACAGACTTAAGATACGGATATGATAGCATTATTTTCTTTTGTTGATATGAGTCGACGATAAACTGAAGGGTCATTCCGTGGCTTACTATATACCACGTCGTCGGGTAATAAAATACCTTGTCGCCCATAAGGGTGATTCAATTTTGGCAGTAACACTAAATCTTAAGAGCTTGATATAACAGATATCTATTATATTTATAATTAACGGAATCAGGCGTCATTTAGCGGAAATCCATGGTACGCGGGTGGGAGGGGGCGGTGCATGCGTACTGCATTTGAGTTACTGAGTACTGATTTTAAGTTTATTCGTTGCAAACAGAAATAAGAAAATACAAAACTTTCCTCATTATAATATTAGTATGATACACATCATCAACGGCTTTACGTGCCTTCCGAAGCACGGACGAGAATGATCGTTAATAACCACCAACTCGCACTGGGCCCGCGTGGTGTTTATGGCCCGTTCTCCCTATCCATCTATAGGGAAGGCTCGTGCCCCAGCAGTGGGGACATAAAATGAGCTGATGATGAAGATGATGATGATGATGGTGATGATGATGATGATGATGATACACATCACTTAATGTTAAGTGTTTGCGTACTATACACATTACCTATATATGTGCAGTGTGTGTATACTAACCAACTACTCTACATTAAAATTATGCTAAGTATATGAATGTATGTAGGTGGGTAATCTTGAGAGCTACTTAACCGATTCCAGAAATTCCCTCGTTAATAGAAATCTTGAATTTAATAATAAGTAAAAGAAGTTAACTTTGTTCCCGGTCATTTACAATTTATTTTTCCCGAGAGAATGGATGTGGCAAAAACTTTTGTGACATATAGGTACCTACTTTAGTCTGTCACGCTGCACACGGGCGGAAGCAAGTTATCCTTTAAAATAACTGATTTGTTGTGGAAAAAGCTTTAGACTTGTTCCATGCTATGGTAATTAGGGCTACGTGTAATGATTGATCTGCATTTGATATATAATAGGTACACAAGTACATATTATTGTAGTTTACGTCCCGCCTGATGGAAACCTGGTACCGCAGCCCACGGACGCTTGCAACACCAAGGCCACAAGGGTATCATCGCGTTGCACACCCCGAAGCTTCACTCTATATATGCCTTGTCATTTCACTAGATCTAGGGGAAAATTTAACACAGCAACTGCAAAACAATGCTGCTTGTTGGCTGAACTACTTTATTTGCCTTTCCACCACCATGTACACACGCCTGCACGCCTAGTCTACCACAAAATGTCCAATTTCTTCAAGACTTTGATGTTTATGAATACGGCATATAGTTGAACATTTATTGAAGGAATTTAAGAGGAAATACTAAGGATGACTGAATTCAAAAATTTGTATGAAAAGTAGACAAAATCAATGTTTCGTTGTCCCCTGATTCCTCCTCCAAAACTGGACCGATTTAATTACTTTTTTCATTAATTATTCATTCAAAAATTAAAGAAAGGCTTTGACTGTGTCCCTATTTTTTCCTTTTTTTTTATATATATATAATCTCGTCAAATTTCGAAAAAACAGCTGAAATCTGGCTTCTTCTAAGGTTCTTCTTCTTTTAAGGTTTAAAGGTTCTTTTTTAATAATTTACTTATGAAAAAAATCGGTCCAGTTTTGGAGGAGGAATCAGGGGACTACGAAACGTTTTTTTTTTCTACTTTTCATCTTCACGCTGCACCAGTTGTCTTCGCGTCTGGACTCCATTTCCACTTAGCATCAGGTGGTGTGGAGTCATTTGCCGTGCTAAGTATAAAAAAAAACTTGTGAGGTAGGAATTGGCTATCTTAGCTCTAGCTGCCGGAACACAACAATGCTACAAACATTGATGTTATGGCGACATATTTAGATAAGATGGTGGTAGCTAGCCAGGCGGACAACATGTACCCAAGAAGAAAGAAAAGCAAGAAATAGTGCAAAAGCCATGTTATTTGTTTATTTATAATAATTTATATCATTTTATCAACATTAACAAATAGGTAAGTCACGTAAACTCGTAAGCCACGTAACTCCTTTAAGATATTTGGCACTGTAGGAGAAAAGTCGTAAGACGCGGACGAGGCGCGGACGGGGCGCAGACGGGGCGTCGCCGCCGCGCAGTGGTCTGAAAATTATGTTTCATATTCATAGGATTTTATTTATTTTTTCACATATGCAATGTATGGAAGGAAACTTATTAAGTCGATTTTCTTAAAAGTCTTTGGAACTGTCAAGCTACAGTTTACATGATATTACTACCCGACCAAAGAACTTACTTTTACAAGTACCATAACCACGTGCGTCCCCGTTCAAAACATAGGTATACTTAATGCACCAAAATTAACTAGCTCGAGCTCTTCTTTAGAATGTAGAACATAATATACTGTATGTATCACTTAATCAAAATCCATGTCTGTTTCATCCGCCAAACTTAATGGATACCGCATTGCCACAAAATAATTACCTACTTGATAACCACATTAATATACCACTGATGTAAAAAAAAAGCTCTAAAAGGAAACAATAATCATAACAAAAGAGTTTATAACTAATGGAATTAACAAATTCGGTCACACACACAAAAACTGATTAACATACACCTTTTAATGGTCACATTTCATGTCTAACTTTGGTCCACAGTAAACATGTTTTGGCTATATATCACAGCGTTACGAGAATATTATGTTAATTATCAAACGTGTGTATACGCTTTTTGTGTCTTTTAAATTCATGTCTGCAAATTCGCAATATGTAATTGTACCTACCTACGCTAAGCTATTTATAGAAAAATAAGTAATAAGTTTGCCTACTCGACAATACAGCGTATCGGTTCATGGAAACTAACACCGCAATGCCACAAAATATGGAAACTGAAGAAGGTAAGCTTCATACAAACGCGCTCGAGCACCGTACGCGGAATTTCAGAACAGCTCCGCAGGCTTATTATACCGATCTTGAAGTGACATACACACTTTTAAACTTTCGCGTTCCATAGTTAATATAAAACTTTAAACAGGGATTTACGCAAACTAATTAATAAATAAATAAAAATAAATAAAATAAAAACTTTGTTTCAGGCTGTTGCCCATAATATTGTTAGTATATAAATGACTTAAAAAGCTATGTTAAATACAAGTAATATAACAAAAAAAAAACAAGCAACAACAAAAATGAATTAATTAAGGTATTTGCCGAACTTGTGCTTGGACCCAGTGCCCCAGAAGGGGTCTGTCCAGCTTGTCATTGAGCACGTTCAGGATGGTGTTGGCGCTCCCACGCGCGCGTCACATCAGCGACGCAATGCAGCACGGTGTAGAAGCCGTCTGTGTGCGCGTGCGCAAACATCGCAGATGCACTACAGTAGCGTGGGAATCCCCACCAGCACCCTGAACGCGTTATTATATTGTACTCTGAGAGCGGTGATGGCCCGCTGCGTGTAGCTGACCCACAGATTGCAGGTGTAAGGAGTTGGCAAAATGCTTTAAAGAGTGAAAGAGAGAAAATCTTTACCTCTAAACTACATCGCGCGAATCTGCGAGCCAACATGTTAAAGCGGACCGCCATCGCTCTTGTCTCCCTTTCGATGTCTCCATTGTCTTTTAAATCCTCGGTGACCACATGGCCGAGGTATTTAATCTATTAGGCGTAAAAGGCGTCTTACCTTCTATATACCCGACGTTTTGACCGAGTTACAACGGCCGTCGTCACGGGCTTTCCGCAGTCGCGATGAAGGTATGAAGCCTTTTACTAATTAGTTTGACCTAATCCCCGTTTAAATTTCTTGAAGTGACAGTCGCAATCGCGACTATTTCCAATTTATCGCTACCAAAACACATATTCGTATTACGGAACGTAGAACGCTACGAAAGCGCCACGAGCGAGCGATTGACGAACTAAAAATGCATGACGGCCGGCGCTATAGAATTATCCGACTGATTGTTGCAAACGCAACTGGTAGCAGTCGCGTTGATATTGCGCAATTAGCAACTGGTTGCTTTTTTTTCGGTAATATTGCCTGTCGAACACTCCGAGCGCAACTGTTGTGAGACTCCGTGTTCGTGAGAGGTTGTCTGTGTGCGTTGCGTCGAGCTCGTTTGTATGAAGCTTACCTTCTGCTGTCTCCATATTTTGAGGCAATGCGGTGTCCATTAAGTATTAACACTGTAGTTCGAAAAGCCTTTAGCTTAGCTACTGTCCAGTTGCACAATCACACACGTTTTACTGTTTTGTAGTAAAAACTAACACGTCTGTCGACTTCTACAGTTTCCTTTTTTATATTGTGATTTCTTCATAGTGTAAAGTAAAATTTATTAAGTAAATCGTTAAGGTGGTACTACCGGATGTAGGTTTATTTGTTAAGTTGACAACTAGCATATTTATTGTGGTTTACCTGCTTGTAAACGGTCACCGTTTTATTGTGCAACATCTTTTATGACTCGGGCGGTGCCGACCCTGAGTATTGAGTTATTATGATTATAGTATTTACTTGATCTCACGATACACAACACAGCCCTTTAGGACTTCTAACTATGCCTGGTTAGTTATCAGTTATCACAGTTGTCACCACTTTCATTTATTTAACAACTTCATGTCACATACGTACACATACAAGGGTTACAAAAAATAAGGGTCCATGCCATCCATACTTGGTAATCATTTTCTATTTTCGTTGTAACATCTTTAAATTTTATTTTTTTCTAAAGTTTACGCGAACACTACACATTGAAATGAAACAACTTTTACGGATCACAGTCACAGGGAGACAGGGAGACAGGGAGACAGGGAGACAGGGAGACAGGGAGTCTCCCTGTGACCACGGACCCTGCAAAAGGTTCGAAACGTCAGGATAAACATTAATTAAAACTAATGTGTAAAATAAATGCGAGTAGATCCGTAAAAGTTGTTTCATTTCAATCTTTAAATATTGTTTATTTAGCAATATACAGATACTGATGTTCACTCGGACTAAGCGAGGGTTATCGCTCGCTAGCGTATAACATTATGAACATCAGAGATATCTTTAGACAAATCTGGTCCAAATACATTGTGCGTTGGCGCGTGCTCGTAACGTTATAATGCACTCACATATGACATACATGCTAAACATCAATCACGGTGCGTTAAGACTTCGCCACACATAATGCGGTTACGGGACGTTACCAGCGCGGTTGAGCTCTCGTGAATGACGTAGCGAGCTACGTGTCGCTAATGGCTTGCTATACTGTGGTGATGCTCAATGTGGTTGAGTTTTTGTAAATATATAGAGCTTTTTTTTTTCAATATATGCCTCCTAGAGAAGGTACGGACTAAGGAGTAAGGACTCTACTTCACTTTATGTTAAGTGGAAATGAAGTGAGAACGGCATGGAGAAATAGCATTTTATGCAACCTAGCCGAATTCTTCACGTCTCGTTTTAAAGACTGGTGTAGGAATTAACACGTGGGTTGGAGCTTTTCAATTCGTTTTTTAGTTGTGCGGCAAAGAATATAGTTTTAAATTTATTTATTCGAGTTATTATAGAGGACTAGCTCGCGTATTTTGAAAAGAAAGGCAAAAAAGAGAATTAGTGTAGACAAAAGATTCTAAATAATTTTCGCTCCATATGGAGTAAATACTCACAGCAGATGCAAAGACATTTTGTTTCTGAATTTAACATTAGTATATCGTAAAGTCTGATTCACGATTTCTAGACTGAATTACCCTTCACAACAATTATAAACACACAATAGTCGGCGTCCCGCATACGCGTTTGATGTGTCTTGAGCGTAAGTGGAAACAAGGTGCGTGCGCAATACGAACACCATGTAACAACACAAGCGCCAGCGCAACTGGCAACGCGTAATGTGGTAAATGAATGGGCGATTAAAATAAAATGGCTGCGAAACTGTGCAAGCGCAAGTAGAGCGCATCAGGCATGTGCTGACTCCGATTAAATAAAACCATTATTAAAAAACAATGCAAGTTAAATAATTTATTGTTATCGACAAGAAATACGGTGATTTTTAATTTGGGATTGGACAAGGCTTAAATTAGCTAAATATATCTGGAGAAATGGGCAAATTTGGCTACACTCTGAATACCTGAGGAAGGAAGGCGGGCGGCGAATGGGTTGGCCAGGAAAGTGTTGGAGGCCGATCTCGACATTAATGAATGAGTCCAGTGTCTTCCACTGGACATGAGACAAGATCGAGATGCGAGACGTAAGGAAATATTTCGGGGAGACCTTTGCGCAGCAGTGAGGCGATGTATGTAAATTATTAGACAATGAGAATGCAAAACTTCTACCCTTAAAACAGAAGTAAAAAATTCTTACCACAAAACAACCTACCTACAATATGGACATTTTTTTTTTATATTAACGGGTAAGCACAGTGCCTTGATCTCACCTGATGTTAAGTGATGATAAGGCCAATGATGGAAGCGCACTTCACCCGGGATCCTCAACTAATGAGGTATTGGCTATCTATCTTATCTCTAGCTGCCGGAACACAACAATGCTACAAACATTGATGTTATGGCGACATATTTAGATAAGATAGTGGTAGCTAGCCAGGCGGACAAACAAGCCCTACCACCAACCAAACCGAGTACACAAACATGTACCCCCCGCTGGGAATCGAACCCGGTACGTCTGGGTCTAAACCGGTGGTCATAGCCACTAAAACACAGAGGCGGTTAAATGATGAATGAGGACATGATGAGAAACTGTAAATTTTAGAGTAGGAGTCAGGAAAATGGATCTATTGCAGAAAGCTTAAACACTAGTTTTATAATTTACATCTTGTGGACGCGTACGCGTGTGCAAGGCATTTGCACTCGGCGTGGAAGAAAATGCGTGCGTTTATGACACGCGTGATTTACGTGGACCTGACACTCTGACAGTTGTGAATGACATGTTGTAACAAAATAGATGTGGGACGGATGTCCTTAGTACCTTAGTGGACTTAAATCTTTCACGATATCATCAGAACATTTTACTTTGTGACACGTCAACGGCAGTGCTGATGGAGAGCATCCTTCTTCCGTCGTCACTTCTGAGAAACTAAAATTACTAATTGTAAACGCCTTTAATACGTAGGATGTAATCTAGCAAATTAATGATTGATTACCTATACCTATTGCTTAAACTTTACGCGAACACTACGCATTGAAATAAAACACTATAAGGACGTACTCGCGTTTATTTTATATTTTTAGACGTTTCAATTCCTTGCAGGGTCTGTGGTCTCAAAGAGACCGAAGTCAACCGTCATCTATATTTATAATTGGGTGCGTCCCTTGTTTGTTTGTCCCCTTGACCAAAGTTCGAATAGTCAGAATAAAATAACATGTGATTAAAACGCAACCATTTGTATAAAGAGTATCATTAAAATTTTTAAGTTTAAAAATAATTTTGCATTGGTGTTACGTTGTCTGTAAATGCCTGTGAAAGGTCTCCTTATGACCACGGACCTTGTGAAGAAGAAGAAAATTCTGGTCATAATTAAAAGTATTTTATTATCATTTCAAAGTATCTTAAGTCAGTTGGTTATAAAAATCGTCTTTTGGAATAGACTAATTCTACTAAACAGTAAAGATTCAAATAAATAATCCTCAGAGATACCAATAACATCACTATTTGCCGGAAGTACGGTTGTTTCAGCCGAAGTAAAAAATTGACAAAAAACTTCTTGATTGAAATATGGCCCTTGTTTTCTGTAAGCTATCGTAGACGCGTTTCTTTCACATCTAATTGAAATCGTCCTGCGTTTCCGTTCGAAGAAAATTATTAGACTTCAAAGGACCTGTCGTCTGTGACATTATTTATAACTTGTACAGCTTACAATAAAAATAAGTTCTTCAGAAGACCGTCAATAGCTTTGAGAATTCATTTGTTTGGAAATAGAAAATTGATGGATATCAAATTAAAGTTGTATTCCAGGCACAATTATTGAATGGCTTTTGTTTAAGTATATGCTATAACTGTTATTCTTGCAAAACAATTTATAATATGACTTTGTTTTAAACCTTTCTAATAAATCGAAAGTTTCAGAATCGTAATGACCCTAACCTTCTGATCTGATCCGATTAAAAAATCCAGGGGAAAATTGAGCTATAACCATATAGTTTTCATTGATAATATCACGCTGTCTGAATACGGCTTCGTAAGTTAAACGGCTGCCTTTTTATGACAATTTTAACCAATCCGAAGCACTGAGATGCTATGGATGGTCACGTGTTTACCCAAATATGCATGCATCAAAAGAGGCATATGTCTAGCAGATAATTGATATAAGGTGATTATGATGGTAATAAGAAAACAATCGTCACGCATTAAGATAGATTAGAGATGGGAGTTTTGTTAGTTTTATAACTTAGGTTACCTATTGGTGTAGGATGTAGCGAACCGTCAAAGTGAAGTATGAAGTTTGTGTTGTTTGATACTCAACGCAGTCGTTATTATGACCATTAAAATTGCAAAACAGCCTTCCACTTTGCGTCACTGTTGTACGTAGTTACGTGTCATGTCTGGTATGCTGGTCTGATTGATGGCCAGAAGCCGGCTACCAACGCGAAAGCTACCTTTTGTAAGCACAACTTTACATTTTGCGAAGGTAAGCCTGCTGAGGTTTTCTCCTAGTAGCACTTCGACCCATCGTGATCTTTTGTGCAGGAAGGTGTTGATAAGGCATGGGATTGATTTTCTAGGAAAGAGTATTAAATTAATATTTTCAGTATTATAAATTGTTATTGCAATTTTTACTGGCATTGATGTTTCAGAAAAGCCATGTTAGAAATAGTTATAATAGTTAATAGTATAAATAGATCTGATCGTCAATACTAAAAAAAAACCTTAAAAATAGCTTAACTTTTATTTCTCTGTTGTACGATACATTTTTGGTATTAAGGTTTACCTTAGTTGTGGATATACTATAATGTAACATTTATTGGAAAAAAATAAAACTGGTATTTATGAAATGAAACAACTGTCTCCCTGTGACCACGGACCCTGCAAAGTGTTCGAAACGTCAGGATAAACATTAATTAAAACTAATGTGTAAAATAAACGCGAGTAGATCCGTAAAAGTTGTTTCATTTCAATGTGTAGTGTTCGCGTAAACTTTAGAAAACAATATTGGTATTTATGTCATCTTTTATCATAAAACCGTCACCTTCATCATCAGTCTGCTGGACTTGAGCCTTTCACATAAGCAATGGCACATGAGGATAAGGCCATAACCCACAACAAGCCCACAACGCTTGCCCAATGCGAGCTGATTGGAGTGGGTTATAACGCTACCATCTTACGGCGGCAACCGGAATCAATGGATTACAAACCTTCAGTAGAACGAAGGAGCTCAAGATATTTTTAAATGGTCACCCATTCTGTGACCGAGCATTGCGAAAGTTTTTTATACTTGCATGACCGAGCTCCCGTAAAAGTTTACATTAGACCAAACTAGGTAAACTATCGCCTAGTAAGCGCAAAACATCAATAAATGTTACAACTTGTAGTTGGTACTAATATTATTGCCTCATTTTACTTGCGGCTGAGTAGTTTTCCTAATATAGAGCGCGATTAAACGAATAGCCGGCAACAAAGCTTTATGCGTTGCATTGCACGTTGGCGGTTGCGCAAAGACCACTTGTCGTCCTTCCAGCAGCCGGCAAAATATTGCCATTCTTAAGTAATCGCTGACAATGAGTAGTCGTATCAATCTAAACCTTTAACGTTTAAATCGTGGTTGTATTTAGGCTATTCCTATAAATCTGTATGCAAGAAATGTTTTAAAACAGATCAGATTAGATAGAACTTTGGGACATTGTCAAAAGTAAATATGAGTGTTTGACGACCTCCTTGATCGAGTGGTTTGTACACTGGTTTTCATGGTGTCGCCATCTCTGAGGTTCCCCGGGTTCGATTCCCGGTCGGGTCAATTTAGAAATTATTGTTTTTCTAAATTGTCTCGGGTCTGGGTGTTTTCTATGTATAACAAGTATGTATTTAAGTATTTTAAGTATGTTTATCCGTTGTCTAGCAACCATTTAACGAGTTTCATAACGAAAGCTTCTCTTGGGCTAGATAATCGGTCTGAGTGTAGAAAATTTTATTTATTATTTATTTGTTTTGTTTTCTAAAGTTTACGCGAACACTACACATTGAACTGAAACAACTTTTACGGATCTACTCGCGTTTATTTAACACATTAGTTTTAATTAATGTTTATCCTGACGTCGAAACGTCAGGATAAACATTAATTAAAACCTGACTAAATTTAAATGAGGGTATACAAGCACCTGATTAAATTTAAATGAGGGTATTCAAGCTACTAACTATTATGAGACGACCAACACCTCAGTCTCCCTGTGACCACGGACCCTGCAAAGGGTTCGAAACGTCAGGATAAACATTAATTAAAACTAATGTGTAAAATAAACGCGAGTAGATCCGTAAAAGTTGTTTCATTTCAATATTATTTATTTATTTTACGTAAGTAAAATTCAGTGTATTACAAAAGTTTTTATCGCGTCCTCCGGGAACATAGTAATTGACCCGCATAAATAGAATTTATAATTTAAACAAGGCTATTTCTAACTAAAAATAAAAACTTATGGATCCGTTCAGTAGTTCCAGAGAGCCTAGTAATCGCTTTTGATTATTACTCGTTACTTCATCGTATTTAAGTAATTAAACATTTTCTTGTAACGATTTGACGATGTTGTAACGTAACGTCCAAGCTATCAAAAAAAGTAAGAGAATAATATATGGCCCGCTCGCTGCTTGCTACCTCTCTTACACTGACCCAAATAACTTAACCTAAAAAAACATCCGTGATATGATGAATCATCAATTTTGTACAATAGGCTTTTAGGGAGGTAATGAATTGCGTAGCGTTGTATGTAATGTATAATTACTGCATTATGTTATTGAATGCGTTAAAAATGTGGTACACGTCTGTTCAGATAGTTCCGGAACATCCAAGCTCGATTATTATCATATTACATTACATTTGCCATTCATTTCGTACGTGCATTGTATATTAGTTTTGTGTACTGATCTTCAAACTTCAGTATGGCGATGATGATTAGTTAATAAAAATACATTTATCATTAAGCCTTCCTGCATGTGCAATATAGCATATTGATCGGGCCCAATGTGATCACACGACAACATCCCCCAACGGCTTGACCTGCCTAGTCTTAATTAATAATCGCCAACACTAACAATAACTACCTAATTCTAATTTGATAGAAGTTCTCGGAAGTTGTAAGAGTCTTTACGTATGCCTCTAAGAATCTACTACGGTACGGAGATTTATACCCTCCTACCTACGAAGTGATACCAGCCCTCTACAGAATCACCAAGTTTGTTAGGCCACCAAGGCTAGATATGATGATGCACCAAGTTTAGCCGTCACTTTTGGTTATCCTTTAAATAGCCAGCTAATAAGAAGGTTCCTAGTGACTATTCACTTAATACTCTCCATGATGGTGGATAGTGAGAGTGGTGACTTAAGACCTGAATTCCGCATTTATTCCTTCATGTAGAAAGAGGTTAAACAACACTATATATTTCTAATCCCCTACTCCATCGGGGTGCGATTAAGGTCAACTATAAGCGCGTTGCATGATCTCATCGCCATGGTGAGCCTGCCAGGGTGACATCAGCACTCACTGTGGACAAATGCAAACTTATCAGTTTTTAATCCTTTTGTTGTGAACTTCTGAGCGATCGGTTAATACTTCGCTAATAGACCTTTAGTCATCGACCAATTCAGCAAAACAACAACGACATAACTAAATGAGCACCAGTAAACTTGGTATTTAAATATTAACTGTTTCTACTGCTTTGGATATATTTATGTTACTTATAAGATAATATATCTGTAATTTCTTATTGACGCGCACGCTGCGCTCTCTCAACCAAATAGCTTTAAGAACAGACATATTTTCTTGTTCTTTGAACGAATTTACAAGAGTTGCATTATTTATAATATGTTATTGTACTTAGTACCTACCTAGTGTTTTTCTATCGTATTGGTGTTACACTGTAAAGATAGATTTAAGTTAAGATGAATAAATAAATAAATAAATAAATAAATTGCTTAACCTAGTGCAACATCTGTATTATCTCAAAGAATAAACTGTAAACTAAAATATAAAAATGTCTTACAGTTAATATATTATTATTTTTTATTTAAAAATAGTATGTTTCCATGGGATAAGGAAGTTAGTATAGATAATAGCAAAGTAAAATTCTTTTATTAAAAAAAACATGTATACATTTTACTGGGCTTAGGGAGCCTGCAGCACATTACTCACACAAGAACAGATAACGCAGAAACATTATCTTATGAACGATAACATGAACTGTCACGCGAACACGGCTTGTCAACAATAGGCTCTAATAACTAATAGGTAAAGTTGCCACTCTGTACCATCCATACCATTCACCGGGATAGTTTTATGTTTGTTGGCATTATTATTTTATATTTTACTGTTATCCTTTATACAAGTCAAGAAGTAACTTGCGTGTCGGCTAGTGAGTCACAATGTTTCTGCACGAGCTGTCTTCGCATCTGAACTCAGCTTTTTCTTAGCATCAGTTAGAGCGCAGTCATTTGCCTAATCACCGATTTAAATAAAAATACTAACTAATCATACGTTGTTTCTTTCAGTAAGCTGTGACCCTTTTGTTTAATTCTTCTTTTGCATGATTGTGTCTTCCAACAATCCCTACACAAAGATGCACGGAAATTAAAATCCTCCATGCGCCGACTGTTATTGCTGGCGGGTCGCCTGCAAATTTTTGCTTAACAGTATTAGTTGGGCGTTAAGCAATCTTACTGTTATGTTGCCGTTTGCGAACAGCTGCTAAATGTGGCACCTGGTAAACACTCGTTTTTAATACGCTATTCCGGATTGTGACCAAGGAAAAGCATAGAATATTAGAATAGTAGATGCTTACACAGTAATACAGCCATGCACAAAAGTTTTATTAAAGCTGTAAGCGTTTGAAACCAACCAGCATTCAATTAATTATTTTTTAGGATTATATTACTTATATTATTATCACATTAGTCATTACATTGTATATGTTAAATGAGAATTATTATCGCTGCAAAACTAAATCATGGTCCGGATGTTTGATAGGATGTGAGTAAATTTAAAGTTAAATTTAGATGTAGTAAAGAGATTGAGAAGCGCACTATATCGGATTTGTCACAAATTACATAATTTATTTTTTTACAAAATATCACAGATCAAGAATTTCGATCTCATGTTTATTGACAATTCGATAAGTTTAGCGTATGTTGTACTACGAATATAAAATAACTAAACAAAGAAAATTTTACTTTTTATTTTTAAGTGCTAATTGCTACATTTAAAGGTAGGCATTTAATTTTTTCACTGTGTTTTATAAATATTTTAACAAAGAAACTTAACATATAAACATCTAATATTCGTATACATATTTCTAGTATTCATCACACTTACTTAATAAAATCCGTAACCTCTAGGGTAGTAGGCACTTTAAACAGGGTCAATACACCTTTGCAGAGACGGCCATCACGTCACGTCACATAACTTATTCATTCATATAGTGATATGAAATTACATACTTACTTCAACTACAGATTAAATAATAGTAACTCTTGAACTCACGACTACGGTCGCCACCTGTACTTTGCAATAAAGTATTGCATATTATATTGGGCAATTTTACTCTAATATAAGGTATATTATGAGGAAAATAGAAAATATTTCTAGGACAAATTTTACTTAAATCATGAAAATAAAAACATCGTAATTTAGCATAAAACAAATCGCGTACCTACTATAGCCCTATCATCATCGACACGGGTCATTGACCGCTAACACACCGCTACAACGTTAATAAATCATCGTTTCGCTTCTGCAAACGGTGGAAGTTCGACGGACGACCTTCCCTCCGGTGACCTTGGTGTCGGTCGGATCCCGGGGGTGGCTCGAGCAGTCATTATGCCCCCACCAGCTCAACGAAATAATATGTAATGCCTAGTTATGACTAATTTTTCTAGCGACATCATGTACTAAGGTTTTGTTTACATAATGATACTGATCAAGTTTTCCCACAAAAAAGGTGAACATTTGCCAAAAATAAATCAGTCCTTTCTAAGACGCTTTTTTAGTAGTTTGATAATTTTGTAATTTTCTTACGTTAGTTACGTTAACATAACCCTTAAGAAATCATACTAAAGTAGGACCGGAGGATTTAGAATACATATTTCTAGGTTTTTTATACTAATTCTAGATTGTGTTGTCGTTTTTGTACCTACATTGTTGTTTCACGTTTTATATAGAAGATAATTCTAATAACGCTATTTTACCTTTCTTTTTTTTTATTTTATAAGATTTGGAACCTCCGTTATAGTATAGCATGTACTAGATCGGTTAAGACGGTTATTCAACCGTCTTTACTTATATAGGTACCATTACTATTATCACAAATCGAAACCAAGACCAACCTTTTTACTTAACTCTAACCTTTTAATTCGCTCCTCCACACAATGTTAAAAGTGTTTTATAACATCCATCAAAACAAAAAACTACAAAGTACATAATGTTGGTATCAAACCCCACCACCACCTTCCCTCATCCAAAAACGCCCAAGGTTCAACAAACGACCTCCGTGGATCAGTTTACTAATGTTATTAGTGTTTAGTTACTGAGTAAACATGTCCGATCCCTTTTTTCGCGATTTATTTTGGTATTACTACAGTTTGCTTCTGTATTTATTATAGTAATTTTGTTTTTGAAACTTGTAGGTATTTGTCGTTAAAATTTGTTTTAGTTTAATACTTTCCGGAACATTTTTTTTCGGTTCTTCTTATATTGCATGTATAAGTACAATAGAACGCTGTTTATTAAATAAACGTAAGGCAGTGATAGTGGAGTACAGTCTCACTAAGGAGTTAAAGGTGTGATTCGTCATGTTAGATGTTTCATTAAATATATTGGATAATCTTATTACCTACTTCCACTCAAATCGTATAACATGCTCAGTTTAAAAGATGTTCTACTTTTTGTGTTTCTTTTAGGAAGTAATCTATCCATTCCGCTGAGTTGTGATTACATGCACCGGCCTTGGATTCGTCATAAATGTAATTTTAGACGCTGTGGGTGGGACATTTTGATTTGATTATTTAGTAGAAGTAATGGTACAATTCAAATTTATAATTGGGGAGTCCGCAGTGCTCTTTATGAGTTACTCTATCGTCAGTAATTAATGCGACATTGCAATAGCCAATAAAGCAAACAAAGAATAAAATTAACATAGCATACCTCCATGTGAACTACATAACCAGTTTCTGCGCGCAGCCGAAAATATATCGTCCAGTCGTCGTATTCTGAAGGTCATATTTATTTTCGATGTTGTAAAACCATTTGACAGCCCATTTAACAGAAGTGAGAATTTCTGCGCATATTGGAATGGTCGAAATTTATGTTCACTCTCGTAATATCCGAGATTTCCGTGTCAGTTTTTAATTTTTTATGCCATTTATTTTGAGCACAAGAAGATATATATGTTTTAGAAACAAATATCTCAAGAACTTGGCACGTTATACATTATATTGGAGGAAGTAACAACTCTAGTTATATTTGAGTCATCGTGTTAAAATTGAATATAGATCAGACAATCGTCTTCAGTAAGGGATAATTTCTTCACAAATTGGCTTTTAATTACAATAGTCGTTAGCAAAAAACAAGTATATTATACGTTGGCTCATCCGAAGAATTGTCATCCGATTCCGACATTAGCTTTTACATCATCGTGCTAATCATAATAATGTTTAATATTGAAGGCTTAGACGTGTTTGATGTAAAAACATAATTTCTTTACCCGGAATCTACTTTACAACTTCGAATTGACCTTTTCAGTTTGTAAAAGTTGTTTGTAAACTTGACCCGGAATCAACGTCACAACTTTAATTTGATCATTACTGGTTGCTTTCGTTTAATACCGATGACAATTGATATATTCTGTAGAAAAAGTAAAAGTGCTCGTATCATCGAATAATCTTAATGAAGAATGCGTGCAACTGCGCTAGTAATTGACCCTGAAATTTTCTGAAATATAATGTAAAAGCTCAGAAGAAATTATAGTAAAATATCCATTTTCTTTATATGTATACCTACTTAAAACCTTCCCAATAGTATTAATACAAAACATCGTTCATTAATCGTAGCTTCTCGAGCTTTAAGGTGCCATAAGATGAGAAGTCACGGTTTTATGCCACCATAAAGTCGTCGTGTGAGATATACCTCTGCTTTGAACTGTAAAATTAAAATGCTATTTTTATAATTTGTGTTCGCTGGTATTCATTGATATTTCTTTTTGTAATTAGAGGATCTTTTTAATTTTTCGATCCTAAAAAAAAGTCAGTTAGTTATTGTGATTTATGATTGGAAATTGATTCACATTTTGTTACTTTCAACATGTTGAATCAATCCATAATGTGAGTAATAAGATTCGCCTTCCAAATACTGCGGATATAATATATGAAATTAGCATGCCCACGTTCCGTTTTAAACCAATAGTTGTTGAACTGCGGCGTCTGTTCTGTGCCCTGGTGCTGGTGCATTGTTTAAAATCTGCTTGGAGCCGGAAGGTCAGCCTTCGCTGGTTTGTTGCACCGTTTGTAAACTTCGGTCAAGGTGAGCTCGGCGCCTGACTGGAGCCGCGTGGAAAATAAACAATATTGCAAAGAAAATAATTTCGTGAGTATGTTTTTGCGTCTTGCGGGATTGTGTAGCAGACGCAGTTCCTTTACGCTGTCCCAAAAAAATAGCCTTATAGAATGCCAGAATTCAATTTTAGCGTCTTTGAATATTTTTGGCTTCTGCTAGTCTTAAAGTGTTCAACACGTAACATATCACTTCAAGTAAATATAGAGGCATCTTAAAGATATATGCCAATGCGTTTCAGTCTACATAACTTAGATGAATCTGTCATCAACGTAATGTTTACAATTTCGTGTATACTCGGGCGTCGTTCTCATCTACATATTTTATTAATCTATTTTTACCAGTTAACTTTAATATTTTAATTTATGTAATTGCTAGAATCCGTTAGCTTTTTTCATTGCTAATAAAGTTAGTATGCACATTTCTCATTAACAATACAGAACATTGAAAGTAGTTTTTATTATCCAACTACTTGTGTATTTTTTTAATTCTAATAATGCAGTTATTTGTTTTGCCTCATATACAGTAGCCTTTTATTGGTGAACTTTAATAATGACACTTATTTACTATTGACAACGCAACCCTTTACGAGAATTGTCATAGATAATGTGATTCCGGAACAAGGGACGACTGTTACTTACTATTTATCACTTTATTGTTCGCATTGAAATCCACCCGCTTCATTATCATCTTTATCGCGGTAAGGTTAAAGTTTACAATCGGCAGTGTCTACTACACCCACAGTATCGACCGCGCACGCGCCACAAACGGCCGTTTGTATGATTTACAACGTACTATATTGACAGGCACCATTGTTGCCTTAACAGTTTGGTTGATTACACAATCGGTTCGTTTGACGCTTGTCGAATGTCGTCTTACTTCGTAGCTCTGAAGTTGACCGCTGTACAATAGTACCCCTTTGTTATGGTATTTCACGTTTTTGATCTTTGTAGTTACTACAGTTTTGCTGTTAGATAAATTAGCTGGGCATTTGCCCTTTTATAGTATCTATCAAGTATTTCTAAATATCATAATTTGTTTTACTAATAAAAAAGAAAAGCCGGTCGTTGTGGAGATCCTTGGAGGAAGGCCTTTGTCCAGCAGAGGACGTCTTTTGGCTGAGATGATGATAATGATGATTCTACTAATGTTTAATATCAGTTTTTCTTCACAATATATGTTCATAACAGAACAATATGTTCAAACCTTATTATTATCACTGTCTATGATTATAAAGAAAGTCATAAGACGATCAAATAAGATGTTGTAGCGAGTTGGTATTTGGTGTATTTTTAATAAATTTATGAAGTTTTTAGTGAGTTGTTTTAGTCCTGGACACCCAGGAACCAGGGAAAGATTGTCCGGGACATAAAAATTGGTCCTTCGAGCCGGATATGAACCAGCGACCTATGATGCTACATATTGGTGAACCTTCCATAATAACATTACATTAATTTATCTAAAGACATTAAAAATGCTTATAAGTTTAAACTACATAGTTTTCAATTCTGTCCTATGCTCTTTTTAAAGAAGAGTTGGCACAATACTGCCTGAAGATCCAGTCATTCCAATTAGCGTTAATCAATTAACCGCCTATCAGGAGATGCCGTAATTAACTATGAGATATCGAAATGGCTCACCCAATTTGGTGATGTGCCAAAATGGATGCACATGTGACATAGTTGTGCGACGTATAACCCTGGCTACAGAGAGTTCAATATAAATTATGATTAGTTTTAATATTTCTAAGTCGCGACAACTTGTAAAACGACCATTTAGTATGAAATACTCAAGGAAGGAAGAGGTATCAAAATTCACTGCAGTTTTCTATATGCCTTTTAAGGCCTACAAACGGTTTTTTTTATGACAACATCGTTTGTTTGCTTGTCCTTATTTACCAAGAAGTTGATGAACATATATTATTCATATTTATTCTGAACTAAAGTTTCCACCGTCTAGACGCCTTGTACTTACTTACACTTTCATTCGTTGTTTTATTTTAGTTTTTAAAGGAATATATATCTTTTCGTTTGGTTGTATTTTATATTTATTTATTATATTGCATAAGTATATAGTGATGTAACTTTTTGTTTTCTTGTCTCAACCCTTGTGTTAGATAGCGCTCATTTTTATAATAACCCTCACGAAATGTTTAGTTTAATTAGATCCTAGTAGAATTTCATTCAAATAATAATTAGAATCAGATACTGATCATATCACCAAATAGCTCTAACCTTCGCTCTACCAATAGCCTTGTCACCATCGATATGAAATACACTAGCATTCTTATTAAGCAATAAACACAAGGTTTTAGTTTAGCGCACTAAACATCTTACATTGTCTATTTTGTCTCCAGTCCAATCCAATTTCACGAATAAACACCTATGCAAAGTGACATTTATAATGAACGTTAACTTACAATACAACGTGTCAGCATTCAGCACCATATAGACCACTAGTTATGGCGATTTCTCTGTATATTTGTGAGCGCACGTGGGTTAGACGAGGTCAAATGCATTATCTGTGGCCGATGCGTTAGCTCTGTCGAAGTATATTTAGCGGTAGACTTTGTTGCTATCGTATACGTTTGGAGATTAACCGAAGATTAGGAACGTTTCCGAGGACATGCACAATTACACAAAATTACAAGCGAGGACTCATTTAGTAATAACATGTGGATTTTTATTTTTCGCCAATAGTTTTACCTACTACGAGAAATAACAATTGTTAGTCTGCGACTATAGTTTTATTTGAATATAAGTGTATCTTAAAATGACGTAACTTTCAAAATTCAAAATCATTTATTCAGTTTAGGCAACAAATTAGCACTTATGAATGTCACTATTCGATAGTTTCGTAAACCTACAACAGGGCTTTGCTTTGTGCCAATACCTTAATACTGCAATATTTCTTTATTGTAGCTTATTTTACTTACATCACAGTTCAAAGAATTACGTTACATAAATAATAATTACTACATTTGCAACGCTTTCTCGAAAAACCTTTTAAATATTGAGTGTTTTAATTACATTGAGCGTTGGCTTACATAATACGTAGATACACCTTTTTCTCAACAAAGGTCAATAGAATTTTGGTCTTCTACACTTATTAAACTTACTTTAGAAGTGTGTTCTAAATCCGACTCAAATAAATAATATACTACTCAAAACAAAATAAGGGCCACGAGGTATTTTGTCTGTACCATGAAAATAATAAAACCAATATTATTTTTTTTGTCTCCATAACGAAAACTAATGTTGTTTTTACCGTGTAGACCAATAAATTTATTCCAATAATAATGATTAAAAAGTTTATTTGCTTTTGAAAGAAAAAACATATTTAAGGTTAAAAATAAAAACAATGTAAAGTTACTGAAAACAAAAGAAAATACTCCATGCTCATCTTTTAGTAACGGGTATGCCCCCGTCGTTTCGTTACGCACTCCTGAAGCCTGGAGTGCATGCTCTCAATCAAATGCCTGACATTTTCCATTGGAATCTCTTCCCAGGCCCTTTTAACAGCGTTGATGAGTTGCTGTTGGTTGTGGATTTCCTGATCACCGTCTCTAACTCTTCGTTTCAACTGATCCCACATGTGCTCTATTGGATTTAAGTCCGGACTGTTCGCCGGCCACGGCAAGACTTGAATTTGAGACGCTTCCAGTACAAACCGAGTCGCTTGAGCCGTGTGTGCACGAGCATTGTCTTGCATCAAGATGAATCCAGGACCCGCTCGCTGGGCAAATGGGATCACATGTGGTCTGACGACTTCCTCAATATACCGCTGAGCAGTAACAGTACCCTCATTTAAAATAGCGAGCTCAGTTTTGCCGTGTAAGCTTATCCCGCCCCAAATCATTACATTTGGACCACCAAAACGATCGACTTCATGGATGCAGGCTTCTGAAAATCTCTCGCCGCGTCTTCTCCATACTCTAATACGCCGATCGTCGTTAAAAAATTTAACTTTGCATTCGTCTGTGAAGAGCACCATGCCCCATTGGTTTATGTCCCAGTCCAAATGTTGACGGGAAAATCTTAAACGATTTGCACGATGATTTCTGGTTAATGGAATACGGACAACTCGCCTTCTTGATGCCTGCTGGTCTTCATGCAATCGATTACGAATAGTTTGGTCACTGACACGAGTACCCGTTGTGAGCCGTAAACGATTTTGCAGCTTGCGGGCCGTCCTAACGATCCTCTTGAGCTGTTGTAATGCGAACTCTGCCCGAACCAGGTCTTCTTCTAACACTGCCGGTCTTTTGGAAACGATTCCATAGATTTTGAATAGCTCTTCGAGAAAATCCCAATTGCAAACCCACAGATCGCTGCGAATGACCTTCTTCAATCATTGTAACGGCTCTGGTTGCTGTCAGCGAGTCCATATGACGCCTGCGTGCTTGTGGCATATTGCAAAAGATGTTTCTGACTCGAGATATGAATGAACTCTGATAATTTCTAATAAACCAAGAAGCTAAGGAAAGCAAAACGTCAAAGAAAATGGAATCAAAATTTTCAAAAATAATTTTAAATCAAATTTTATTTAAAATTGTTGCCAGCATTAGATGAATACTACAATATTAAAAAGTTTAGGTATCAAAGAGTTTGTATACTCAATATTTTACTACTTTCAATATGTAAATGTTTAATAATTTACACCAAAATGAAAAAGTACCTCGTGGCCCTTATTTTGTTTTGAGTAGTATATATTCGTTAATATAAACTAAAATAACTTCAACGATTGCCCGTTTGTCCTTAGCTGCAAATTTAAACTTCCTCATCACGCCATGACGCCTTTTTAACCTTAGCTTTTTGGCAGTTTTATAAAAGTTACGGATATTAAACCCAAACTCGGAAACCCACATAATTTTATTATAATACTATTAAAATTCGACTGAACTTCGCTGACGCGGAAATAAAGTTTGACCTCTCTTATTCAGGGTAATAATTATTTCAAAGCGAGAATTGTAAGGAAATTTTCTGGACAAGAATAATTTTTTACCATGACAACCAGAAACGTATTAAAAATACAGTAAATTTTATATCCTTTCTCAGAAGCCATGCTGCTAGTATGACTCAAACCATTATAAAACTTATTTAATTGCTTTTGGCAACATGCGTATAATACGAGCAAAGCTTTTACAAAGAATTTGACCTATTAAGATGAGTACGCGACATTATGTTCTCAATTAAACCTTTACATAAATAATTATCTCAAATTGAATATCACAATTTTCTTACTTATTAATGTTTAGTAAAGACTGTGGTCAGGGTCTACACGTCTGTAGTTTGTATTTTACTGTCACATCAACAAAGACGATTTTAATATTATGTAAGTTTTTATTTTACACAGTATGTGCGTCAAATTCGCTTCTAAAACAATTACCGTTTTTCATTTACTTGACAATAGCCTTGAGACCGGCGACCAATCGGCTACTTTGGCTGGCGACGTTAAAGCTTGCATCAGAATGTCCCATTCATACGCCAGATGCGTCCACTCGGTGTATTCCTAGTTCGTTGACGTGGATGGTCGGCTAATTGCCTGCTCTCGCCCACTGTTGGCTGCTTGGCCGAATCTTCCACTCCAATTTCCTCTTATTACGCTATACCTTCATAAATCTTACTGGCATCTGAATTGTAATTACTATTGACGTTAAAATATTACGTTAAAATATGACGGTAGCCTAACCACTATTGACTATTTAATTTATTTCTTCCTGTTCATTGTTTTCTTATCTCTCTATTAGTTAAATTATTGTTATCATCTAAGATCAGTTCTGGCAATGTTTATTTTATTTTTTTTAAGTTCTACAGACTTGTTTTTCAAATCAGTGTAATGGATACTTAAATTATACGCAATTTTGATAGTGCTTGCTTACCAGTTTCCTCTTTTATTAACTTACACTCCCGATGTCTTGCCACTAACTGAACATCACTGCTTATTGGTTCTAACCCGCTGAGAATGCTCTGCTTCGCCCGGCTGTTTGTATTTCAAGTAACAGACGTCAACATAAAGCCGATTTACTGTATTGAACTGTATTTATCGATCAACAATTTAACTTGGCGGGATATCATCATTGTTAATTAAGTTAGATAGAAAAATGTAAAACAAAATGTTAGTTTATAACGGTTCATACTTTGATCAGCGCACATTCAACTTATCTGCTCCAAATGTTCATACCCCACCTACCCTTCAATACTGCTCGGCCACGACCACCAGTGGCTTGCGGCGCGGCGCGCGATTCCTTTGTTCATTGCCTTCTTTCTATTTTCCATATCGTAACACGTAATGAACTTGAAATTCGCATGCCGCATCGCAAAACGCTCGTCCTTGTTGCCGAGGGTGGACGAAGTTAGAGCAGGTTCGCTCGGCTCTGGTCGGTGGCTAGGGCTGTGATGACGTGGTGGTGTGTCGGCAGCATCAGCGGGCTGGCGATGGCGCTCGGCAGCAGCGGCAGCAGCCCCGGCGTGGAGCCAGCGCAGCAGACGGCGACCTCGTCCCGCGCGCCCTCCCCGCCGCCCGCGACACAGCAACACTCCAGGTAGAAGCGCTCCACGCTCGGAACGTTTGGCTTCTTTTGGCTGTGCCTGGTTTTGGTTTCAAAGGAGACGCTAGTTTTATTTATATGCTATTGGTGTTGATTTTTGTTTTTTTTTGTTAATTATAATTTACCTTTAAAATTCGTCGACAACTCGGATTTTTATCTTTTTTTGATGGCTATACGAATAATTAGAAAACAAAGTAGTTGATTGTGTTTTAAGTCATTATATGGTTTTATAAAAGCCATGTCTTTTTATTTATGGTGTTTTTAAGTAATTCTCGGGCTGAATATTATTTTTGCCAATAATAAGCAATTGAACAAAGCTAGCTTTCTTCTGTCTCGAATAAAATGTTTGTGATTTTGTCCTTTTATGTGGGTCATGGAGTATTAATTTTTTTATTTTTTATATCAATGCCATTTAAACGTTCCTAGTTTGTGTGCATGCTTGCCTGATGAGTGTTTTTTATTCTGTTTCGTATCCATTGTTAGATTTATTTTAATATTTCTAGTAACATGTTGTCCAGGTAGTACATGTTCTTTGAATTGTGATGTTTAGTATTATTTTTAATTGTTATTTATTGTTGTTTTTAATTTGAAATGTGGTTACAATAGCAATTTTCATCTGTCTAGGACAAGAGAGTGGTATACCAGTTTTAACATAAAAGTGATAAGGTCAAACTAAGAATTATCAATATAAATGGTTTAAAGAAAAAATAGACTCCATCATTTAATGATGTCCTATCGAATGTCAATGTGTATGGTAGAATATATAAATTATTGGGCAACCTTTAGGCGTATAGTTAACAAAAGCAAGTGTTAAAACAATAAGCTTGGAATTAATTATGCTTACTCTTTAGTATTCTTTATACAAAGTCAATGCCTTCTATCGTTAGCCGCTACCACCGAATGTATGACAATGTTTCTAAAAATAAAATTGCTATTAGCAGCAGCCACCTTGGCCATGCCAAACCAAAACTCCGGCACACGATGATTAAATTAAAATATATTAACTCTTAAATAAATATGTATTATAGATTTCAAACAACCAAAATGTAACGTTAGGCTTTCATATCATCTGATGGTAGGTGGCGAATAGGCTGAAGGGCGAAGCAACCTTCACCCGAAATCCTTACTGCTGAGGAACTGCTATCTTATCTTTAACTGTCGGAACACAACAATGCTAACATTGTTTTTAACCCGACAGACTCAGATAAGACGCAGACGGACTGTGAACTAGCCTGGTTTGGCAGAGAACCCAACATAATTCACCTTGCGGCCGCGGGTCCAGTGCGTATTGGTGGTTGTTAACGACTGCTAATGCAACCGGAGTCAACAGCTTTACGTGCCTAGTACAGAAAAGAAGTACAGAAAACCGTGCATTCGAGATGATATTATAACTACTCAAAATAATGTAATGGTTCACTCAATTTGAACGAGCGTTAAATAAGCCACAAACCGATAGCCTGGCCAACGTGTTTACAAACACAAAGCTATTCCAAAGCGTTGCTGCTAATATTTTTATTCCAAACGGAGAGTTTGCCGATCATGTTATAAGTCGCTCATGGTTTGATGGTGTGCGCTTACGTCACTGCCGAGAATAGAACGCCACTCCACGCCGCCGCTGCCGTGGCCGCTTCCAATGCGGACTTAGGCTGACCGCACATTGGCTGATATCGCTTAATCCGTCGTCTGCTGTGAATGCAGACACGATAGAATTTTACCGATCCGATCCGAACCCTTCGGAAAATCTAGTAGGGCACGGGGACACGCACTAGTGCGTGATGCCGTTCCCTCTAGAAAACCCTCTAAAAAAGTGCGAGTTGGACTCGCCCACCGAGAGTTCCGTACAAATTTATGGGTATTATACAAAATCATTATTCAGGAATTGAGTCTCGAACTTTTCCCGAATGTTAGATACTACATTACACCAAATTTATTCGGTACCTATACATATAAAAGAGGGACAAGGTATTTATTTTTTCATTCTTCGTAATAATACATAATAAAAATAATTAAAAACTGTTTAAGCTTGTGCAAATGAAGCCCTTTCATACGATACCCCACATGACACGGTTAACTTACTTCAAAATTTGGACCCCTGTTCCTTGCATAAAGACCCTGTTTTTTTGTGATTTAATTAAATATGTATAGTTTTCAGACTTTTCCCTGTATTTGTAGTATAAGACGATATTACTTGCCAAACTTCATAGTTCTAAGTCAACAGCAAGTAATTACCCTATGAATTTTGATTCCCTTGAGAGTGTCGAAATATACGTTTTTTGCGAAATAAACAACCGTATCTTAATTTTTCGTTAACTTAGAAGTTTGATTTTTTCACAGCTTCAAGGGACCGCAGATCTGAGTATATTATTTTTATTTCATCTAGATACCTCTACGCGTTCTCGAGAAAAAGGGTCTTGCCAGACAGACAGACAGACGGACGGACTACAAAGTGATCCTATAAGGGTTCCGTTTTTTCCTTTTGAGGTACGGAACCCTAAAAAAGATAGTAGATATATTAATTGTTTAGGGCACTGATCAGTGCTTGCCGCATATGAGCGGTCAAACCTTTAGACTTAAGTCAAAGCTGATGGCTAACCTTCAGGATTGAAGAGGCAAGAGGAATAAAGACGATTCTCTCGATGTTTTGTTGTTTCTGCCTAAAGAATGGCTGTTAGCGGTTTTTAAAAATACGCGGGGTATTGCCCCCACCATGAGTGCTTTAAGTTTTAGCTTCTAATAATACCACTGTTCGTTCTATCAATTAAATCAATCAATCATCCCTTTCGTCACGTTAGGTCTTATTACCGGAATGTCCAGTCAGTCTATGATATTATATTCTTTCGTTATCACCGGTAAGTACAGATTGTTCTCAAGTAACAAGTGCTGAGTACATCTGATTGCGTGTTATTTTAACTATAATTTGTATTCAATCAAAGCACATGTGCCACCAAGCAGTCTCCTAGTAACCTAGTTACAAGGTTGATTTCACACGTTCATCGCGTTAACTCGATAGAACAATCAACAATGAAAAAACTTTGAATACAATTTAGAGTAAGGATCTCGTTGCTCAAGCGATAAAAGCCTAATGTGCGATCAGCCTTATTGTAGATTTTTTGCTGCAGGTTATTGCCATCAGTGTTTGGATGTCACTGCAAGGGTACAATGTTGTAAGTCGTATTTTGTGAGTTGTTCGCGTTGTTACGTTCAGAGTTATGATTACGAATGTTGTAGTAGGTAATGTAATGTACATACAGACAGACGCATATCAAACTATCCAAAACTGTCAAAGTTCTTCAATACTTCAATTAAGGCATAAAGTTCTAAGACTTGAAATTTGACAGTTTGTGGTAGGTTGCTGTGCAGGCGTGTGAACACTTTATACGGATCTGATAGCGTTTATTTAATATAATTATTTTCGACTCATGAACATTGAAAAATGCCTTCTGCCTTTCTGTAAAATGTATTGTCACTAGTTACTGGTCAAGTTACTTATTGAATTGAATTGAATATTCCACTTTACGCAAAACGGAACTCACGGGTCTTTTAGTCTTATTACTGTGGTGGTGGATTTTCTTTATAATCAAAGGTTATAGCTATCTAGATTGGTTGTGTTATAACAAAATTGTGACGTTTTCATCTTTACATCATTATTGTCTATGCCAACCAACTTTCGAGCTCACATTGTTCTAGTAACTTTTTATTGTATCACATTTCTGTAAGTATTTTAATAAATGCATATTTAAATTATAATTCGGAAGATAAACTCTCCGCTAAATACAAAACAACAAGATATGCAAAAAATAAAACGATTTACATGCATTAAACAACAAACAGGCCGTTAGCTTAATTTAATTGCTTCCGTTCTTGCCATGTAGAATGAACGCACGAATCATTGTGACGTGCAGACTAAATTTAAAAACGTTTTAAACGGAAAAAATAATTTCACCTGTTCCGTATAAAGTATTGAAATGCTTAAAAGTAGCAGTGATGGTTGAAGTAACGTTTTAGGACTCATACGTCACGTTCTCCAAGGACAACGCGACGCTTTGAAAGTGGTTTTGAAGATTGCAGAATTACGAGACTTGTTTTATTAGAGTTTCACGAGACATGTTATATGACTCGATTAGTCTTGGAAAATAGGTTGTACCGTTGTTACATTAGCTGTTAAATCTAAAAATGGGGGGTGCGATAAGGTTGTAGGTTTTTTATTTTTTTGTAGACATTAATTGACGTAACCTGGGTCAGGACGTTAAGGTGTGATGTACTGTGATTAATTGTATTACATGCAAAAAGGTACACAGTACCTGCAATAAAGATTATTCTATTCTACTCTTTTTTATTCTAAGTGGTAAGTCCGCCTGGCTAGTCACCATTTTGTCTAAATCTGTAGCTATAACAACAAGATAACAGTATTTTTTGGGTTCTCTCAGTTGGAGATAAGATAACCAGATCATCAGTAATTGGGGATTTCATAAAAAGTGCGCTTTCATCTTCGGTTTTATAGACACATTGGTAAGCGCTTCTTCCTAGTCGTAGATAATAAGCAAAAAAGAAAACAATTTCATTTCGAAAAGCGATTTCTAAATTTTCTTTAATATCTTGTCACCTTGGGTTTTGTTATGAGCATCTGCACAGAAAGAAGTAAATACACTAGTCGACAGTCGCTATACAGAAGTTTTCCCCAACACCTCAAACCGATACTAAATAATTCTATGAGTGTACGAATACGATCCATTCGACCCTGCCTTACTTTGTGGCATAGAATCAACCGTATCATATATTTAAATAAGTATTTAGCCCGCTCGCAATCGAAGTGAGGTGAGCAATTACCGAGAACCGCGTTGTTATTAGTCAATACTCGGAAACGCTACCTATACGAAATGCGGCTCTAGCTTTGATAACTCCAATCACTTGACTAAATACAGCATTGATATAACGACAATTGATAAAAAACATTGTTTGTTAAAAACTATTCAGATTGTATTAACAAAACTCTACACTTGAGACGAAGGGTCTATAAATGTCAATTAAATAAAAAACCTGAATAATAACTAATACGTAAGTAATTTAAGGAGCTCGATGGTGCAGTGGTTAAGGCGCCCGGTCTGCGAGTGCTGAGGTTAAGCAACTTTTGCAAAGGTCGGTCATCGGATGGGTGACTAAACATTTTTCTTCTCGAGCTCCTCCGTGCTTCGGAAGGCACGTAAAGCCGTTGGTCCTGGCTGCATTAGCAGTTGTAAATAACCACCAATCCGCACTGGGCCCGCGTTGTGGTTTATGGCCCGTTCTCCCTATCCATCCACAGGAAAGGCTCGTGCCCCAGCAGTGGACATGAAATGAGGTGATGATGATAATGATGAAACAATTTAAAAACAGATTTTTTTTTTTCAAACAATTTAACCGTGTCTTAGTCGTTGTAACCATTTTCAACAAACATCCGATTTTAAAGTCAATCGAACGAAGTTCCAACCAACGGTAATACGGTCGGTTGGAAATTCGTTCGAACAAAAAAAAAATCGGTTCGAGTGACGGATGATACAAATATGGTTTCAACGACTAAGTCGGTACGATATCGTTGCGGTTTTCATTACGGGAATCGAGGCACTGCACTGGTCAAAACCCGGCGGTAGTTGGCTGGCAGTGCTGGCACAGTCCTCTTGAGCCCTTGAGGTTTGGGCATTAAAAGGACAAGGGTAATCAAAACTTCGTACACGGCAACTGCTTTGCGTGTAACCCAAAGGAGCAGTGGACATGCTTTTTTAAAATTGAGCTGAAAGCATGGTAGCGTAGGGAACTAAAAAACTTTTATAATGAAAATGCTATCGAATTCATTATAATTTTTGTTACCAGAAAGAATATAACTTTCTAATGACAAAGTTTCATGCACAAGAAAATGTTCATGCACGGAGTGTCAGTGGGAGAGAAGTTCCTTAGATTCAAACATACTTAAAAATAATCTTATTAAGAATGTTTTTGTTTTGTTTAATTATAATTTTTTAACGCAATTTTTGTTGCGTAACAAATTACAAAAACACAAATGTTGAAAAAATTTCCACGAGAAGAATTTAAACCTGCACCCTTCTGACATACCGGGTCAGGTGTTCTCCCAATTGAGCCATCGTGGTTGTAACCAGCCCGCCGAAATTATTCAACACTATTTACTTTTTTACTTTGAAAACCAAAGGTGCCCAATCAATGTCAACAACTACCGTCGTTAACATCCGATCATAATATTTTTACAAATACTTAAGGTCAATTAAGAAGTAGGCAAGCTATTTATAAAATGTTTTTGTTTTGTATATAATTAATTAATGAATGTAAAGAAGACGAAAGTGATGGTGTTTGAAAGAGATGAGGCAGTGACAGACTGCAATATTGTGATTGGGGATGAACAAATTGAACAGGTGAATGAGTTTGTGTATCTGGGTTCAAAGTTTACAAGAGATGGAAATTGTGAGAGTGATATTGAAAAAAGAGTGAATGCAGGAAACATGGTGAATGGAGCTTTGCACTCCTTTATGAACAGTCAAAAGGTGTCTAAGAAGGCTCGTTTGGCTGTGCATAGGGGGGTGTTGGTTCCGACACTCATGTACGGAAGTGAAAGTTGGGTATGGCAGAAGAAACATGAAAGCAGAATAAATGCAGTAGAGATGAGAGCGTTAAGAAGTATGATAGGAGTTAAACTGAGTGACAGGATAAGAAATAGTGAGATAAATATTTTTTAAATATTTTTTATAAATATTTAGACAACATCATATACATTGTTCTGATCCCAAGGTAAGTAGCTAAAGCACTCGTTTCATGGAAATCAGAAACAACGACGGTACCACAACCACCCAGACCCGACACAATATCGAAAAGTTAGTTTTCGACATTGACCCGACCGAGAATCGAACCCGAGACCTCAGAGTTAGCGCCGCCTAAAGTCCGGCGTGCAAGCCACTCGGCTACGGAGGTCGTCAAGGAAACGTTGTGGTTTGAAAGAAGATGTAGTGACAAAAATTGAAAAAGGCATGCTGAGATGGTTTGGCCATGTCGAGAGAATGGATGAAGAACGATTGACGAAAAAAGTGTATAAGGCGAGTGTGAATGAAAGTGTTGGTAGGGGTAGACCTAGGCGGACGTTTCGAGATCAAATCAGGGACGTCTTGAAAAAAGGTCAGGTCAAGAGTACCCTAAACCGAAGAGCATGTATGAAGGGAATAATGAAAGTGGACGAAGCGAAACAAGTATGTAAGGATCGTAGCAAGTGGAAAGAAGTGGTCTCTGCCTACCCCTACGGGAAAGAGGCGTGATTGTATGTATGTATGTATATAATTATAACGCAAATTTTGTTGCGAAACAATATACAAAAACACAAATGTTGAAAAAAAATCCACGAGCAGGTTTTGAATTTTCAAAGTAAAAAAGTAAATAGTGTTAATTTCGGCGGGCTGGTTAGAACTACGATGGCTCAATTGGGAGAGCACCTGACCTGGTATATCAGAAGGGTGCAGGTTCCAATCCTGTTCGTTGAAATTTTTTCAACATTTGTGTTTTTGTAATTCATTTAAATTTTGGTAATTAATTATTAAGTAAAATTTAGCGTTAATAAAACGCTAAAATATATAAAAAACACTTAATTAATTATTATATAATTCGTAATTCGTATGTATGTAATTCGTTCATAATGTCGTACATCATAGCTATCAAATTTGTCTGCCAGTCACCGTTACTCAAAGCAGTTTGCGTGGGAAACGCCCGTCAAACTCTTCCCGTACTAAAAAAAAGATACTTGACAAGTAGTTTGAATAAAATAGACTGAAGAGAGATTCAAATATTTATTCGCGTCAAACATGGCAAGATGACAAACATTATAACCACATACATGTTTCGTCGTTAGAATAAAGACTTGTATTTTTATCAACGTCTTTAAATTATGCTGCAAGGGGAAGCTAAGGCCGTCGTCTCATCTGAAGATAAGTGACGCTTAGGTCGATAATGACAGCACACTTCGACCGGAACCGTTAATAACTGAGGAACTGGTTATCTTATTTCTCACTGTCGGAGCAACAACGTTATTATATAACATTATTGCTATGACGACAAACTTAGATAAGATGGTTGCAGATAGTTGTAGATGTTGGCTCTGAACTAGCCGTATCACCAACCAAACAAGCTTTTTATATGTTACGGGTAAGCACAGTGCCTTCATCTCACCTGATGTTAAGTGATTATAGGCCAATGGTGGAAGCGTACTTGACCCGGGATCCTCAACTACTGAGGCACTGTCTATCTGAGCTACAAACATTAATGTTATGGCAACATATTTAGATAAGATGGTGGTAGCTAGCCAGGCGGACAAACAAGCCCTACCACCAACCAAACCGAGTACACAAACATGTACCCCCCGCTGGGAATCGCTCAAATCTACCATCGCTGGAAGACTTGCAGCTATGTTCTTCTGGACTTGGGATCATTAGTTTTACCATTAGAGCACGGAGAGTCGGAGACAGCTACTATATCACTGACCACAAATTATTTGTCTACTTCAGGCTAAATCAGGATGATTATAGTGCTAATTCTCCAGTCAAACGAAACGAGAGCAATGATCAGTATTGAGGCTAATAAGGACGGTTATATCAATTACTTTTTGTTGATCAGAGACACTTGCTGTCATCCATCATTATAACACTCCATTATCAGCTTAATTACATTCCCGTAAGTGGAGCGAGGAGCTCGACAGTGCAGCGGCTAGTGCGTTAGGTTTGCTGTCTTGCATGTAAAGCTACTGTCGCGATGCCGGTTGAGGGATTGGTGTCCAAATAAAACCAAACCAAACCACCGTCTTTTACCATGAGCTCTGACCTAAGGTCCAATTACAAACAGTTATAATTTCTTTTTCTAGTTGATTGGTGGTAGAACTTGTATAGAAAAAAATATATATTTTGAACTTTATTATTATATACATTATTTAAGCTATGGCTTCGTGAACCCTGTGGTGAAGACCTTGTACCGAGAAGAAGCCGCAAGAAACTCGGCAAGTTTTGTGTCACTAATACGCGTAAAGTAAAGTGAAATTAAGTCTGTCGCCAACATCACTGTTATTTTAACTTACGAGTAAGACATCTAGTTCAATAATTATTAAGAAAACCATTTAAAATATACTCAAGTTATCGTGGTGTAAAACCCTTGAATTGCAGCACAGTTTTTCTTAGTGAAAGTCGAACTTTTGGTAACCGCAACGAAATTAGTCTGAAAGAAATTGAGTAGTAAACTACTTTTTTTATGGTCTGATTGGTACAAGTTTGGTGAATTGCCACGCTCAAAGAGGCTCCATGCGATCCGTTACTATCTGCGTCTGCCTAGCTACCATCGGCCAACCACGCGCGGGTTCGATGCCCGGCGAAAGCATCGGCCTATGAGCCGACCTCATGGATTCGCAATTCATCATTGCGTACAATCACTGATGTTTAACGTGGGAGTCGTTTTGGATGGTTTTTTTTTTGTATAGGAAAGAACAATCGCGCTGGCACAGATATTAATTGTAGGCTTAATGAATTCGGTCATTTTATATCAATGTAACTTATAATTAGTATAGAACGCCAACTTAACAATTTAATGAAGTGGTCTAGTTATTAGACAGCCAATCTCAGAGATCCCATAGATCCCTAACATATTTATTGTACTCAAATCGAGTACTTTGGTGGTACTTATGGTTTGTTCTAAATCCGGCAGGCTAGCTACCACCATCTTATCAAAGTATGTTGCCATTACGACAGAGTAAATAGCGTTGTTGAGTTTTTATGTTTTACATTGGATAGGTCATTTGACTTTTAAACTTCAAGTACTTGTAAATAACTAGACTGATTAAACTATGATCTTTTGATAAACTTTAGAGAACAATATATTATAACAAATAAACACGCATAGGAATTATTCATTGCTTTTAAAAAAAAACGTTAACGCATCTATGATTCCTCTGGTGTTGCGGGTGTCTAGGTGGTGGAGATTACTTTCCATCAGGTGACCCGCTTGCTCGTTTGCCACTTCCTACATACAATAAAGATACACATCTTCGCGATCAACTCATATACCAACCGGAAATTAGCTCAGAGGTGTAAAAGGCATCACCTGTACACGGGTTAATATCTAAGCAAGTATTGCGGTTTCTGACGTTGGGTTGGTCGCATAACCTGGTTTGTTAAGTTTTTTATGGTTACCTCTCATGTGGAAAGAGCAACAAAACAAATGGCGAAAAGCGTTCATATGACTGCGCCTAATAGCTATTGGTAGTTACACGGAATTGTTCCCTTAATGTCGAGTCCGTTTACGTCGAGCCGAGAACCTTTTCTCGCTTCTATTACCTCTACGTCGAGTCCACAATTTCTATACCGTTTCTACTCCTTTAACGTCGAGTTTACTTACCCGGTTTACTTACCTTTATGTCGAGTTAAATTATATCATATTTTAAAGTACAGTCAGGTACAAATGTTTTTATGTCTTATTGTATTGGAATCTACTGAATTACTAATAATAACATATGATTTTTTAACATTTTGATTTTAAAATAACAATTCAAGCCGATATTGGTAGTACTGCGGGCAAAACTAGCACTTAACAAAAAAAATTGATGGGATATTATAATATAGCCTTCATGTTAAATATTAAATTGACCGATGCTGTCATTCCTATCAATTTCTTCTGGTAATCAGCAATGTCTCATTGTAGTGTTCCAGTTTAAAAATCACAATGCATACCCATGTTGTACATAGCGTCAATAGGCTGTGTGCAGCTCGCTTGCCAAAATAGTCGATTAAAAAAATAAACAACATCTTCATAACCTTGATAGAACGAAAGGAGATAAGTCGTAACGCAAGTGGTTTTTTAGGGTAGCTGTGAAAAAATTGTTTATAAACAGTGGTGTCCGTTAAAAACGAGTTATACTACTAAAACGTTACATTACCGGGTAATTTATAGTCAGCCTTTATCCTTGCCCTAAGCAACAACGCACAGGCGTCATACCGCACGACATTGAAACCTATCCCGAGTGGTTGTAACCTCAGCCACGGGATGCATCCGCGCACCCGACCGTGCAAGGACTAGCGCTGACGTCACCGACAACTCCACACGAAACTGCACCTTCAGCACCGAACCAGTACAGCCAAATTTCCATAGCAACGTATGTGATTACGCTCTGGAACCTTCGATTCGTGCGTGTGCGGTTTACTTTGTTGCTAGAGGCTGTCAAGTTGTGTTATCGTCATTGGCAAGTTATAGTTAGTACTGTCACTCTCTACCCTAGCGGTATGAACACGTTTATATGCCATAAAAAAGGAAACCAATTTATGAAGAGTTACAATTCCTATTTTATGGGTCATTCTTATAATACTACTCGTAGCATCATTAATCGTCAAATCAAATCAAATTTCATTGATTTTATTAATTTCTTAGGCGCTGTGCCCACCTAAGCAACGTGACAGAAACGTGATTGTCCACCGGCATGTAGCATGACTGGCATGACATTCAATGAACCCACCAGGGTGACATGCCAGAGACATGTCAGAGTACAAAAGGCACTCGAGACAATGTCGTCGTCTGATGAAGATGCTCTTGTATCTACAAATTTTAAATATTTAAAACGGGCAAAGATGCTTCTGGGTGCATCCCATGTGGGAAAAAAGTTAAAAACACTGGCACATTCGTTGTTAAGTTGTTATGAAGGAATTAAATAGATACCCTGATAGGTTTAAGACATTTTATAGAATGAAGAAAAATTTATTTTATTATACGAGTACTAGAAACATCCCCCCCGCCCGATCCTCTAAATGCCACAACACATTTACAGAATACACTAAACATGCACACTAGTTTAGGCCCAAGACACCGTACTCGTAGAACAAGGGTACGAAGAACCGGTTCAAACGCGCTCTACACCAGGTACAGACATGTATCTGGGCGCTTCTCTCATCCACCACGGCCCGGTCAACCCGAGCCGAGGTCCGAGCCTTAAGAGGCGCCCTCGGGTTGTACCGCTCCCCGATCATATCCGAACCCTTCGGAGAATCTAGTAGGGCACGGGGACACGCCTTAGTGCGTAATGCCGTTCTCTTTAGAAAACCTCCGAAGGTGATTCGTTTACATACGGCTTCAGGAACCCTTTAAGTTCCTCGCCGCCCCCAAAAGAGCCCGGTGAAGCTGAAAATGCCGTCGGAGGCAATCGGCAATCTCTCTCAAAAAAAAAATAAGAAAAATAGAGACCTCATTTACCTACGTAAACAGTGGACCAGATTTAGGGAACCAGTAAGCCCAGAAGAACGATTGCTTGTAACGTTAAAGTATTATAAGCTATTATAATCATATAGACACGGTTTTTCTTGAATTAATTGAATAAAGTTTATATTAAATTCTAAGTCGTCCTTCATTTTTAACTGACAAGTCACTGCACTGGGTTTCGAGCAGGAACTTCAGCAAATTTGTGTATTGTCTGCATTGTCGGCAAAGAAACTTACGGCCCGGCAGGTGAAAAGCGACCACCCCATGGACGCTTAAAATACCAAAGATATCACATTGCCTTCCCTGAAGTTTTAGTTCTTATACGCCTCTTTGACCTGTATATACACTGGACCGCCACAACGATTGCATTGGCTACGTGTATAGTTTGTTACGTCATCTTGTCATTTCGTACTGCCTATGAAAGCAATATCGAAAACTACTTTATATATATGCTATATATATAGCTCATAGGCGAATAACTATTTCTATGGTGAATAACTATTTCTGCCGATAAGCAGCTATGAAATGGATAGAGAGATAATACTTTTATTGCAACACTAAAAAACATAAACATGAACAAAAGAAAAAAAAAAAAAAATTAATAATAATAATTACAAAGTTACAATTTGGCGGTCTTATCGCTTTCAAGCGATTTCTTCCAGACAACCAGTCGGATGGAGAGAGCTAATAAACTTTAAGATCAGAGGTGAAATTATGGAAACATACTAGAATAATTTGTATTTTATAAATAAAGCAAAATAATAATAATGAAAATGATGATAATGATAAACATATAAATAAACCTACTTAAACATAATAATAATCTCAGGGAGGAAAGTAGCAGATATGGCAGTTTTGCAGCTGGACAGGGTTAATCGGAAAGGTAGAATTTTTTCACGAGCTCTTTAAATATGTGAATGGATTTCGCACGCCTGATCGCAACTGGAAGCGAATTCCAGAGACGAACAGCTTGGACGGTAAAAGAAGAATCATAAAAGGTGGTGCTGTGTGGAGGTGTTTTAAGGCTTAAGTTTTCTGATGACCGTAATGAGCGCGAACCTGAACAATCATGATAACTGAAACGTTCCTTAAGATAGGAAGGATAGGTGGGATTAAACAATATGTTGTAAAGAAGGGTCAGTATATGAGTATTCCGGCGAAGACGAATAGGAAGCCACTTGAGTTTTAAGCGATACTCAGAAACATGGTCATATTTGCGCAAGCCGAATATGAACCGAATACAAACATTTTGAAGACGCTCAAGTTTATTTAGCTGGTCCTCTGTAAGATCAAGATAGCAGGCGTCAGCATAATCAAGAACTGGAAGCAGCAGAGATTGCGCTAGCGCAATTTTAGTGGCAGTGGGTAAAAAGTTGCGCAGCCTCCTCAAGGATGCAGACGATGCGTAAAGCTTACGGCTAACAGCTTGCAGTTGCGGCCCCCAACCCAAGCAACTATCAATGACCACACCCAAATTTGTGACAGATTGACTGAAAGGAATGTCCACGCAATCAAAGTTAACTTTAGGGAGGGTTTCCCAGTCGACCCTAGAGAGCAATCTGGAACTGCCAACTACTATAGTCTGCGTTTTTCCAGGATTGACTCTAAGTCCGAAAGCTCGACTCCAATCAACGATAAGTCCCAGATTGGCATTGGTGGTCAATATAGCTTCGGAAAGATTGACCAGTGGTGCCTGACAATATATTTGCAAATCGTCTGCATATAGGTGGTAAGAAGTAGAGAGCCTTTCTGAAATAGTGTTAATGAAGGTTGCAAACAGAAGAGGAGACAATACGCCACCTTGAGGGACACCAGCCGTCAAGTCACACCATGAAGAGAACTTCTCTTCAAGACGAACTCGCTGCCTTCGCCCGTTCAGATAACTTTGAAACCAATCAGTTGCCGTTGGAGATATATTAAGTGATTGAAGTAAAGCTAAAAGAATTTCAAAGTCAACGGTGTTGAAGGCATTGCTGAAGTCAAGCAGAGTTAGCACAGTTAAGTGACCGTTTTCCATTCCAAGGCGGATGTCGTCGGTGATCTTAACCAAAGTAGTGACGGTGCTGTGGCCTGGACGGAAGCCGGATTGGAATGGGTTAAGGAGATTATGACTAGAAAAGAACTTACTGATTTGGTTGTGGACAAGGCGCTCGAGGACTTTGGATAAAAATGGAAGAATGGAAATGGGTCGGTATTCAGTAAATGATTTAGGGTTACTTTTTTTGGGTAGAGGAATTATTTGAGCGTCTTTCCAAGAGGATGGAAATACTGCATTCGAAATTGAACTGTTAAAAAGGAATGTTAGAACTGGAAGGATGATGTCAAGGATCGGTACTAACATATTGCGGCTAATACCGTCGCCACCGACCGCATTGGAAGTTATTGATAACAAGCTCTTCTTAACATCGCAATCCGATAGTTGGTCAAATGCAAAGGGAGTAAAATTAGGAACCGGCATGGTAGACAATTTGCGCAACGTAGTGGCTTTGTCGGCATCACTGATAAACGATGAAGAGGAGAAATGGAGATTCAGAGTATCGATATTTATATTATTTATAATAGAATTATGTCTTGCCTTACCAATTCCAAGCGACCTAAGAAATTTCCAAACTTTTGATGTGTCGATATTTTCTACTGAGTAATGTATGTGGCGGCGTAAAGCATCCCTACACGCCCTATTGCAGCGATTACGAACCTTAGAATAATTTTGTCTATTGTGGTCATTTGGTCGAAGCTTAAATCTGTTTTTCGCAGTGGCTTTTTTATGCATCAACACCTTTAAATCGTCAGTTAGCCATGGCGCAGGAAGGTGCTTGATCTTAACAGCTCGAAATGGTGCATGCTTGTCATACAGTTGGGTTACAAGTGAGTTAAAAATATTAACTTGTTCATCAACAGACTGAGCGTGTACAACAGGAGACCAATCGATATTACAAGCGTCATCACGGAACACTTGTTGATCCATACCACTAAAATTACGCTGAAGAATGACTTGGGGTTTTGCTTTAGGAGGACGAACTTTAAAGGACAGGAATATGAGATCATGATACGAAAAAGCGTCGGCCGAGCATTGACCGTGCTTCGCAACATGCTGGGGAGATGAAACTATTAATAAGTCAAGAAGCGATGGAGTGGAGTTCGGAGAATGATGGGTGGCAGTAAGTGGTAAAATACATAAGTTATTAGAAGTGATAACTGATTGAAGCGAAGTAGCGCGAGAATCGTTCTTAAGTAGGCAAGTATTGAAGTCACCCATGATAATTGAATGACTGTAGGCAGGAATTATTTCATCAAGTAGTTTCTCAAATGAAGTGAAAAAATTTACATGTGAAGAAGGGCTGTAGTAAACTCCAAGTAGGATTTTGTTGTGAGAAAGAAGAACTTCAACCAACAAATGCTCGCCTGCGTTGGAAGGCGGTGGTTGTGCCGAGGTGCTTATTACAGAGAAAGGAATATGAGCACGTAGGTATATAGCAACCCCGCCCCCCCGTGAGCCAACTCGATCATTGCGTATAAGATGAAAGCCAGGCAGAGCATAAGAAGTAGAAGGCAAACATGGTTTAAGCCAAGACTCGGAGATTAATACAGCATGAATATTTTTTTGATCAAGTGACGCCAGCATGTCTGAATAATGAGCCGGAATACTTTGCGCATTAATGTGAATGACGTTAAAGTTTTTTGGTACATCAGAAAAGTGGCACTCAAGCGTGTCAGAAAGGGAAGGAATGCTGACAAAACTATCTTCACCACTACTACTAGAAGACAAAGAAAGATAATGTGAATCTTCACCTGAGGATGACATAATAAATAAATATAAGATTAATAAATATAATAAATTTCTGTTAAAAGCTGAAGCTATGTCCATCCGCTGGTTTGTGTCATCGTTACATTTATAAAATAACAAATATAATGAAAATAAAAGAAAAAATATATAACAAATAAAACATAGACAATCAACTGTGAACCCATTACAATTTTAAAAAAAAAAAGGAGAATTACTAACAACTTACACGAAACGCACAATAAATAAGAAAAATAAAAAAAAAAAAAATGTCAGTCATACAACGTTGGTCATGTCATTGTCAGTCGTTTGTCACTGTCATTGGTATTAACAAAAACGAAACTCAACTCAAAATTGCAAACACAAGAAATATAAATAAAAATAGCAAGTAGAGGGTAAATTTATGTATGTACCTCTTAATGACGAAAACGGGTCCACAGAAGATGTTCGCCTAACGAAAACAACACAACACAACAGAGTTGATAGTCACACAAAAGTGTTTACTACTTTTTAATGATGCCTCCGGCTCGCCTAGTTTTCGGCACAACAGGTTCCGCCACCCTAGCCGCAGCAGCCACAGGCTTAGGTGCATCCACCACCGCAATCTTCTGCAGCTCTGAAAGTGAGCTTATTCGGCTGCGCTTCCCGTCAGGACTCACCACGAAAACGAATCCCTGCCGCGTAAAGCATTTGGTGACACCAAATTTCTGACGCGCCGCCATAAAAGTATCATGCCGGGGTTTCGTCAGGAACTCAGATATCGTAATACCCGAACCTTTTAGTGAGGTCTTGGCATGCCAAATCTTGTTTCGGACAACGAGATCGTGCAGCTTCACTAACATCGGTCGCGGCCGGTCGCTTGCAGTTATGCGGCCCATTCGATGACAACGGCCTATATCCTTAGCCGAGATAGACAGTTTCATGCGGTCGACAACAGCACTGATAGCAACCGCAGCCGCATCCTCGTCTGTCTTCTCTGGCAGGCCATGAATCAGCAACATCTTGCGCCGGCTCCTCATCTCTATACCATCCACCTGACGTGCAAGGAGGCTTACTTGGTCTTGTAATGTGTGTAGAGCAGTCATAATGAACGCCCTAAACGCTGTGAAATCAGCCGTCAAGTTAGAGACGTTCGCTGATGGGGCTGCGTTTTGTAGCTCTCCCTGGTAGGAATCCATACGCCGAGTGAACGTGTCCTGGAGTTGAGCCAACGATTCTTGTAGGGCCTCCATTCTCTTGAGTGCTTGTTAGAAGTGCAGTGAAGAAACAAAAAGTGCAAAATGTGTTGTAGTTGTGCTATAAGCTTGATAACACTCACCAGCAGGTACTATATGCTAATTATTATTTATCATTAAAAATTGGATTCCGTAAACAAATACTATTATGTTTTATTAATTAAAATATATAGAGCTCTTTAAGCAGATGTTTCTTTGGCAACTACCCCCGAAGAAAAATGCATTGCAGTGTTCCGGTAACCAGTATAAGAGTCCAGCCCCCCGACCGCCTAACCGATTGCTTTGACTACGTGTATAGTTTATGACGTCATCTTGTCATTTCGTACCGCCTATGAGCTATATATATAAAGCTATAGTCTATAGCTTTCGATATTGCTTTCATAGCCTTCTATTCACGGCAGAATTATCATCAGGTAAAATACAACAGAATACGTTTTGGACAAGCAATTAAGATACGTGAAACTTTTGTTGGTAACAACTAAGTATTGTACCATTGTATTATTGTTTACATCTAAAACCTTCAACTTCCAAAGCCGTCTAAATATAGCCAAAGCCGATGATATCACCGCAGACGACGACCGCACGATCACACTCCAGCGGCCCACGTGTAGCAGATGTTACACAACAAACAAATTTTCCAACCGATTTACCTACTTCTAGCATTGAGTTTACATACAATTTCGACGACTCTTCAAGTAAACCGCTCGTAATTTTCATTTGACGTTTTTGTAGCAACTGAATTTATCGATAAGTACGAGTCAGGTCCTGGACTTTTGACAGGAACCTCATTATTTTATCGTAAGCGTCGGGCAGTTACCGCTGACTTTTTTTAACTTGAGGCAAGATATGTCGGTTTCTCAGTGGTCAGTATTTCTATGAAGAAAATAAAGTAATTAAATTTTTATTATTTGTAATGCGTAGCTATACGTATCTTATGTTTATGATAAGGGAAATCAAGTGCAGATAATTAAGTACAAGTGGCGCCTTTGCTCGAATCTGAAAGTTTTCGCTCTGAAACTTCCTATGCTAGATTGCGAAAATATTTTAATGGAAAAATGACATTAAAAAACTTAGTATTGCGAATTTTTTTTTGTTTTGTTTTAAATTATTTATTTATTTATTTATTAAGCAATATGAAAAAGTCAGTTCGTTGCAAATAGCTATTCAAAGTAATATAAAGCATGATACATTGACACAATGCAATCTCAAGCATTTTATTTAAGAAATCATTGAAAAAGTTGTCTCATATTTGGCAGTTTACAAGAAAAAAATAATGAGAAATAAAAGTAACACTGAAGAATATTCTACATTTAAAACGGTTTAACAAGTTTCCCTGTTTTGCATAATACTTAAATAAATTATGTTATATTACAGTATTTGCAAAATGGAAAACAACTCTTCACACGTGACAAATGCTTATAGAGGCAACATTGGTGTGTTAATTAAAAATAATATTCAGTTGCAAATAAATTAATGTTATTTAATTATGTATAACCGTAACGCCCGTAATTGCACGGTGGTTGAAACTCAATTTATACTTGACCCGTATTATCATAGCTTCCGGTGTTCTCTCACTAGTAGCCTTGATTTTATTTCGGTCGAAAAGGTCGGCGAGATAAATGAGGCTTACATTCACTAATTTTATTTTTGATAGACGATGAATTTTTGCGATTAAGATCTGTATTTAGATGCAATATACTGTATGTAATAACATTTGTTGTTTCTATAACTGGTTTTCGATAATACTAAATACCATCACTATTAAGAATATTCTCTGACCAGAAATAATATGCGTAGCATTAGCCAGAAATAATTTGATTCCTTGGAATAAAGACGAGGACGTTTATTTACTTTATTTTAAGTTTCAGATAAATCTATCTAAAACATTTGTTTCTTTTGAACGGTTAATTATGGCAAAAGTTCTATATTAGTCTTTCTGACATTCATCAAGAGTGTTGAAACCGTTTATTAAAGATTTAGCTTACACGGTCTGTACAGCTAATGCGAACTAAACCGCCTTATAATTTAAAGTGTTCTAGCACCATCTAAAATCCGTTATGGATAATGGGGGCGCGACTTATCCGGCCGTGCCAAAGAGATGCTCCCCAATTGCCAAGTATTCGCGCCGGACGGACGGACGTCGGAATGCAAGACATTGGCCGTGCCGTGCGCTGGGGATTAACGCGTTTCGTTTGCGATGGAAATAAATCATTGCAGACCATTTCTTTGGAATGCCTTAAGTAAAAGGGAATCTCTCGTTCTGATTCTCGGAGCTTTGTTTTTCTTTTGTCGTTGTTGACGACGTTTCAATTTGGTTTTGGGTCATTGCTGTTCGTACGATTTGATTAGGTAGCTACTGTTTTACTTCATTATTATTTAAAGTATTAAAATCACTGAAACAATTTTTTTTTATTGCTTAATGTTGTAACAAGAAGAAAAGTTCGGCCATCATCGTCTGTATGTCTCAATTGTTTCCAGAAACTCTTGAATTCCAAACATTACCAACTTAGAGCATAATAACCGCCATATCTCAGAAAACTGCACCATCATTCAAGGAAAATTGCAAATAACTTGTCTAAATTCTAACAACATCATGCACATTTTCGGTTTCATTCCTAGTTTCATACTAATATGTTTGTGCAAAATCATTACATAAACGAACTTTGATACGAACGTCGTCATTGAGTACTTAGACAAAGAAAGAACCTTAATGTTGTTGTAACGAGCTATACTTGTGAACAGGCTTCTATATCCGGGTGTGTCCTTTACCGTGAGATGTATTCAGGGTTAAACTAAAGGTAATATCTACACCTATTAATATTATAATACATAATATTTGTTTGTATTCACTTTTGGAACTACTGAGCCGAATTCTTTCAATAATAGAAAACTCCTTCAAGCATCCGGAATAGAGGGAATTTCACTGTGCACGCATACCGGAGTGAAGCTTAGTAAAATAAAAAAGCTACTATGAGTACTCACCAAATATGATTACTACCAGCATTGGAGATAGTAGAATCTTTTTCTCCGATATCCAATCCTAACCCTTCGGAGAATTTAGTAGGGCACGGGGACACGCTTTAGTGCGTGATGCCGTTCCCTCTGGAAAGCCTCCGAAGGTGATTCGTTTCACACGCCTTGAGGAACCCTTTAAGTTTTTCGCCGCCCCCAAAAAAGCCCGGTGAAGCTGAAAACGCCGTCTGAGGCAATCAGCAATATCTCTCAAAAAAAAAGAAAAATAAAGAATCTTTTTGTGTTATGGCAAAATAAATAGTTCGATCGAGTGATCGTCAAGTAACTGTGTTCGTAGTACGTGGTAACGTTTGCTGCATGAAACATGTGCTACATCAACGACAACGTATCGTCTAAACTTACTGAAACGAAGAAAACTGTTTGTAAGACACGGGAAGTATAAGCGCGTGCTGCTTTAGTGACTTTCCTGCATTGGGCCATGTCACATGCGTTGCGTATGCGCCGCCACCGCCTGACCTGTGACTGCCTCGGAAAATTACAGCCGGGTAATTGCTGGCCCGGCAGCTGCGAATTGAGATTGACGCGCGATCATTATTCAAGTGCACTAATTAAAATAGCAGCGTTAACATTGACCACCGCGCAAATAGAGCTGTAATTAAACATATTTTTTCATACATTGCAATGTTGAAAACGACTCCAAATATATATACACAGGTTTATTTAGGGTTCAACAAGGTTAAATATCAGAAATTAATCCAACACTCCTGTTATGTGTGCAAAGAAACCAGCTATTATTATTGATGAGAATACGTATGGTGTCATGATGCAGCATTTCATTCATGTACGGATACATTCCGTGTAATAAACAAAGAGATTATCTGATATTTATTACCTAATATGTAACTCGATTACATATGATCTTAATTCATGGTTTGCTCAGTCCTGTATTATTGCACTTATAATGAGTAATAAGAAGTATGCTGTTAGCGACTTCATTGCAAATAAAATTATATTATGAGAATGAAATAAATCCATATAAGGTCCTACCGATAAGCTTTGATACTTAATTAAATGCATGTTTTTTTTTCTTGTACTTGTAGGCTTCAAACATGTCTGAACTAAATTGGATAGCAACACAGATAGTTAATCAGTTATTCTAGTACAAGTTATGTTCTATTCGGTCAACATGTATTACATATAAAAAATATCTCCGCCTGATTTATACGAACGATGATTTTGCGTCAGTAGACGAAGTGTTAAGACGTCTTGTACCGTTAGGATATGTCAGTAGGCTTTATATCTGATTGACGTGGTAACGGTTTGTGCACACAATGCCGTGCCCAAGGGTGGTACAGTTAGGCCCGCATCCGAATAGGGGCGGGCGCGGTGCTTCAGCTAGACGGCTGGTGATCTCGGCCCGGCTACAGCTGACCCGGTTAGCTATACTTTGAAGGTTCATGGACGTGTAGCTAGAGGCTTTATTGCTATTTGATATGCCACTTGAGTATTGGCCGTTACCAAAAAAACTGATGCTACTGTTTTTTTTTTCTTTGTGAAAGTTAGGGTAACTAGTTTTGGTTAACTTTAACAAATTTTGACTTGGTGCTGTACAACCATTAAGCACAAAACCGGTCGTTGTTGGGGGAGGCTTTGTCCAACAGTTGACCATTAATGCAAATACTTAAGAGCGTGCATTCTATTTCGCGTAAGTAAAAACCTTCGCGATCTCGAAATCGTGTTGTAGTGTGCGCGCGTTACACATGACATCAGCTTGGCAGTGGCACAAAATAAAGTGACCCAGCATATAATCTTAAAACTTAACGCGCTCAAGCAACGCACACATAGAGACATCCTCTCACAAACACGGATCTCGGAACGGCTCGGAACATTTTGAGCGCATCTGTTGCGAGATTCCGTGTCGGTGATAGGTTGTCTATGTGTGCGTTGCTCGAGCGCCTTTGCATGAAACTTAACTTCTGCAGTCTCCCTATTTTGTGCAATAACGACGGTGACGTGCACTGTCGTAGGAAGAATTTTGATACTTTAATTATTTATTTGTACAAGTTTGTTTTATTTAGTGAATTTGGCATATAAGTAAGTTAATGTATTTATCTCAGATTGTTTAAATAAGTTGTTGTACACAGTCAGGTCATAAGTATTGTCACACTGTAAAAACTTTTCTTTTAGAATGCTGGCCACAAAAAAGTTTATTGAATTCGAATTTCGAATTGTTCATGAAAATAAAAATGTATACTTTTTAGAATTTTACTCATTTTTAAATATGGAGTGGACGCTTAAAGAAGACCGTGTTGCAGTTATTGCGTTGCATCGTCGCGGTTATGCGCCAATTCAAATTTTTGACATACTGAAAAATTTTAATTTAACCAAAAGATTCGTTTATCGTACCATCAAACGATACAATGAAGACTCTAGTGTAGATGACAGGTCAAGAAGTGGTCGCCCTCGGTCTGTTAAGACTCCAGCAGTGATAAAAGCTGTGAAGGCGCGAATTCCAAGAAATCCCAAACGTAAGCAGAAACTGTTGGCCCTTCAGATGGGGTTAAGCAGAACCACGGTGAAAAGGGTTTTAAATGAAGACTTAGGGCTTCGGGCATATCGAAGAAAAACAGGACATCGTTTGAATGCTCGTCTAATGGACCTGAGACTGAAGAGATGCCGCGCTTTGTTGAAGCGGTACGCGGGAAAAAAATATCGGGAAATTCTTTTTTCGGATGAAAAAATTTTTACCGTAGAAGAGAGCTGAAAAAAATATTGGGCAATTCTTTTTTTGGATGAAAAAATTTTTACCGTAGAAGAGAGCTACAACAAACAAAATGATAAGGTGTATGCACACATTAGTGAAGAAGCGAACAACCGTATTCCGCGTGTCCAACGAGGTCATTTTCCATCCTCGCTCATGGTATGGTTGGGAGTTTCTTATGGTGCTTCACAGAGGTACATTTTTGTGAGAGAGGTGTAAAAACGAATGCTTTTGTGTCTTCAAAATACAGTCCTGACGAACCTTGTGGAACCTGTTTCTCATACCATGTTCAATAAAAGGCACTGGGTATTGCAACAAGATTCGGCGCCAGCTCATAGAGCGAAGAGCACACAAGACTGGCTGGCGGCGCGTGAAATCGACTTCATCCGGCACGAAGACTGGCCCTCCTCCAGTCCAAATTTGAGTCTGTTAGATTACAAGATATGGCTTTTATTGTCATAAGAATCTATGTTTTGTTAAGTTCATTTTGGTATATTAATGGTTACATAATGAATAAACTTGTCTCAATTATTTTATATTAAACATGTGACAGAATTTATGACCTGACTGTGTATAAAATAGGTACGAAATACCTATCGACATTTAGCATGTGTCCAGCATTTTCTTTAGCGAATTTTATAACTAAAGTTACGGAAGTCAAGAATAAATTGATCGCCAAAGAGTAAGATAGAATTCCATGAAGAAACAATATAGGTAGGTAGTATTACCTTATCATCACCAGTCTAAAACGTCCCAACGTTGGGTTCAGGCCTTTCAGCATTATTGGTAGGGGGAGATATGGCTATATCACATCGGCCCACTTGCCCGATGTAGGTTGGTAGGTTAAAATCATTACCTAATCGACTATAGTCACGATCAAGAAATTCCATTCAATTTAAATGTTCACTACAGTAAATATGCCAAATATTTGATGATGCAGACATCACGTGTGTCAAGAAATAGTTTCACCGAATGTGTCAACAAAAGTATACATATAATTTGAAATATACCAGTCCATGTAGGGCTCACGTTGTCAGTATAATGTTTATGCAAATTCTCTACGTCTCTCGTAATTCTACATTGTGATTGTCGAGTGCGGCGCGAGCGCATGGTGGAAAACGTGATTTGTGCAGTTCTAATCGTGCATGCGCCGTCCACGCGGTTGTATAATGCCATAGCTAATAATGACCACGTTGCCATGTAATAACTATGCCTCTCCTACGAACACTTGGAATTGCAAGTTTACACAACTGCAAATAAATTGTCCGTCAAGTGAGGCATGGTGGGCTGGCAGCTCATTGCCATCCTTTTATTACCACAGCCACATCTCGTAGGTACGGAATGGTGCATTTAATTTGTTTTTGTTGTGTCACGCTCACGCTACGTTAACTTCGCTCTGCTCGATAGTAGCACTCACAACGAAGTGCACTATGTCAGCCTTATGTCGGGCATAAATACTTTTTCGATTAAATGTCTAAATATTACTATATTGAAGGACACATGGTGTTATGTTCTTGGAAGCGTTACACTCTCTGAGGCTATTTAACCCTTTAATACCTACAACGGTTGAAGGTGCTTCATATGAAATGGCCCTTACTTGTTTTGAGTAGTTTCTATTTATAACTGATTCTTTATGCTAAACAAATAGAACAAACACAGTTCATTTCACAGATATAATTAATGGAAATATAACTTCGTCGATGACTTCAACGCGGACAGAAATCGGGTAAAAAACTCAGACTTCTGAGTGGGTAGTGTAGGTAGGTCCTCTCATATACATTGTGAATTGGTATCTCAATGTTTATTCAGATAATTATATGTTCTCCTAAAGTTATTCTCGAACACGTTTAAGCAAATATTGAATTCTTTAATGATGTAGTTTTTTGTTTTTTTTTGAAGGGAACCGATAACAGTATTACGTTTAATAATCAAAAACTGGATATACTTTGTTTTTTGTTCTGATAAATAAAGGTATATAGTAGTAGTCATAGAATTATGACTTGTTTGATTGATTAGCAGATAGAGGAATTTTAATATTGTGTGGCTAATGTAGAAATGTCAAATAACATATCAAAGCAAAATTTATATAAACCAATTTTGTTTCGAAAGAAAATTATGTTCAGAAATAGTGCTGAACAGATTCACTCGAACAGCCCTAATAGTTTTTGTAGTTCTATCCGACCTGTGCAAACGTTATTAACCACAGGATTATCAACACACATTCTGTGTTACACAATAAAGTTTTAGGCGTATTATGTAATGTTACACGAATTGTTTTAGAAAATAACATATAAATAGCTCTTTACATTTTAAATCCTGTGATTCAATCCCAGTGCCGGCGAGTCTGCTCGTGCCCATCAGCCGTTTACTACTCTGTCGTTTGTTGTTATGGCCCGCACTTGTTTCTCGCGGAAATTTTCCTGCGACCGACTTACGAACTGAGTATACATTACGATAAACGCTAATATGTAACATGTTATAATAGAGGTTTTTAGGGTTCTGTAGATGTCCGTCTTTCTGCCTGTCTGTCTGTTCCCAGTCTAGCTCATAGATTCTTAGTACTAGAAAACTGTAATTTGGCATGAATATACATATTAATCACGCCAACAAAGTGATGAAGTAAAATTTTGAAGAATATTTTTTTTAAGTTACCTCCCCTACACGTGAGTGGGGATGTTGGATAGTAATTTCAAAAATATTGCGGGTTTGTGAAAACAGTTTTTTGATTGAGGCATCCGTTTGTGAACTATTAAGCTTTAAAGTGGAAAATTTTGTTAGAGTCAAGTGTCCCCCCCTCCGTGCCAGCAAAATGGTTTTATTTGGATACGTGAAAAAATTCACGGTAGTTGTATATATAACGAAGCTTAAAGGAAAACCATCACAGCTAAGTAGCCTTTACAAGTTTACGAGTAACAGTCGACCAACTTATAAAATGTACTTGGCGCAGTACAAATTCCACATTGGGAACTACTTAAATAACGTTGTCAGGTGTGTGAAACCGGTAGTATCTAACATTACAGTATATTATAACATTTAAGTATATGAGCCATCGTCAAATAATTGTTCATAAAAGCCCTCTTCTCCAGAGACCGCATTATTGAGATGGGCTACGGAACCCTATACTGCGCGTGGCCCGACACGCACTTGGCCGGTTTTTTACAATGAGAACCAGATCCAGTGATGCTACGGCTGAACACATAGAATCGACCTTCTCCCAGGATGCTCAAGTCATCACTAGTAATTAGCTTTATATACTTACTACAAACTTACTGTTTGAATACAATTCATGTTAATATTATTGTGATGGTGATAGACTAAGATGTAGCAGCTACGAGCTCAGGCATACAGAACGTACAGGAATTGATTTCGATTGCTCTGGATTTGAGACTGGTGGTCTCACCACTTTAGGTCACAAAGACGAATATGGTAAGATCATTATACAGAAGTAATTAGTACATTTTTAGATAAATAAGTTATTGGTATGTTGAGTTATTATTGGTTAATGTTGTTATACTACTAGATTTATGTAACTTTTTAAACTATTCAACAATTCGATAAATTAGCTTACTTTTAGTTACAATGCTATCCTTGTGGATATTTGAACAAAAATAACATAATTTTGAAATGAGCACGATACCCATTATTGCAAAATGGTTCCACACATTGTAAAGTGCGAAATCGTTAAGCGTTCACATTAGTTGCCAAGATGTTTTTACTGACGAATGTCTATTTCTGTTACAGGTAAGACAATGTCTTCTAAACGGGTGACTTCTTTTCAAAAGCGAAGGTACGTCAAAAAAGTAGTCATTTATCACACGAGACTGTTTGAGATGAGGTTGCTGCGGCCGTTGGTCTGAATTGAGAGAAGCGTCATCTACACGCTCCTGTACAAAATTGTATGATTTCCTTCAGTCGACGCGTCACTCTTCCACTTTGTTCCAACATGCCAACCTGTCCACGGCTATTGGACAAACACGTCCGGTCATCCACCTCGCCACTCGTTACTTAATGTCCAACAAAACACTCGTCAACCAAGACAAATATTTGTTCAAAAGTTTGGAGGAAACCGCAACTTGCCTTAAACCTAGTCATTACTTAAACATTAAATTTATTTAGCGAATTAGTCATTGAAAGAGGCAGTCACCAATTGCATCATCGGCCACAAAGTTATCTCTCTTATGTGTATTAAGTTGCCGCTCAATTTCTAAGAATAAGTATTGCACATGTATGTTGTGTTTTTGTCCAATGCTTCTGTCTTCTATAATTGCCAATCGATCGTAATCATAATTATTATGTAATGAAAGATTAGAATGTAACCACTGGGCTGGACTTCATTAGCATTGAAGGTTAACAAATTTAGTCACTTGGTTGGATTATTCGGACCGTATTTAGTTTGCGTTTGACCGATCAGGTGGAGGGAAGTCACCAGCAGCGCGGTGTACGAAGCAACGAATCAACTTTCAGATCTGAAATAGATTGTTTACGCCATGCCCGGGCACGGTGCCAACGGTCGCCTGAACCCGTACTATAATGTTTTGGCACATAATTAAATTTTTATCAACCTGACTTGACTCATTTTCTCTTGGCAGACACGCGACGGTTTCTATGAAACCCATTCTCGATATATAATTATATTGACTGCACGGAGAGGTGGTATTAGCAGTTAGCACAGAACAAGATTACACAGATTACCGAAAATATTATAGACTGTATAGTTAATTAAAAAGCGCTGATATAAAATATGCTTAATTGGTAACATTAGAAAGGTAACAGCATTACCACAGAAACTTCTTAATATAACAACATCTAACTATAATCTAACAAAACATCGCTGAAAAATAAGACGAATAAATATAAGATCCACTACTTCTTATTCGGCCACTCTTGGCAAAGTGGACATGGTTAAAAGGTCTTGGTGAATGACAGTCAGTCGGTCATAGGTAGAATAAGTCATCTGGTTCATTTCTCCATTTTGCCCTGAATTATAAGACGCTTTATTAAATATTCTTTGCGAGTTATGTGCTCAAAGAACTTCATCTTCTTCATGGAGTCGTGTGGATTCGTATTGTTAACCGTATAGATTTAATTAATTAGCGCTGTTGCCATCGTTTGTTTTAATTATATGTATTATTTTAGTCATTGTTACACAGTTTTCTTTTTATAGTCTTTATTATAAAAGTCTAATATGACCATGTCAGTCCTGGTAATTCTTAGAAACTAAGGTAACAACAAATATAAAAATAAAATAAAATACATTAAGCACGACTTTCTCTTAAATGTAGACAATGACACACATAATTTAATACAGCCCTTGCTACACTTGTTAAAGGTTCGGCAAGAATGCTTTGAAACCTACCAACATCAAGCATATTCCATTCTATTAGTGATGCCAATTGCCTTCTCTCAGTTCGCTACCGGACACATTCCGTCAAAAAAATGTTAATATTAGTTTGAACGTGTTCCTAGTTCCTACTTCTGGTATTATAACATTTATAACATAGGACGATTATGCGCTAATTATTGTGAATCATAATTGCCACAATCGCGCTTTGTTCGACCCCTCCCCTTTGACATTGACTTATGTAGCCATAACAACAGGATAGATAATATTTATTGTACTTATTAGTAGTACGTGGATGCGTTAGTTATTTATTGGAAGTGTCTGATATACTGTGACGTTAATGTAATGTACGTACATGCCGCGAATAAAGTTTGCAATTTGCTTAAACAATACAAATTCCAACCTGGCCTTGTAAGTGATACCTGATAATCTAACTAGGTACTGAATTTCAGACTAGATAATGTATGATTTACAATTTCTTAACAAAAAGGTCGAAATACAAAAAACTTCTCTAATGAAAATGCTAAAGATTATTCATACATTAATACTACAAACTGCATACTCGTAGATAGATAATATAGGTATCCTTTGTATAACTTCATAAGTACCAAAAGTTCAGTTTACCTAGTAACTATTAATTTATCTGTGGCTTGAATTTGAATTTGAATTTGAATTTGCTAAGTTGAGTCAGTCAGAGCGGTGAAACTCATTCGAAACGTCGCAAAATAAATACAAAATTTGGTTTATCATATGTAACATACAAACTAAAAGACGGATAACGACTGTAATAGGTTCAGGGCCCATTCGATCGGGTCAATTTTCAGAACCAGTCTCTTATCTACTATTTACACAACTCTTTTCCTTACTTGATAATCTGTGACGTCAATGTACTCTTCACGAAATATTGGTAGAGCAAACAATCTTATGATTCATCATCTTAAGCAGTTCCTTTTACTAGTTTGCGTAATGTATCTGCAAATATTAGTTTAGGTACTTTAGAAGTTAAAAAAGAAGCTGCTTTAATAACAAACAGTATTTTACTTACTTAAGTGTTATTAAAGATAAACTATCGGACGATACCGACAGATGGCTTTTCTGCAAGGTATATCAAAATAATATCAGTTTTCATAAAAAAATAATGAAAACTTTCTTTTACGGGTCTGAGCGCTTTGCCACTTTCGTAATTCCGGAATGGGTTACAAAGTTTATATGTCCCGAGCTTCTCCGTGCTGACACGTCGAAGTCCCGATTGTTATTGCAAGATAACAGTCGTTAATAACACCTACCAACCCGCATCAGGTCAGCGTGGTTGGTTATCGTAGTAAAAACTCTCCACAAAAACTAAAATCTAACAGTTCTATAACTTGTTATCCTACTAAACGGTTTCTAAGTAGTTGCATTCACCTGCTTTATGTTTATAATGATACTCTAATAAGGTTTTAAATATTTAAAAGTAATTTATATAAACGCGTAGTTACGTATTTTAACAAGCTATTGTTTTACTACTGTTTTGTATGCCTCAAAAAAGTGGCGATTACCAATAATATTGTCATTGTTATATCTTCGTACATAAATATCAGCCTAAAACTTATTTTTGTTTATCAAATTAAACTATGCTTATATCGGATTTACTGCTTAACTAATGCGAAAACAGATCTTAGGTTACACGTGGCTTATTGACGTCAAAGACTTGACTTTACAAGATAAAATTCTGTAAACACGGGCCAACACCACGTCAATCTCTGTATCAAACAGCGGGATCATCCCTTTAACACGTGGATGTTTTCGACAGTTTTTGCCACTGGCACGGCCAATTTCTGTTTAAAATATATTGAAATTATAATCTATCAGCTTATCTCAGTATCTCACGATGAGGTGAACCCTCAAAATATTTACTCGTTCACAGAGTATGCTCTCCTAATTAGACTATCGCATTTTGTCGACGTGTGCCGATAACCTACATCTACGGCCACGAGTTGTTTACTCCATCACTCCTAATTGTCCAAACACTGTTACGTAAACTTTGCCACCCACATCGAATCTATTGTCCATTCAAATTCACGAAATTGCTCGCAGCCAATGTGCAAGATATGTATTGCCAAATTAATCGACTCCTCGTGTATCTATTTCGCAAGTTGATTTGCTCGATTCTTATCGGACCCACGCTTAAGGATATTGGTAACCGTTTCATTCAGCGTCCTCGATCATGCTTCTATTTGCACGCCCTTTGTGGCACTAACGATTCTGTGTACCACTTCTGTTGCATAAGTGTTGTTGATAATCTAATGACTGTTATTAGTGTAACCTAATATGTAGATGACATTGTAATTGTGTTTTTAAACAGTATTCGCTTTACTGTTTCACTTTATTTTCGTTTGTTTTAACAAATAAATTAGCATTCTCTTCAATGTTTAATGCGTTTGCATATACCTTTAAAAATAACTATGTTAATGATTTAATGTGTCACTGTGTGGAACAGTATATGCACACTCTGTTTGGCTGAGTCATAGGCAAGTATGTGACTTCCTAAAAGTTGAGCTAGCACTAGTGAACTAGTGTAATGTCGCTACTGTATTGCGTGACCACTGAGTGCGCGTGGCCCCAGTGATTTATACCCGTTGAAAATTATGTAAGCACCCCTTGATGGTGATCTCTCAGCGACCTGGATTCCTTACGAAACGCTTCTAACGCGTTTCTGTTTAAATATAACGTGGAAATTAATTTTAAACTGTTCTTTATGGTCGAAGCTATATGCAGCTATTTGTCCAGTTATTTTATTATCTAAGTACTCTTAATTCTACGAGTATTGCATAAGCAGTAGGCTGGTATCCCTCTTAAAACCGGCTTCTGTAAATTTGTTATCTGGCAATATTTTAAAACACCTTAAGTTTTTTCAATTGCAGTCGATTGAAATTAATTGAATATCCGATTAGGCCTTCAAATCGTATTATTGTAAACCTACTTATAGGTCAGTTTCATAATGCCGTAAGGCTTCAACACTTTTTCTCACAAGTACATTATTTGTTGCTTAATAGCGAACAGTCTACAAGTACTAGCATGTTGACTGTTCCTAGTTAAAGGTTTGCTGCAATCAAGCAAGGGTCAGATGTAGTCAAGGCTGAATGTTCGCTTTCTCCAAACTATTAAAAATATTCATTCATTAATACACGAAAAATAAGAATACAAATGTTCCATGACACTGGATTTTGTGTGTCATCAAATGTCACTAGTTATTTTAAACCGTTACATACAAGTTGCCGGGCACCTGAGAGCGAACAGTTTAATAATGTGGTTGATAAAGTACTTCATTATCGGCCACCACCCTAACCAGCTTGTTTTGGCGGCCGCCAACTATAATGTTGGAAGCCTTCCACCAACAAGACGGTTTACATCTAGGCGTTCTAAACACGGCCTAGATGACTCCGACGATCCCATAACTGTTGCGAACGCCCCCCGCCCGATCCTCTAAATGCCACTACACATTTACAGAATACACTACACATGCACACTAGTTTAGGCCCAAGACACCGTACTCGTAGAACAAGGGCACGAAGAACCGGTTCACACGCGCTTTACACCAGGTACAGACATGTACCTGGGCGCTTCTCCTCCACCACGGCCCGGTCAACCCGAGCCGAGGTCCGAGCCTTTACAGGCGCCCTCGGGTTCTTCCGCTCCCCGATCCGATCCGAACCCTTCGGAGAATCTAGTAGAGCACGGGGACGCGCACTAGTGCGCGTCCCGTTCCCTCTAGCAAACCTCCGAAGGTGATTCGTTTCACACGGCTTGAAGGACCCTTTACGGTCCTCGCCGTCCCCAAACAAGCCCGGTGAAGCTGAAAATGCCGTCTGAGGCAACCAGCAAACTCTCCAAAAAAAAAACTTCATCATCGGCCTATCTTAGTCCACTGCTGGACATAGGCCTCCCCTAATGAGAGCCATAGAGTACTTAATGCTTAGTAATTTGCTTGTTCTCATCAAATTATTTTCCGCAAACATATGAATCCGATTCCATCCTTAAAAGGTGACGTATGCTTTGTTGTCGTTAATTAATATCTGTGTGCTCTTCAACTTTAATACTGGTGAGGTAAACTTTAAAGTTGACGTAATGTCAACTTTAAAATACGGATCATACGATGGAGTTGCAACATGAACCTGATTCACTATTGATGATGCCAGCGTTAACTTAATTTATACTGGTGACGTCAGTTATGATGACCTCAAATTGGGCTGCAATATTGGCTGCACTGCTATGAAAGTGACATTAACGCTTTGCTTTATAAGGTGATGTGTTTCTATTCGATGTGTGAGTAAGATAAGGCCATGCAACTTTCCATTAGTTGCATGGATGATTTTCATTGTTATCTATGCGTATTTCATCATCAGCATCAGCATGATTAGTATTCACCGGTAGCTGCTGCGTCTACTAATCCTGCAGACCGCAGGAGTAATAGACTAGCTAGAATGTAGATCCGATTTTATACTTAATTTGGTCAAGTTACTACAATTTGTATGGAATTGTAAGCAGTGCTCCCCTTTTCTTTTAGGAGTTTGCTGTTGGCCAGTTGTGGCATGTACAGCATCCAGGACATTATGTGAGTGGCGATCATTCTCATTCCTCATAGGGTTTCTAGAATGGGTGGCATCACGCATGCATTCTATAGGCGTTCTGATCGGTCAAGCCCACCCCGTTGTGACAGTTAATTGACATGATGGTTTCACAAGTTTGTTAATAGGTGGCGCCACTTTGACACATACAAATTAAGTCGATCAATTAGTTAACAAATCCATGAAGCTGTAGATATAACTGGAGAGGCCTGTTGTTGAAGCAGCCTTGTAATTCACTTGTTTGGTGCCAGGTATTTATAGTTAATAAATCAAATCAGCCAATAAATGGGTTAACTAAAATAAAATTACCACTATTTGTCCAGGGTAAACGTCATATTAACGGTAACGATTAAACAGATGTTTATTTTTATTTCGATTTTATTTTGATTTAAAGTAAAAAGTAAATAATGTTGAATTATTTCGGCGAGCTGGTTAAAACCACGATAGCTCAATTGGAAGAGCACTTGACCCGGTATGTCAGAAGGGTGCAGATTCTAATCCTGCTCGTGGTAATTTTTACAACATTTGTGTTTTTGTGATATGTTTCGCAACAAAATTTGCGTTAAAATTATATAAATAAAACATTTTATAAATAGCTTGCCTACTTCTTAACTGATCTTTAGTATTTATAAAAATATTATGATAGGATGTTAATTACGGTAGTTGTTGACATTCAATGGGTACCTTTGGCTTTCAAAGTAAAAAGTAAATTGTGTTGAATAATTTCGGCGGGCTGGTTAGAACCACGGTAGCTCAATTGGGAGAGCACCTGACCCAAATCCTGGTTCAAATCCAGCTCGTGGAAATTTTACCAACATTTGTGTTTTTGTGATTTGTTTCGCAACAAAAATTTGCGTTAAAATTATATACACAAAACAAAAACATTTTATTAATTATACAGTTCCAAAATTACGCTGGCACATTATTTTTCGTTTTCCAAAAATTTCTTAAAACTTTTTAAAAATTTCTTAAAAATTTGTTGAACTTAATGCACGAAAGTTATGCGAATTTATTTTGGAACAAAAGGTATCAACTAGGTATTAAGGAATCAACGATCGAAAAAAATTTGGCATCATTGCAACTTTAAGAAACGTGTACGTACGCAAACAATTGTTATATTTATCGGCAGTTACGTCTGTCGTAAATAATTGCGATGGTGTCGCTGACGGCAAAACTGTCAGGAATGTATGAGATGAAACAAAAGGAGACGGACAGAGATAAATAAGCTGTTGCTATTACCAAGACGTGGGGTCATTATCCAGTTTTATGACTCACATTTTCGTCACAATTTATAAAATTCTGTGCGGAATATTTAAAATACCGCTTTCCATAATTCCATATATTTATATTTTCAGCGTTATCTTAATACTATTATGGCAGTGATTTATCGATGAACAGTTATCACTTATCAATAACAAAATCTGAAATCGGCTTGATATCTATGCTAATTTTGAAGTTTAATTCGCTCTTATAACATTGATGTTATTATCTACATATTTTATTAGTACTTCGCAATGGAATAATTATATCGTCACCGGTCATTAGCTAACCTCTATTACGAGAATAATCGTTCAGTTATCAATACTGATGGCAAGTTTTATTTACCATCCGATCAAGTTAACGAAAACGAGAATTTGTATGGCATTGAAGCAGAGCCTCCACGGCAAACAAGGTGAGTGGCAAGTCTACCATACATATTCTCAATTTTGTTAACGTGATCGTATGGTGATTAAAACTCGCACTCAGCCAGGCACGCAATAGACATGTGTTTTTCTAAACCGAAGTAATGAATTTGTCATTGATGATAATAAAATAGCGTTTTATGTTTAGCGAACACGTCATCATTTGCGAGTTTTTATGTCCGCGGCCCGCGCCGTGGTTGCCGCTCTCGCTCGCTCGCGCCGCTACTTCGTCTACCCGTCTCGTTCTTCACTGGCGGCGACAAGCCGTCTGGCGTTTTCGGGCCGCCTCTGCATCGCAAACAAAACCCTCTGTCATTGGCGCTGGACATATTTTCCTTCACTGCCAATAGCTCAATTGTAAAGAGCCACACTGCTGCTCTGTGTGGCTGTGCTTACGCTACGTGGCCTTCAAGTAGAGTGCCACCTTCGTGCCTTTTGCTCATAATATCTGATGGTTTCCATCGACAGTTTCGATTTTAACACCACTCCTTCAGTGATTTGATATGTTTTCAGTACTGCTACTGGTTGCACACCTTTTACCTCGGCTTTTACGTTTATTTTTTAATATACAATCGAGTAATTTTCGAACTAATCGTCTGTCGTCATCCACCGCTTATTAATACAGAAATCTGATAGGCCAAACTCTTGACGGGAGAACGTGCCAAGCAATACATTAGCATCTCATTTGCGATAGCATCATGCCAAGGCATGGGGCGGAGTGACAAATGGACTACGGTATTTTCGAATATGGAATGACAGGACAGACCCAATGGCGATGTAAAGTTTGATGTTATCAACGTCAATCAACTAAGTACAAATGTATGCCATATTATCGAAGAATAATTGGTAGAAACATTATTCATGAACACAAAACCAGTTGCGGCCAGTTCGCTAAATGAGTCACGCCTGAGTAAATGAAATACTTTAGGTAAACTTTATGTAAAGTATCACCAATATTAAAGTGTTATCACTTTATCATCGCCTCTGCAGATGAAGATATACGTTGCATTACAAGCCTTTAAAAACTTTTTCTAAGAGCAACAGTTGATGACGATCTGTCCCAAGTTGTCGATATCCCCCATCGTGAAATGAAAGTTGTCCAAGAATTTGAGGAAACGCCAGCTCTTCTCATTAACGATACACATAACATTATTTTTAGTGTCAGAACAACGCGTGGATTACCGATTGGCGGCACTAAGTCATTGCGGTGGTCGTTTATCGTTTGTTTTGTTATAGTTTTTATGGGTTCCCTTAAACAACGAGCGGCGCAGCTTTAACGAGCGTCCATTTTTACGACGATTTCTTGTTAGTCACCGTATATCATTTTGATTGATGCGTGTTTCATAGAGATTCGCCGTCTACTCGGCTTTGTTAGCTTACCAGACGAAGAAAATTTAAGGAGACGGCTGATTTTAATTGTTTGTTCTGGTTCTGTTCAGTATTTTCTTTTATTATTTTAATTTTAATGGTTTGTATTCATGGCTTATAATGATGAAAAAGGGAAAAACCGCGATTGTAATTATGGTATTTTGTTTTTTCATTCATTTATGCTTGGAGAGCAAAAGTAAAATTCTAGTTACTACGTCGAAAACTTTTAAAAGTAAAATTCTAGTTACTACGTCGATCACTTTTGCACAGGTGAACGCACATTGCGTTCACCTGTGCAAAAGTGATGCGGTAGAAATGCACTTCTCACAAAATCCTCAATCAGAAGGAGATTTTTACATAGGTAACTGTAGCTCCCGGAACATAAAAATGCGACTCACTTTGATAAGATAATGCTAGGTGGTTAGGCGGACTTAAATAAAGCCCTACCATCAGCCAAACCGAATTCAGAATATTCTCTCAACCTCTAGCTCTGATTGGTATATCTACTGGATACATATATTTGGGGTTAAAGTATGAAATTGCCGATTTGTACTGAAAAATTGAAATTCGTTTTTTTTTAATTTAACATATTTATTTAATCAAAATAATTACCATTATTATCGATACATTGCTGCCATTTAATAGGAAGGTCATTTATGCCTTTGCGATAGAACTCTCGTGATCTAGATTCGACAAACTGTGTGATAGCATTTTGTACTGACTCCTGAGAAGAAAACTTTTTATCACGTGGAAAATTGTCAAAATCACGAAAAAAATTGTAGTCCGTTGGAGCAAGGTCTGGCGAATACGGAGGGTGACGAATGGTTTCTAATTGCAGTTCCTGTAGAGTTAAAACGGTTTCTCGTGCTGTATGAGGTCTCGCGTTATCATGGAGCAATAATGGTAAAGATCGATTCATGAGTCGGGGCTGTTTCACTGCTAGTTTTGCTATCATTGTTCGAAGTTCGGCACAGTAGACATCTGCCGTTATTGTTTGACCAGATCGGAGAAAGCTATAGTGAATAACACCATGCTGAGACCACCAAACAGTTACCCTTACCTTTTTATTGGTAAGCTTTGCTTTAGGACACTGTTGCTGCGTTTGACCTGGGGTCAGCCATTGCATTTTTCGCTTACGGTTATCGTAAAGAATCCACTTTTCATCACATGTCACAATTCGATCCAATATTCCTTCATTTCTATATCGATTCAACAAGGCAACACAAGTTTCAACGCGTTTCTTTCTGCAGATCAGTCAAATCATAAGGCACCCATTTCTCATATTTTTTTATTTTATTTATTTGACGCAAATGAGTCAATATTGTTGGTAAGGTAACGTTAAACCATGCCGCTAATTCCTGGGTAGTTTGGCTCGGATCGGCTTCCACCATCTCTTTCAATTCATTGTTATTCACCTGTGTGGGCGGTCTTCCACGTGGTTTGTTCTTCAAATCAAAGTTTCTATCACGAAAGCGTTTAAACCAAAATCGCACGGTGCGTTCATTAGCAGTCCCCTCTCCAAACGCAACATTGATATTGCGAGCTGTTTCTGCCGCGTTAGTTCCGCGTCGGAACTCGTATTCAAAAATAACTCTAATTTTCGAAGTATCCATCTTTCTTGTCTAAGCTAAATAAACAAACAACTGAAAGTCGATAATCGAATGTTGCACATTTTTTAAAAGAAGAACTTCATAGGTACCATGTGAAAAAAGTTTCACTCAAAAATCTCAAACCATGAAGGTTCTATATCAATTTACTTCAGGGATACTCCTAATCCTGGAATATACGGGTACGCAACCCCGGAGCACCCTAGCTACCAAGGCGGCATTCCCTCTCTTAATCCGCTGCTGAGGTATCCCATACCCCCTTTTCCAACCATATCACTACGCCTCCCCCAGCCCATATTTCCTTATCGCGTTTCCCTCCCGCAAAATTCTCAAGTCTGATCCGGTGGATAAGGCAGCCCAATGTAGATATGCAAAAGGGTTTGGTGGTTCCGGCGGTTCAGCAAGGCAAAGTGAATGGCCTAGGGCGACGATAGAGGGCGTATAGTTATCGTCGGCCAGACACGTCATCCGACCTCTGCTTCAGTCGTAGCGGTTTTCCGTTCCACTGAACTAAGGAGAGGGAGGACGAGTGTGTGCGCCTGTGTCTGCGCGAACGCTGGCGCACCCTAATATATCCTGCGCACTTGACCGCTTCCGTATATGGACTCTGAATACAATCAAGTCCCGTGGCGATGGGATGTGGTAGAGAGGTCCGACCTGATGTAGTTGGGCTTTGTCCTATGCCTGCACACGGGCGGTCCTGGGGGTGTGATCACACACCGTGGTCGTCTTTGCTCTGCAAACTTGGGGCGACAGTGCGGATTCGGTAGCACTCAGGATGAAAAAGCAGCCCTATTCAGGGAGGCACTGCTTTCCCCGCCCAGCCGGGGAGGGGGCTAGAAAAGGTGCCCTAAAAAAATGCTCGTTCCTACTTAAGAGGTGGTAGCAACCGCGGCTGTCATCGCATCATTATAATCGCGGTCGAAAGAAACAAAAGAATAATAAACACACAACAAGACCTATCATGACCTTTGGCGCGTGGAACGTGAGAACGCTTATAGATCGAGATTGCAACTCTTGCCCAGAACGTAAAACCGCTATAGTAGCTCGCGAACTTCATCGCTATAATATAGACGTGGCTGCTCTCAGCGAAACACATCTCGCTGATGAAGGAGAGCTGGTGGAAGATGGTGGCGGTTACACTTTCTTTTGGAAAGGTACCGCCTCCTCCGAACCTAGACGTTCTGGTGTAGGTTTTGCGGTCAAGAGTGAACTAATAAAGCGATTTGAGGAGTACCCAGTACACATCTCGGACCGCGTTACCACGTTGCGCCTCCACTTGGACAAAGATAACTTCCTTAATGTCATCGGTGTCTATGCCCCAACCTTAGACAAATCTGATGACATTAAGGATCAATTTTATGATGAGTTAGTACGATGTCTTGACAATATAAGCGCCAAAGAGCAGGTTTTATTGTTAGGCGACTTCAATGCCAGGGTCGGACGGGACTATGAGGCTTGGCCTGGAGTCCTGGGTCGCCACGGAGTCGGCAATATGAACAGCAATGGTCATTTGTTGCTCAGTCTTTGTGCTCAATACCAATTTGCCATAACGAACACAATGTTCAGACTTCCCGCCAAGCACAAGACAACGTGGATGCACCCACGATCAAAGCACTGGCATTTAATTGATTACGCCATTGTACGGCAAATAGACATCTGCCAAGTCCAAGTCACCCGCGTCATGCGGGGGGCTCACTGTTGGACTGATCACAGGCTAGTTGTCACTAAACTGCGACTACGCTTCCGTAAACCACGCAGGTCAAAGGTGCAAAGGTTCGTCACACCTTTAAATTTAGACAAACTAAATGATCGCGTGGTGGGGGAGAATTTCGCTAAAGCTCTAGCTGGTAAGTTGTTGCCGATTACTGAGACCGACGACGTTAAGGCTGACTGGGTAACGTTGTCATCTCACCTCAAAGAAGCCGCTTTATTTGCTTTGGGTTCGAAAAAACGGCGCAATGAAGACTGGTTTGATGAGAATGACGCGGTTCTTAGAAATGCACTTGACAAACACCGAGCTCTCTTGCAACAGCATACACGTCGTGGTGGAAGCGATACGGTGGTCAAGGAAAGTGACTTAAGATTGCGTAAGCTGTCTCGCCAACTAAAAGACAGGTGGTGGCATGACAAGGCTTGTCGCATGCAATGGCTCGCAGACACTAACCAGCTCGGGGAGTTTTATACCGAGCTTCGTAAGCTGATTGGCACGTCCTACCGAGCTAGGATGCCTTTAAGGTCACTGGACGGTAGGCACCTCGTAACTGGCAGGGAGGACGTGGCAAAACGTTGGGCAGAACATTTTAACACCCTGCTCAATGTAGATCGATTAGCTGATCTTCAACATATCAGCTTGATTGCCCAACTTCCTTTAGCAACGGAGCTGGACGACCCATTGTCGCGTGATGAGGTTGTTACTGCCATCAGGCAGCAGCATAATAAGCGGGCGGTTGGCATTGATCGTATACCGGGAGAGCTTTTAAAATGTGGCGGTGAGGTGTTGCACACACGGGTTTGGGATCTTTTTGTTCGTATGTGGGAGGAGGAGCGAGTACCTAATGAATTTAAAGTGTCTTGCATTAGTGCTCTGTATAAGAACAAGGGTGACCGTTCCGACTGCAACTCTTACCGGGGCATTTCATTACTTTCAACCCCTGGGAAGGTTTTTGCCCGAGTTTTACTCAACCGTCTGATCCCTATATCAGAGCAAATTCTGCCTGAAACCCAGTATGGCTTCCGACCTAACCGAGGCACATGCGATGCTATCTTTTCCGTGCGTCAACTGCAAGAAAAAAGTAGAGAACAGGGTCGGCAACTGTACCTCTGCTTTGTTGACCTGGAAAAAGCGTTCGATAGCGTGCCTCGCGAAGCCCTATGGATGGTGCTGAAAAAGCTGGGGTGCACAGAGAAATTTGTGAGGCTTCTTCGACTCTTGCATGACGACATGCAATGCTGCGTTACCGTAGATGGCGAGCAGTCAGATTTCTTCCCCGTTACCTGTGGGGTAAAACAGGGTTGTGTAATAGCCCCCACTCTGTTTGCCTTATACTTTGCAGTAGTTGTCGAGGAAGTCTCACAATCGGTCTCCGAAGGAGTGCGCATCCGCTTTCGCACAGATGGCGGGCTCTTCAACTTAGCTAGACTCAGGGCGCGCACAAAAGTGTCGCATACATTAATTACAAGTATCATGTATGCTGATGACCTGTGCTTCCTAGCAGAATCCCCAGATGCCCTGCAAAAACTTATGTCTGTTTTTCACCAAGCTTGCTGTAAGTTCGGCCTGAAGGTCAGTGTCAAAAAGACGGAAGTGATGTCCCTAGACACCCATGGTCATGAGACACTGGCCATAAAACTTGATGAGGATGTTTTGAAGCAGGTACATAAGTTCCGATACCTGGGGAGCACTGTAACATCTAAGTGTGACCTTGATGCCGAGATCAACAGCAGAGTCGGAGCTGCAGCTGCAGCATTCGGCAAGCTATGTTCTAAGGTGTTCTGCTCACACAGTATAAAGCTGCCCACCAAAATATCCGTATACATGGCGGTTGTGCTGCCAAATCTTTTATATTCCTCCGAGACGTGGTGCTTGTATAGGCACCAAATGCGCACATTAGATCGGTTTCACCTGAAATGTCTACGAAAAATCATGAACATCAGATGGTCTGACCGTGTGCGAAATACCGAAGTTTTGCGACGAGCCAATGTTGGTGGCATTGAGGCTTATATAATGCGTCGACAGCTTCGGTGGTGCGGTCATGTGTCTCGTATGGCAGATGAGAGAGTGGCGAAGCGCATCTTATATTCTGAACTTGAGGAGGGCAAGCGTAAAACCGGCGGACAACTCCTCCGGTATAAAGACGTTCAGAAGCGTCATATGAAGAGATGCAGCATTGAGCACACTCTTTGGGAGGATTTGGCAGCACAACGGTCTGAATGGCGCGGGCATGTGCAACGGCAAGTACGCAATTTCGAGGAGCAGCGTCAAGCTGACCTCGACGTGAAACGCGACCAGCTTAAAGCCCGTACACCCGCAGCCATTACCTACAATATTGTAAACGGCAAACTGAAATGCCCACATTGTGCACGAGAGTTTGCCGCGAAGATTGGCTATGTAAGTCATCTTCGTGCTCATCAGCGCAGACCCGACTAGGAGTCGAAGAGGTCGCCATGGCCGAAACCGGTCGGAATCAATCAATCAATCAATCAATTCGAAGTACCTAATACAATAAAACGGCAATTTCATACTTTAACCCCTATTATATCCACTGGTGGATAATCCACAGAGGTAGTTAAAACTAATGGTAGTCTTTTCTCCCTATGTACTTCAAAATAAATTAAAGTAAATTCCTAACATCAAAAATTGTCTCATTTTGATGACTGAAAAAAAAATTTGAATTATTCAAATAATGATCTTTGTATTTCCTGTTGTCAAGTCAAAAACCAGCGCTTCTGTGGCATTCTGTGTATTGCCACAAAAGCATTGCTAAGACAGCTACCCGTTGGCCATGACATCATAGTTATTTTTATTATTTTTTCTTTTTTTTCTTTTTTTTTGTGATTGTGTTTGTTGTTTTATGATGTTCTTTTTTGTTATTTTAATTTTAATTTATATTTATTTTGTGCAGGTCATCAAATGTTTCATATTCTTATTCTTATGATCATCGCCTGCATGAAGCCACTGAAACACTGAAAGCACGTGACATGATGGCATCACACCATTCGTAGAACGTGCGCGAGCGTCAACGGCAGCTCCGCTGAGTGACGGATGCCTTCCTGCCGTATCGTTGTTAGCATTGTCTCTCTAAACTGACTCTTAATTGTATGGAGAACTTTCTTTCTATAATAGCAACTGTCACTAGTAGTTGAGCGTAGGTGTAGCTCAAGACGTACACCGACTTTAAAACTCTTAATTGACGGGTATTTTTCACGCGTGTCGTTTACTATTTTTCGAAGCATTATAGAATTATATTTAAAGTTTTCAGACTTTTCGTTAAAATTTGGAATTTTAACATCTATGGATTTAATAAAAGTGACCTCCAAATGTGACCCTTAAAAGTAATATTTGTCTCTTGTGTCATTTGTTTTTCCAATTCACCTGTTCAGCCCATCTTTTATTAATTTGTCAATCTTATCATCATTAGTGACAACACCCGATAATAAATGAGTTCAATGAGAAGGCAGAAACGGATGAATACTAATCGATGTTTAATTTTAGTTTATGGGCATGTATATTTTCAAAGTCAAGCTCACTGTGTGCAATTAAGAACCATCTGTCGACCGCGAACAAAAAGCAATTCATCTCACATTAGCACTACGGTGTGTTGGCAAAAAGAGTGACATCATTCTTGTATTGGCTCAACTTAGTATATTAGCGAGGATTGATTATGTGTTTGGAACCGGTTACAAAGCAGTGCTCACTACCAAACAATTGAATATACAGTTAAATATACCACTATTTCGACCCAAATATCGAAATCGCAATCACTACATTTCGTTGGTTGTATAACCAAGCTTTATCAATCACATCGTAAAGCGGATATTGATGTCATGTGCCAGTGTGGATCAATTTTCGTTAATGTTTCAGACAATGGGCGATTTACGCTCCTACTATTATATGGGACAATCAATCAAATCGATCGAATGTGAAACACAATACAATAAGAACCTTATTCCCATTTGCAATTCTTTCGAATCACGCTTTGTAGAAGGCTTAGATTTGGCGTTATAAACTTTTTATTATAAGCATTATTAGCCTTACAGCCTTTTACCGGTGGTAGCTCAGTAGGCTGCCGTGCTTACCATCAGGCAGACCACACACATGCTTGTCAACTTAGTCTAAGAAAATGATAAAACCTTTTCTTTCTTACTACAAAACAGTGTTTAAAGTTATAGCTAAATACGTGTTTCATTCGATATTGTGTCTCTGGCTAAAAGTATTCGCTAAAAAGTGTCAGCATCTGTTTTAAGCGGTGTCTAACTTAAGCAATCGTTTTGTGGTAAAGCAGTATGTGTTCGAAAATTTCATTATGAATATTCCAAATATTTTGGACTTTTGAATGGTTTTGCTAAAGTCTCTACGCCCTAACATTACACTATACATTGAAATGAAATACTACGGATCCGCTCGTGTTCATTTTATATCCTATTCAAAAATCTTGAAGTTTTGAAAGTGTGCGTAGTTACAGCACATGAGTAAATACCCAAACAGAGTCCGAGCTTCCTTATACCGCGTGAAATTTATACATACTTTGTTATGGTTGTCACATGAGGATAAGATAAATGAAACAAAATATTTTATTTTATTTTTCATAAATTTATTAAATACTTACTCCAAATATTTTCTTTTTAATATTTTTGTTTTTCAATATTTTTTTTTCAGATTTAGATAAATTCTAATCTGACAAAGTCTTTTTTAAATACTGAATTGGAAGACACTCTCATTGGCAGATCAAATTTACAGTCATTCATTATCATTATACACGTTCTAAGATTTCAATGCCAATATTTATAATGTTTGCTTTAAGATCGAAGTGGCAATGGAAATAAGCAATATTTTTATATTTCTGGCAATGTTCATACACACGTTATAGTAATTAACTATTATTTACAGTAAACCAATCTAATTTAAATCAAACATAACAAAACCTTAAATAATTAGAATATTTTACTAGCGATGACAGTTCACAACACGAAACAACGCGTGTGACACTCACCGAGATTTTCCGCTGGCTGTGCCGGTGTAAACCGGTTTCTCCTCTCGCGGCGTACACGAACCCATCGTCGGTGAGAGGTCACGCACACATAACCGTGCATGTAGTAGTGTACCTGTGTCGCAGCGCGCTCTAAGGGCTCTTTCAAATTAGACGTTTGTTGTCGGACGGCTAACGCACGTTTGCGGTGCGTTCCATATTAAAACAGTCGTGAGGCGCCGCCGACTAAATTGAAAGAGCCCTAAGGAAGCTTGGACTCTGTTCGGGTATTTACTCATCTGGTTACATTGATTCTAGGCTAGACTTTGTGTCTTTATAATATTAAAACAACGAGCCTTAAAAACAAAATATGTAGTTGCACAGTGTAGTGTACGTGACGTGACGTCCTTTCTAAAGCAAAAGTTTTTCGTGAAGCCAATCTCTCCGGTCGCGCCGTTCCACGATATTGTATAGCTTTTGTGGTTGAAGCACCATCGAAACCTGACCATTTCATCGCTCACGCACCCGCGCCAACGCGCAATTCATCTCGTATATTTTTTGCGCTCTTTTTACTTACAATGCGAACAAGCAACGGTGGAACGAAAGAGAATAAACAGGTCTGTTTTTGTAAGAAATTTTTCATGGTGAAGTTTCGGCTTTAATTCGACGTCACGGCTTGATGGAAGCGTTTTAAATTACAACCTGCGGTTAAGTTTTTTGTGTTGTTAATGAGTGACCTGAGCACCAATTTTGCATTGTAAATACTTGATTTTTCACCTTCGTTATGCAGTTAATATCTATCGCATTCAAGGACAACTATATGCGCTCCACTGTCAGTAACGTATAACAATGGTTTAATCAATTGTTAGCGACCAGTGGCCGGTCGTTCGACAGTGAAGGATAGGAAGGATAGGAAGGATATATGTATTAGTTCTGTCAACAAAAGCTATTTTCTGTATGATTATGAACGATTATTTATCTATTTTCTACCATTCAGATTTTGTACTAGTGAACTATATACATATGGGGACCTTCTGTCCGTTCGAAAACTTTACATACTAAATACCATACTCAAAAAACATAAATCTACAGCTTACGATCAAAGTATAATAAAAAGAAGAAGAAACTATAGAGCTTTCCCCCTCAAGTCAGTCAAAACAGCATTTGCTGCTAAACAACATACAAGTTAATCACATATAGTATAAAAAACTTAATAAAAAACTTAATATGTACCCATTAAACTATCATAACCGTAAGAAAGCTGTAATGATCTGGCTAAAGTAGCTTAGTTATATAAATACGGCAAAATTGCTTAATCCGGATATATAATACTTAAAAAGATAATTATTTATAAAAGGAGTTGGACGATTCACACACACACAGTACACACAATAATTTTAATTTCTTTTTATTTGTTTTATTTGAATTTCACATACCTGTTAGATAAGGCAAGTTGGAAGAGCGGTGACGCCTGATACAGGTATTATTATACTTACCAGGAACGTCACCACAACATTTTGTAACATGTGGTTTGTTATTGAAATAAAACAATTTTATTTTTTAAATTTTTAATGAGGTATCAAGAGAAATAAAAAAAGACTCAACTGAAAACATCAGACATGTAATATAAAACCTCCTTATACAAATACATAAAATAGACAATAATGTCAGAGACGAAGAGATTACTGTAGGGATATAAGGTAGTGCTCACGTACCATTCTCTGAACACACATATTTACTCGGAGCTTTTCTGATATGCAAGGCGTTCCAGAGTCGTATTGCAGTGACGGTGAAAGAATTCGATACAAATCCAGTATGGTATGGACAAGGGGGTTTCAAGAAATATATTTTCACAACAATATGATTGACCATAATAGGCCATTTTCAGTAGTTTTGGGAGTTTATAAAAACTCAATCAATTGAAACAAGTGTTACAATAACTTAAAGTGAGGTTTATGTGTATTCAAATTATGGTTTAGCAACTTCAGCATGTCATGTAGGTATAAATGAAAAAAAAAAAACTTCTTTTAATGTAATGTTCTGGTTAATAATTTCCTACCAAATAGGTGTTTCGTCTTTTATTTGCTGTTGCTAAGCAGAACTTGGTGAGAGAGTACTCTGCGCTCATTACTGTTAATTTGCATATATAGAGGGCTCTCTTGCTCGTGTTTGTCCCTCAAGCCTCAGCTGTAATAGGCCCTCTTGCATGAAAACATCCCTTGCTCCTGCATTTTCAATTAAAACCGTCTATGCTAAAGGTCTCCCCAATATTTGCTCTCTGGCTAGACGTGTAATATTTTGTTTTGAACCTAAATCTTGTTCGATCGAATCATGCAGTATATTCGTTACAAGATAAAATTTTACTAGAAAAAATCAACCAGCATCAATATATTCGTGTTTAGGATTGCTAAAGCACCAACTTTCAATTATTTGTCATGGTATCCGATTAAAGAATCCAATTTTTATTGAGGTAGGAACTATCGCCTATTCACTTATTCAACCACTTAATAGTAGGTAACATGAATGGATCATTTAACACAATGCGTGCAAAATTGCTCGCGATATAATCAATGGACCGGCGAATTGTTGCATGTAATCGGACGCCCGTAGCATTGACCTTTGAAATTCAAAACCGCCTCGCACTTTTCGATACGAAACAATGTTTCTATTGCGTTTTAATGTATACATTTTAATATTCGCGACGGTTCGCGATAGCCGATAACCCATCTTGCTCCTTTCGCCGCCGCGCGCCGCGCTGCAAACAATGCTCGTCGGCTCTAAGTTTGGCGATGATGTCAGCCTTCCTTTAATGATCGCTTGGGGCATTTCTCGAGCGTAAACAACTCACATTTTTTACGCAAACTAATTTCGATCATTACTCATGTTCATGCTCTTGCTGGCGTAGTGGTTTTAGCGGTCATGTAATAATGGTCGTAGTTGAAGCAAAATGTTGAAAGGTAAACCGGGTCTCTTGAATCAGTTTAGAGGTCACATTGAGACGTCTTGGGATCAATTCTTGTGTAAGATTGATTTTGTTCAAATCCATAATTATATTATATTATACAGAATGGTGCTTAGCGTCATTCATGTATTTAAAGTCCCCAATATTAACACTAACCTGATTGACGGATGCGGATTATTTATTCATTTGTGATTATTTACATATAATTTTACGCAAATGTTGTTGCGAACAAATTACAACTTGAAAAAAGACAAAGTGTTGAAAAAAATCCACGAGCAGAATTCGATCCCGCACCCCATGACATGCCGGGTCAGGTGCACTGCCAACTATGTTATCGTGGCTCAATCCAACTCGCCGTAATTAATCAACACTGTCTACTTTTTACTTTATAAACCAAAGGAGCCCTATTCAATGTCGACAACTAGTACCGAATTTTTTCAAATTATTCATTTGTGATATTTTTTTCCAACGCAAAAAATCTTACATGTATCTATCTATAAGGGGTTTTTTATATGTTACGGGTAAACACAGTGCCTTCATCTCACCTGATGTTAAGTGATGATAAGGCCAATGGTGGAAGCGCATTTTACCCAGAATCCTCATTTTACTGAGGCACTGACTGAGGCTATCTTACCTCTAGCTGCCGGAACACAACAATGCTGCAAACATTGATGTTATGGCGGCATATTTAGATAAGACGGTGGTAGCTAGCTAGGCGGACAAACAAGCCCTACCATCAACCTAACGGGGGTACATGTTTGTGTACTCGGTCACGCTGGGAATCGAACCCAGTACCCAGGTCTTAACCAGTAGACCACAGAGGCGGATTGTATAATTCAAGAATATTCTTGTTCGTGGTTTCCTCTTTTGCAATTATTTGTGTTACATACGGTAGAGGTGTTCGCTTAATGAAATAGCCTCATCGATAGTGGAACAGAACCGGTTGGTTTTGCAATTTGGCACGCATACTCGGTTGGCTACTATAAACGGACGATTTTGAACCGCCGCCGTTTCCGAAAACAATTATTAACGTAATGCTCTTTCATGAGCGTTATTTGGAGATGGCAGTTCATTAAGAAAACGACTGAAATTACTATACCCTCCAAAGATATCTTCTTATTTTTTGAGTGGAGATTAAAGGAATAAATTACCTCCATGCACGCTTGGCCGCTCGGCTAAATTTGTCTGATGCTTAACTATAGTTAAAAATGATAGAGTTGTTTTTAAATTTTAACTAACGTTTACAGCTGTAAGTTAATGCTATGAAATGGTTTCCTGGTATGTCAGCTCTATCGGAAATGTTAGTGCTTATTTATACATTTTTCACTTGGGACAATGCCATGATGTAAGTTTCATCGATCCAATAATTAATTATGATGAAATTATTAAGCTTTTATTTATTTTAACAACGGGGAAACACGCTTAGTCTCTTTACTTTGTTCTAGCTCATCTGACGGTAAGTGACCGAAAGGCCAATGTTGGAACTTTGAAACTAATCGGTAGCGCGCTGCACTCGACATCTTTAACCGCTGAGGAACTGTTTATCTTATCTCCATATGTCGGATCACAATATTCCTACCCACATTGTTTTCATGACCACAGACTGATAATTGGTGGTAGCTGGTCAGGTGGACTAACACCTACCCCCAACCAATCTGAGTACAGCATGAACCGTTTGTCTAGCCACTGACCACAGAAGCAGTAATAATAATAGAACAATGTAAAATATTAAATGTTTGATAGTTGATGTCAATTTAGTGAAAATTGTTTCTTTCAACAGTTAAATAAGATATATTATAGAAAACCAAAGAACCATAAATCGAAAGAAATTGGTAATAAAACTTTTGTACGGTACATGTTCATTGAGGCCCATAGACTTGGTAACTCTAGTAGGCCGTGCGGGATAATTGTGTGGTCATCAGCTTTTCCAACCGTCATTGTCAGTGGGCTGTATAATATAATATTATGTTTTATTACTTCCACCATAGAATGCAAGCACGATTTCTAACTTTAATATTGCATCCCTAATGGTTTTAGTATTTTCATTGCTCTCTGGTTTTTTCCTTCTCTGCATTTAATTTTGAGAGCCCCAGTCATTTGCTAAATTATTCAAGACGAGTGGGCAAAATTACCTGAGCCGTAGTCGTTAGCAGCTGAACAGTATAAAGATATTCTTGTTTGTATACAACTTATATTATATTAGAATTGTGAACGTTGTATTACATTTGCTCGTGGGTATTATAGGTTAGGTTGTCAGAATTATTATTAAATATTTTAAGTCAATCATTAACTGCTTGGGATGTTATTAACTAGTTACAGACATTTTAAAATAATGACCTTCAGTCTGACTGAAGCTTCGGCTTAACGTGCAGATTGCGTGACAGTGAGCTTGTGGCGGCTTTAAATTGTTCTAAACGTTTTGTCCTTTATACCCACCCGTATGTGAAGAAGTGAGGAATTGTTTTTCCTTCAAAGTTTTAAACTAAGTCATATTATTTCCATAATTCAATTGCAAATCAAAATGTAGCAAGAATCCGGTCTTGGTGTTGCACAGTCTGGAAGTTTCTGTTGCCATCGAAACAGTTTTTTCGTGCACAACAAAACTAAACAGCGCTCTTCAAATTGAATAGTAATTACAGCGTACAAAGGATCGCATCGTTCGCCGGCCAAATTGCGGGTTGCGCGCGAGCGCGGCGACGGCAGCGTGACGTGCCGCTCACGAGACCTCGGCCCGCGAGACACTTTAATTTGTATAGTTATCGACGAAGCGTTAAACTTTACAGCTGTTTTTAGAAGATGCGTATAGGTAAAAAAGCATTTGTTCTAATATTAGATCTAAAATCTCTGAATGAAACTAGTATGCTAGAAGACGCGCGCGTTGTTGCCGCTCACGAGACCTCGGCCCGCGAGACAATTTAATAGTTATAGTTATCGACTTATACAAGATTTACAATTAGATAGTTCCCTATAAGGCTGAAACTTGTGATGCTACGAGACGCTTTCTTGTTGCCGCTCACAGGTCTCGTTACGCGAGTCACCTCATTTGTTTAGTTTTCCACAATGCTAAAGCTGGGTTTATAGTTCTAGCGCTTTTAGGAAAGGATCAATTGTATTTATACAAAATATTCTGTCTATGTATCACTCTGTTAAAACACTAAAACTAGTGACGCTACAAGACACGCGCGTTGTTGCTGCTCACGAGTCTCGTTACGCGAGTCACTTAATTTGTTTAGTTGTGCATAATTCTTAAGCTGTGTCTTTAAAAATACGTTCTAGTGCTTTTAAGGTCGGAGCGGAGCACTTGAGACTTAAGAAACTTGAGATATACGGCGGCGGCGGGCGTGGCGGCTGGTGAATCCAAAACGAGATACAAGACAAGTTCGCTGTTACCGCTCATGATTCCTCGAGACACTAATCTTGTCTTGTATTGTTGTCAAATGAAGCATTCAACTTTACTTTTTTTTTGTATGGTGTTATTTTGCTAAGAAACTGACGACTAAAACACAATATTCGAGTAAATCCAGTGAAGTGTCGAGACTCGGAACACGCTCAATGTTGAAGCTCATGGGGCTTCCAGACACTTAAGTTTGCGTAGTAAGCACTAAGCGTCATTATTGACGACTAGGCTTTTAGAAAATGCTTTCTGGTGCTTCAGGGGTCGGAAAACTTAAATACGAAGTAACGCTTTTTATATCGATCCGTGTAGAACATCCGGGTAAATCCAGTAACCCAACTTCGCGCTCACATTATTTTGTACTAGTTGTTCCCCGCGACTTCGTTCGCGAAGACTACAGCAAAAAAAAAATAGTATCCTTTAAGCTGGTCTGGGTCTGTACATGAGGAAAGTTTCATTAAAATCCATTCAGTAGTTTTTACGTGAAAGAGTAACAAACATCCATCCATACTTACAAACTTTCGCGTATATAATATTAGTAGGATAGTTACCAAAGATGCGTTACCGAACAGCTGTGTTATTAGAGAACGCGTTCAAGTGCTATAGGGGACCGAACACAATACCTACATTCTTAAGATCGGTCTGGCTACAACTTTGTTCTGGTGAATCTAAGAGCTGTGATACGTTTATTTGAGTAACCTGCAACAAATCGTCTTCCATTTATGCTTTATCTTGAGGTTATAGTTCCCATTATACTATGCTGTGTCCATAAACCATCCGATGAAATTGTAAATGCTATCTGTAGCCAATATTAAAACTTCTTTCAATTCCGCCTTTCTAAACTAAAAGCAATTTTACATATCGGTATCCCATACAAACTTCAAAGCTCTCATACAAAATTATTTTAAGCCAAGCCAATTTGAATAAAACTTTCTATGCTTAATAAAAACATAAGAGATTAAATTATAGGTAATAGGCAACGCCATACTTAATTGATTTTTATAGATTTAACTTTATTATACGCTATATATATTATTAAATATGTGTAAGTTAAACAAACAGACAGCTTATTTATTGGTATTCATGTAATTTTGCCATACAAATAGTTGGTGCGCATGGACGCAAAAGTTTTATTATGTCATGAAATGATGGTGAGCTGTCATAGCCACCTCCGGACATCAGCAATATCGGGACGTTGCTTTTGCGTCGACGACCTTAAATAATCCTCTTTACACCCGTTTAAAAAGAATTTGTGTCCTAAAATCGAAGAATCTCAGGAAGCAGCTGATTCCAGAGACCCTGCCATTTGCTATATTTTATTCCGCTGAAATATTGTTCCCGAGTGGGCGACAAAGACTTGTGATGTGTATCAATATGGAGTCCCACATCACTAGTGTTGAAAACTTTTCCATGAGCGGGTTTTGATCATGGGATTTGTCACGATAGCGTAATTATAAGCGCACCTGACCCGAATTGTCAGTGGGTTCAAATCCCGCATGTGGGAGTTTGTATATTGCGTAAAATTATATATTGATTATTTACATATAATTTTACGCAAATATTGTTGCGAACAAATTACAACTTGAAAAAAGACAAAGTGTTGAAAAAATTCCACGAGCGGGATTCGAACCCGCACCCCATTACATGCCGGGTCAGGTGCACTACCAACTATGCTATAGTGGCTCAATCCAACTTGCCGAAATCAATCAACACTGTCTACTCTTATTCTGTAAGCCAAAGGAGAGCCCTACTCAATGTCGACAAGTATTACTACTTTTTTTTTTCAAAATTATATATGTTTGTAATTACTTGTGACTCAAGGTGGGACAGACTGAATTTCAGGCTGCGTAGGCGCGGCCGGAAACTAGTTGGTTCTTAAATTAAAAGTAACTCATACCGTTAGAATGAGCTAACTTATTAAATTGACGTTGTATTTTTTATGCTTCGTTTAATTAAAACATGTAATTATTAGTGTACAGTTTGATTCTAAAAATAACGAGTGCAAAGTATGAATGTTCATTACATTGACAATTGACCTATAGTCGGTCGGTGTTGGGACCTTGATCAGTGACTGCGGATACCAACCGAGCTTTAATAAACAGCCTAACATTTTTAGGGTTCTCTTTTAGGGTCTTTTTAAGCAGGCAAATGAAAAGCTATTCGAATCTAAAAAATGTCACTAAAAGACTGGGCTTGTGGCTATTATAGAAACAAACATACTGATGTTTTCTTATCTCTCTCCGAACATTAGATCCTTCTAGCACCATTATGTGGATGAAGTCAGATGTTTGCCGTAGGCTTATGCATTGGTTAATCAAGACGCGGAACTGTACTGTACATACATGTGAAAACAACAATGTTGGATGTTGTGTAACGTAGCTCCCAACGGAGCTGTCACATTATCACTATAAAACAAAGATAAGGAACACATATAGACATGTTTTTTTCAACACTTAGTCTTTACTCCTAATAAGTTCGTTTGCCTTTCTAAGAAAAAATATTATCTAAGTTACGAGTACTGATTTGCGTAACGTATTTTATTATATTTAAGAAACATATAATCAGTACTGTATGCAAAAAAGTTTCCACTAATATGCGATATTGTTAATAGCAATTTCATTAATATATAAATTTAACACACAATATATCATCTTCACAATCTTTGAATTAAGCGTGGGACAAAAAGCTATAGTGGCTTAGTATGTATTAAATTTTCCTCGCGACGAGACTCCATTGTGCATTATGTTAGGTAGTGTTAGAAAACTGTTTCATTGGCTCACAACCAGTGACTACGCAACGGTAACTAACGTTGTAATGTGCAAAATATATATCAATGAAAAAGTTATAACGAAACAGTTAGACAATATACTAAAGATAAAATTTTAAAAAAGTATTAATTTGAGAAATCGAAACAAATTAGTTTGCATTAAAGCTATCTCTAGGCGCTCTCTACGTAATGCAATCAAGGTTTTCTGCTGAGCTTAGGGGTCGGCGAGTGACTATAAAAGGTCATTCGCACAAACCAAGTGTAATTTTAATTTCATAAATTTAGAAACACAGATCTTGACATTAGAAAAATAAACACGATTATAATTGTATGTCTTGTAGTTATACTGCTACAGCGGAAGAATAAAAGGATAGGCTGTGTGAAAGATGATGACATGGCAAAGAACGGAGTAAATGTTAACATTACTGTTGATTGAAAAGATAGGAAGAGGGAGGGTAGGGAGTAAGACAGAAATTTGGTAAAGTTGGACATTCGCTTGAATTCATTGAATAGCATTATAATGTAAACTTCGCAGAAATCTTGTAGTTTTGTAAGCGCAACGGAAGCGTAACAACGAAAGCTTAGTGCTTCCTTATGGTTATTTTATTCACGATGCGACTGCACGTATAAATGACTTAACATCCTATGTATAGACGAGAAATAGACGCAACACCGTAAGCAATGCAGGTAATTAATAAAAAAAACCGGCCAAGTGCGTGTCGGGCCACGCGCAGTGTAGGGTTCCGTAGCCCATCTCAATAATGCGGACTCTGAGAAGAGGGCTTTTATGAACATTTATTTAATGTAGATACTTGCCGGTTTCACACACCTGACAAAGTTATTTAAATAGTTCCCAATGAGGAATTTGTACTGCGCCAAGTACATTTAATAAGTTAGTTGACTGTTACTCGTAAACTTGTAAAGCCTACTTTAGCTGTGATAGTTTTCCTTTTAACTTCGTCATATATACAACTACCGTGAATTTTTCCATGTATCCAAAAACAACCATTTGGACTGGCAGGGAGGGGGAATGGGGGTTGGGGCACACTTGACTCTAACAAATTTTTTAGACACTTAGACACTTTAGACACTTTAAAGCTTAATAGTTCACAAACGGATGCCTCAATCACAAACCAGCAATATTTTTGAAATTGCTATCCAACGATACCCCACACTATGGGCTAGACAAGAAAAAAAAATTACAGCCCCACTTCACGTGTAGGGGAGGTAACCTAAAAAAATATTTTTCATAATTTTACTTGATCACTTTGTCAGCGTGATTAATATGTATATCCATGCCAAATTACAGCTTTCTAGTACTAAGAGTCTATGAGCTAGGCTGGGGGCAGACAGACAGACAGACGGACATGGCGAAACTATAAGGGTTCCTTGTTGACTACGGAACCCTAAAAAGCTAACGGCACAAACTTGAGCTGGTGGTAAAATTGAACCAAAAATTTGGCAATATTTTTCATTCTCCCATTCGCGATTGTTATAGTTGATAACTTTCAAGCTACTCGCCTCAACCATAAGTATACTTTGAATTGAAATCTTTTGTACGGATCAACTGCTGGTTTAAATATGTATATACCTAATGATTTATACATTATTCTTAACCAGATCATAAAATTATAACATTCTATACATTACTGTTATTATTACCACCACTACTACTAGAAATAATTAAAAATACTGACTGAATTAAATAACCTACCAACCCAGGGAAAGTAATTTATGTCAATAGTATCTTCTCTTGATGGATATTAGATTTTAAGTCTAAAAATTATGTATTAAAATCTAATACTAATAAGATGCATTTCTGTTTCAGGTACATTTTCTTCCTTCTTTCTACAATATGCATCAGTTAGAAGGTATTGAAACTTGCATGCTAATAAATCTTCAGCGTTTTTTAAAACCACTGCCGATTAACTTGATATACGGTTTCTATTCTAGAATCCCGTGGTTTTATAACTAGAAAACGTCACATTTGTTACTACAAAAAAAACTTGCTTGTTCCAAAAGAAATCTGGGTGTTGTTCCTTTTAATTTTATTAGCCTCTTGGACTCGTTCAATTTAATTGCTGTTTCCTGTCGCGTTAAGGTTTCAGCCAACATAGTCTTTATAGTTGTTGACACACATTTTGAGATGTTGTTATTTTTAGACACGACTAACAGCTCGTTTATTTTATTTAGTGTTAATAACCTGTCGCATAATTTTAGCGACAAAGATGGTGCTCATTTTGCACGTCTGCTGATCAAAGACGCGCACGCGCCCGTGTCTCGAGGTGACGGCCGTACTAATTGATCGGATTTCAGCAGCCACCGCGCTTTTGTTGGTCGCAGTGTCGCACGGATGTCGCAAATCGCATGCCGTGTCGAGCACTCTCACAATTCGCGGAAACCTCTCGGTGAGCTTTCAAACTGATACCTGGTAGGTTTTCAATTACTGGTTTTCATTTACTTTGTTGCAGTGACAGCACGTCAAAAGATGCCAATAGTGATTATGGAATGAAGTATTGGACAGTCATTTATTGAGCTAAGACAACCTTCTTACAATTTATTTTGTAGCATTTTATTCAATTCATTTTTATAAAGTTTGCGACTCGCAAATAATAATAAAATCCAATGTGACTGGAGATTGGCCTATTTGAGCAATACTTGCGAAAAAATCACGCTTCCTTTCCTTATCTTATGTAGACTTGTCACAGACACCGACTGAGTTGCTTCACATATCTTTCCAAGAAATTGTTCCCACAATTAACAGTACAATTAGCTTCTGGGTTATTCCCAAAGGAACTTAATTTACCGTTTCTTATGAGACGCGCGGGAGTTATCCGAATCGATTAATGTCGTTTTCCCTTTGGCACTTCGCTTGTTGTTTAGTATTGGCACAAGCTTCAACTCAGGATCAGCCGAAGTGACATTTGTGATATCTGAAGGTACAAATTAACGAGACACTTATCGTTCACATTAATCTATGACAAGGGTCAATCTTAGTCATTTGTTGGAAATAGCCGAGCAACTGTTGCGAATTGTAACTAATGACCGCGCTGTCTCGAGCCGATCGCAAGACCGTACTGGTATGATTAATTGTTAATGAACTTAATATTTAACTTTATGATGCTGGTTTATTCGAGCCTTTAGTCTGCTGACATCGATTATTTTATCAAAGATTAAAATCGCAAGATCAATTATAAAATGTTTTTAATTTGTTTATATAATTTTAACGCAAATTTGGTTGCGAAACAAATTACAAAAACACAATGTTGAAAAAATTTCCACGAGCAGGATTTGAACCTGCACCCTTCTGACATACCGGGTCAGGTGCTCTTCCAATTGAGCTATCGTGGTTCTAACCAGCCCGCCGAAATTATTCAACACTATTTACTTTTTTACTTTGAAAGCCAAAGGCGCCAATTCAATGTCAACAACTACCGTCATTAACATCTGATCATAGTATTTTTACAAATACTAAAGATCAGTTAAGAAGTAGGCTAGCTATTTATAAAATGTTTTTAATTTGTTTATATAATTTTAACGCAAATTTGGTTGCGAAACAAATTACAAAAACACAATGTTGAAAAAATTTCCACGAGCAGGATTTGAACCTGCACCCTTCTGACATACCGGGTCAGGTGCTCTTCCAATTGAGCTATCGTGGTTCTAACCAGCCCGCCGAAATTATTCAACACTATTTACTTTTTTACTTTGAAAGCCAAAGGCGCCAATTCAATGTCAACAACTACCGTCATTAACATAACAATTGGAAGAGCACCTGACCCGGTATGTCAGAAGGGTGCAGGTTCAAATCCTGCTCGTGGAAATTTTTTCAACATTGTGTTTTTGTAAGATCAATTATGCTTACCTTAGTCCAAAATTTCATAAGCATGCAAAACATGTGAATTTACTTGGTTAAGATAACAATGTGTTCACATTGTGCTCTGAAATTGTTACAATATCGTATCAACTGCAAAGTATGTAGACTCAACTAGATCAAGGTCAATCACCTCCGAATGTCATCTCGTACGATTCTCGCGCGAGTATATTACGCAGAAACGCCACAGTTCGCGAAACCATGACGAGACGCATTGTTTTTCTATAATGGCCGCTGCAAAATAAACAGTAGCGTGAGAAAATGCGCCCACGACCGATAGACAGGTTCTCACGGGCGTTCCCCGTGCCACCTACCACTTGCAGCAGCACAACGCTGCATTTGCGCACACGCAACCTAAAATTTATAATCATGTGTTTCACTGGCGTTACGCATACAAAGTATTACATGAAGACATCAAGAACCCTATTCTTGGCATAGTGGATTATTTGAGACACTTAACTTACAAAAAAAATCGAGTAGTGAAATAAGAACCACATTTTATATAAAAAATATAATCGAATTCCGCAAAAAATTACTCTGCCAAGTATAGGGTTCCTTGTGTCGAGTCTCCTACAAATTAAAAATTATAAAGTTGAGTCTTTAATTACAAAAAACCATTTATATGAAGGTCAAAATAATAACTCAAGCACACTGCTTACGACAAATCTTTGCCTGAAGAGAATATTTTAGATATTTTTTGGTATCAACAGACAATGTTTTTTCCATGAATAGTTTCAATTAAAATATAAAGCCTCTCTCTTACGCATTGTTATATTTTCTCTGTTGCTCATTTGGCAAAACCTTTCATAGCATCTGAATCACGATTCACGATCTGCCCCAAATTCTACAAACTTTCAACTATCGTCATTAACAGTTTTTGTCAATTGGTTCGGAAATAGTTCACGAGCTTATCTTACAATGTTACTTTCTTTTTAAATTAAATATGAGTCTAAAAAATAACTTAAACATAATAACATACACCCAAATAAAATGAGGTTATGAAAACATATTATTCCATTATATTTCCATTATATTCCAGAGCGTTATAATATATTTTTGTCAACATTACGGTAAATAAAAAAAATTAAGTTCCACAAATGCAGTGAATAACAAACGTCATATTGTAAATTAACAGTATCGCACGTTTTATCGGATCCTTCCTCATCATCTGTATATTATACTGTCTTATAAAATAAAGTAAATAAACTTTAAAGTGTGAAACACCATTATGTAATATACAAAACAACAGTTCTGTCTCCTATTCATCAAATTGACAAAGTACATGGAATAAATCAAGTTGTATTAAAATTGGCGAGTCACCGTTTCGCACGGGCCGGGTGTGCCGCAATTGAGAACACGCTCGCCCGTAATGAGAATAATGATGGAAGCTTGCGCCATAGATCAAGCAACGCGTGCGCAGCCTGCCGATAGCGGGAAATCGCCGATACTTGCGTAAATACGGCAGCCGCTGCTCACAAGATTAGGTTCAAACCAAAATGAGCTCGGGACTTGTTGTAATTTTACACAATCCGTTTGGCCCGGCAGTGTTAATAATTTCAACGTAAGATACAATTAAGTAATAAGTTATCCGTTGAGATAATTGACTTACCACTGTTTGTGTTTGTCGTTTATATAACGGAGACTTGTTCGTCCTTTCATGCAATGCAATTTAAAATATATCCTAGTAAATTCTTGTGTACCAACTTAATATAGGTTTAACATGAAGATCTTGTTGTATGCTTTTTGCGGTATAAAAAATTCTCTATATGTGGTATATTTTTACAGAATGGAGTTACAATAAGTAATAGAATAGTAGCATACAGGATTCCGCACGTAACATCGATAAATATTTCATAGAATATCAACTGGGTCATATTGCATCAATAGAACGATGCACGCGAACTTTAAAGACACCATGGCTCGCTGATTGCGAATGCAACTTAGTAATTTTCTCGTGTCACGAACGCTAACGCGAGACATGTATACTGGCACGCTGTATTTCGAGAGGATACTGATGAAAATCAAACTCATTACCTCTACATTGCATATTCATTGGGTTAACATAAAAAAACTAGGGTCGATTTCTATAACAACATATTTCCTTCCATAGCCTGAGAGTGCTTATCAATCGCACATTCAGCTCGCCTCGCCTCGCCATCTGTCCGTAATTATGTGGAAGGAACAGTAATTATTATTAGTACATCATCGAAATCTTGCATAATGTTTCCCATTGCATGTTCTATTAAATGGCTTTGTATTTATGCATAAAAATAATTATGCAGTAGCTTGTTTGTTTCCACAAGTAGCTTAGCTTATCCTGGCTTTACTACTTCCTGTTTGCACATAATAATTTGTATTTGTACGTACTATTTGATTGTTTCTTTATGATCTATGAACTATTGTAGGTAGGGGGCCATTGTGAATTATAGTCTCACATTTTAACTCTTATGTCTATGTAAGTTATTGTTTTCCATTTCAATGTATTTTTTTGTGTTTTAACTGGGGAATTTTGGCTACACGAGCATTATTTTCAAAGTCGTAACTTTGAAAATAATGTTTCTTACAAAGTTATTTTAAACCTTACTTAAAAATAACTCTCTAAAAAATAAAAAATAACATAAAAAATAACTCTTAATAAGGCAAATACGATTGTTATTGTCTCCTTTCTGAAAACAATTATAACAACTAAAACAATTATTTTTATTGAAATAAAACATTACGGACTTTGTAGTGTTTGCGTAAACTGCAGAGAGAACAACTTTTCATATACCACATTGTAGTATGTGCAACTAATTGCAGTGACTAATTCAGCAGTGTATTTGTATCTGTCCGGCACAGCTTCTTGGAAATCAACCAGGACCACGTCGGGAAGGCGGGAATCATTTTCTTAGAACTGTAACGAGTTGTCGCCGTCCTTCACGTTCGACAAAAAGATCATCGCGACTACCAAATCCGCCGACAGCCGATGGATAACTTTGCGAAGTGCTGCGTAATTAATTGAATTTACAACCATTCAAAGACGAGGGTGAACTCATAATTAGTGAATTAGCATACACTCCGATGTAATTGTCGCATGAATAGAACTATTCGCATTAGATCATCGAACTGTATCTGTGCTGGGGGTCGTCGCACTCTTGAACTCGGCACGAAGTAATCGGATACCACATTGATGTTTGCCAAATCTCCTAGATGTGCTGTGTTAAGCAGGTCAGATGCTGTTCATTAGGCGAATTCCGGCCACCACTTGTGGCTACAAAAACTTTTTGCGTCATTTCGCTACTCGGCTGTTTGATGGTGGGGGAGCTTTTTTCACGATCACTTGTCGGAACGTTTGTCCGTCAGAGTCTGTCACGCGGACATTGACCGTGGCTCCACTATTTAGGGTGTTCGGTTTCTACGCGTACACTTTTCACCACACGCCTGACTATTTGTCTGTAGTTTTTTCTCCAAAATAAATATTATGTTGACTGATTTCCTTCTTCGTTGTCTTAACGATTATTTACAGTTTGGCTTGCTTCGCCTTTGTTCATTTTGTAGCAAAATCTAAATGTTTCTATACAAAGTCTCGATTTTATCTCGTATTCATAATGGAAGACAAAATAGTTTGTCAACGAATTCCTATCCATTTCAATCTTTTTGAACACTTGGGCCAAGTTTGTGCGTGCCAAAAATTTTAACCATTAGGCCAGCTTTTACGGAAGTTTTTTACTTATCGATATTGTTTTATCAATAGCTTCGAAAAGTAGCTATATTTTATGTCTTTTTAGATATTTTTACTAAAAGGAAAATCGTTCATTTAGCATTTCGTCATCGGAGTTTTTTATTTATTGTTTCGCTTTGTTTTTGTTACCTTTCTTCATTGGTGACATGTATGGCTATCTTTGCCATAGTATGTAAATCAAGGTGTGCAGGCTGTGCGTGTTAGCTGTATTATGTATAGATAGTCCGGTGAGTGGATATCGGGCGGGCGGCGGCGTACACGCGGCGAGCGCGCCCAGTCAGAGTGCCGCCGCGCCAACAGACGCACGCGCCACTTGCACGTGCAACCACGCCGTACTCGAGCTGCTTCATCACTGAACTTTACCTCTGGAAGCGTTCAAAATACCATATTTAATTCTGTTATCAAACAAACAATGTCCGTCTGCATGTACCTCGTATGCCCGTGGTTCTTTCTCGTGATCTACCTCGCTTTCCTGATGCTAGACGTGTGAGCGATCCCGGTGTGTAGTGCGATCGTCTGACAGCTGAGTCGCGACGGTGCACGGTGCCCGGCGCAGAGCGCAGACGCGGCGTCGCGATCGATCGCCGGCCTTGTGTTCGGCGGAGTCGGTGTGAAGCGCGCGACGCGCGAGCAAACACGCGGGTGGTGTTGGCGCGCGGCGACGGTGCGAGCGGTGCCGCGTGCCGGGAGCGCCGGTGGTGTTATGCGGGGCGGTTGCGGCCGCCGCTGGGTGCAGTAGGGCCGTCACGATCGCTCCGCACGCGTCGGGCACGCGGCCGCGCGGCGCGCCCGCCATGAGCGCGGCCACGCCGGAGGTGCGCGGCCCGCCAACCGACGCAGCCATGCCGCCAGTCGCGCTGCCTAGGATCAAGCCAGACCTAGGACTTAATGACTCGACACTGTTCGCAGTCTACTGCTTCATAAAGAATTTTATTGGGTAAGTCGGCTTAGCTCTGATGAACGACGCATTGCAGGCTTTGCAGAGGACGATGATGATACGAATGCGAGGTCATAATGTCGGCCGGCCGCGTACTCGCGTCGATCGCCTTGATTTTTATAATATACTGGAAGTGTGTACATAGCATTGGCAAGAGGTATTTTTATAAATTATTTTGATGATGATGATGTGATACTCACATTTAATTTTCTTTTAGTCATCCTTCTAACAGTTAGTACCAAAAACGCCTCTCTTGAAAAGGAAGAGTCTTAAAGTAAAAAAAAACGAGCTAGTTCCTAGAAACGAAAATTCTGTACTGTAGGTGCAGTCCATAAGCTTCAACGCATACGTGTAAATTATTTGTATTTTGTGTAAATGCTCAAGGGAACTGTTGTGAAATCCAAGGAGTCCAAAATAAAGATAACTAATAACATTCGTAACCTTAACCTCCAAAGCAGTATTAACTTAAATATATTTTTTTAAATTACTACCGTTTCAGATGTTACGCCAGCTGTTACATTTGTTGTTTGTCTGTCATCAACAGTCGTTCCAACCTTGAATCCATTGTAGGTATAGCCTCTTGTTTTGTTTATAATTCTTTGAAAACAATATAATAATGATTAACACATGCCTTATCTATCACCCCTTAGCCCGCCGCTAATTAAAGCTAGAAAATGAAATATCAGTTGTTTATAACAATGTTTCTGCTGTTTTTATTATTGTTTTTATTTGTGTATGTTCAAACAAGATTGTATTGACAACCACTTTATCGTTATAAGCCTATTAACGTCCCATTGTTGAATTCAAACCTTCTCACTGCTGAGCTGTTAAAGAAAATGGGCCATAACAAACTGCGCTTCCTTGATTTGTTCAATACTCCACATACTTATTGGCACTATTTGGGACGCACAATTGTTTTTGAAAGAAATTTCTATGGCCTTGCTTATAACAACACCGTAGCCGGGTTTATGGGCAGCACAGAGCTATGGTATGGTATGTGATGGGCAGCGAGAAACTTGGTGGTTTCTCAAGCTGTAGTAAATGATCAAACCTCTTAGGTTTTCTAGCATTTGAGCGTGTACATTATTAAGATTCTCCGGGACTTTCAAGTCTGGCTTCAGTTCGGTTTACTTGAATAGCATAGTCCCGCAAATCAAGGAACAAGCTTACTCTTTTCTCAAAGATTGGCAACACATCTGCTGTTTCTCTCACATGAGTAAATGCCCGAACAGACTCCAAGCACAGAATAATTAATAGTGTCCAAGCTTCCTTAGAGCGCGATGCGACAGTTACACTACTACTAGCACGGTTATGTGTGCGTGACCTCTCACCGACGCGGGTTCACGTACGCGCTGCGAGAGGACAAACCGGTTTACACCGGCACCGGCACAGCCAGCGGACATTTTTTTTTTTTTTGAGAGAGATTGCTGATTGCCTCTGACGGCATTTTCAGCTTCACCGGGCTTGTTTGAAGGCGGCGAGGAACGTAAAGGCCGTGTGAAACGAATCACCTTCGGAGGTTTTCTAGAGGGAACGGCATCGCGCACTAGTGCGCGTCCCCGTGCCCTTCTAGAATCTCCGAAGGGTCCGGATCGGATCGGGTCCAGCGGACAATCTCAGTGAGTGAGTGTCACACGCGTTTTTTCGTGTTGTGAACTGTCAGCGCTCGTAAAATAGCGTAATTATTTGAGGTTTTATTATGTTTGATTTAAATTAGAGTGGTTTACTGTAAAATATTAATTACTGTATAGTGTGTATGAACAATGCCAGTAATATAAAAATATTGCCTATTTCACGTAGTTTCGCATACTTTACGATCTTATAGCAAACATTATAAATATTGGAAATGTTAGAACGTGTATAATGAATGACTGTTTATTGATCTGTTATATGAGTGTTTTCCAATTCAGTTTTTTAAAAAGACTGTATGTCAGATTAGAATTTATCTTAATCTGAAAAATAAAATAAGAAGTTATTGAAAGACAAAAATAATAAAAAGAAAATATTTAGAGGAAGTAATTTATAAATTTATAAAAATAAAATAAAATATTTTATTTCATTTATCTTATCGTCATACACACATCGTCACATATCGTCATACACTTATTTTGGTAGGGTTGTCATGTGACAAATAAGTGTAAATTATGCGCGCTATATGGTAGCTTTTACTCAGTCGGGTATTTATTTACTCATGTGGTTTCTTTGGTTCCCACCTGGTGAGATCGCTCGTTTGCCACCTTGTTATCAAAAAAAAATAAAAACATGTGTTTTTTTAAATGATAATGCCCTCTTTTGATTAAAATTCAATAAATTCAAAATTCAAAATCATTTATTCAGTTTAGGCTACAAGTAGCTCTTGTGAATGTCACTATGCCATCGGCTCGTAAGTCTACTCTGAGCGGGAGATCTTGTACTGAGAAGAACCGGCAAGAAACTCGGCAAGTGTCCAGCTCTTTTCTCCCTTACAGTGTCAAAAATATTGGAAAATGCCCTATCATAGCAGGACACTTTCCTTAACAATATTTTCCATTCCATTTTAATTTTGCCATACCAGTTATTTGTTGCTTCAAAATGTTTTTTATTCAACTTGTCATTGAATTCGATCTCATGGGTTCGGTCACAAGTACCTATATATTTACTATATCGCCCAACGTGAGACCGTTTAACCTTCAACAGAACCTCGGCCTACGCCTGTTTACCGTTTTTATCGTATTAGAACTGTAGAAACTGATAAATAACCTCACGCCAAAACATAGTGCACGAACATCTGCACTTTTCAAAAATATGCTTTAACTAGCGTGTAAATTTATCGGAATGTAAACACAGCAATAGGTTATTTTTGTGTACCGTAATGTGTGTGTTTAAAATACGGTTTCAGCTTTGAAATAAAAAACCCAAACGACGAAATTGTGAGACTGTTTCTCGTTGTTATCAGAACGAACTGTTTAGGGTCGGTTAGCGGAAACTGCTATGAATGCCTCCACGCCAATACTGCACATCCGGTCTATCTTTTAGTATAGAATCACTCTTGCTTATGTTATAATTTCTCTAGTTAGTAGTTCCTTTATCCCTACTACTAAATTAATTAAGTAGGACTCTGTTTAAGCTACTATTTTCTAATAGGACTCTCTTTAAGGCGACACTTTGAAAAAATATATCATCTTTCATCGAAGGTTGTATGAGTATGACAAGAGCAACGAATCTGCAATGCCTTTGTCGTTAAAAAACCTTGCTCAAAAACACGATTGTGCGATTTTGACACGATCATAGTTCTTTACAAAAACACCTCTTTAAAAATCATTAATGTTAAAATAAAACCATATAATAATATTTTTTTAGATTCTGTTATACGTAGCGCCTGCGAAAATTGAGACCGCAAGTTAGTTATCAAAATATGCAGCAACTAAGTAAGTTACGAATATTGATGTTATGAATATATTTGAGTGATTTCAAAACCTATAGGTTAAGTAATTTCATTGTAATTTTAGCATTAATGATTTTTTAGAGGTGTTTTCGTAAAGAATTACGATCGAGTCAAAATTGCACAATCGTGTTTTTGAGCAAGGTTTTTTAAAGACAAAGGCATGAAGTTATCTATATCAAAATTTTAGATTCGTTGGTCTTGTCATACTCCTACAACTTGTTGATGTATTTTTTCAAAGTGTCGCCTTAAGCATCATCATTTGCCTGCTCTGTTCCTAATTCTGGTTTGTAATCGGTGTAATGTGTTTCCTTCCATTCTTTACGATCAGCCGTAATCTTAACATTGACTCCATTCTTTGGCTTTTTATCTATCAATGTGTGTTTCACGAAAATTTTATTTATTTTTGATATTTAGTATTCAGATCTTTGGCTTACAAACTAAATAAAAAATCGAATAAAGTCGAATAAAAGTACGGTAGCAGCAAGGCTGCCAATTACGGCACAAACATTTTTATACAGTTTAAGATTATTTATTTCTTACTAGTTGACCCGGCGGACTTCGTGCCGCTTTGACAGTTTCCATAACAACGAAACAAATAAATAATTTAGTATTTTAAAATTAAATTGTCGTTCTTAGTATTTTCCGTTACTTATTATTTATGTTTCTTACCGCTTAAACCTTCCCTGAACTTACACAAATATTTCAAAATCAAAATTAGCCAAATCGGTCCAGAGTTTTAGCGAGACAAACGGACAGCAATTGATTTTTATATATATAGATAATATTTCTCATAGTACCTTGTAAATTTCGATGAACAGGAACAAAACTGGCGCCCAGTACACGTGTAAAGGTAAGGTAATTAATGCAACAGCAAATTGCAACAATAAAGCGTTACGCGAGCCGAAGTTCGTTAAGAGAAAGTCTTCGTTTAGAAAGTAAGCTTTGTTTTGTTTTCGTGCTCAGCTGTTGTGGTCCTTGGCGCTCGCTAGATAACCGCCCTGCCCATTTGATATACCGGCTGATATGACTCACGCCGCCTAACTTAATGCCTCCGTAATACATTGGCGTTTACCTTAAGTTGTGTGTTTGTTGTATATCGCTTTTGCGTTATCGCTTCTGTGGTCTAGTGGTTAAACAACCTATCTCTAACTCTGAAGTTCCGGATCTAATTCCCAGCGAAAGGATAAATATTATTTAGTTGGGGTATAGTTTGGTTCTATCATATCGCGTTACCGTACACACCATCTTCTAATTATGTCCATAACAGCAATGTAAGTAGCATTATTGTTTGTTCCTTTGAGTTGAGGGTGCAGGGTGAAATACGCTTCCATCTCTAAGCTTCTTGTCACTTCTCTTCACTTACCATCAGATGAGATGAGCACCAAGGCTTTCCAAGTTAAGAAAAAAAAAACCATCCTGTTTATATTAATTAAATTTAAAGCATTTATTTGGCAATAATATTAGTCGGTAAGCTGGTTCGTTACTTATTAAAAATTACTTTGTAAATAGGTGATATTACATTAGTAACATTAAAAATATTATAACCATTTTATAATATTACCTTATACATGCATTGCTTCTACTATGTAGTTCCTGTCGTAAGTTAATGTAATGAACCGGTGTCACGTTCAGAAAGATGGGCACCTTTCTTTACTAATGCATTTGCAATTAACAAGTAAGTTTCCATTTTGCATATCTAAGCAGATTCACGTTCTGTTAACAAGTATAATAATTAAGTGCATTGAAACGTTGCATGCATTACAGACGCCATGATATTCTGCGGATATGCTAGACAATCCACATGTACGATCACGCTATTAGACCAACCACCTATTCTTACGGTCGCAAGGTAAACGCCACCCGTCTAATTTGTTTCCTTATCTGACTCAGCTGGATGCGGATGATTCGCCATTTAATTATGAATGCGAGCTGTTGCTTTGTTGCAGTGGGCATCAATACTTTCACAAGAAGAAAAGGGAAAGTCTGTGGTGCCTGGCCCGTTCCCTTGCGGTCAGCGCGGCACGGGCTATCGGGCGGCGCTAATACCTCTTGTTTATTTCATTTCCTACAAATGGTTGCACACTAATCTACCGATTTCACTCATACCTCAGCAGTTTTACGAAATGTACTAGCCTCTCAGTCTCCACCCGGCTTTTCTTCGATGCGTTTGAATTTCACAATTATGCAACATTCGTAACGGCCGACACTGCGGTCGTTTATGTAACAAATATAGATTGTATCGACATCGCTTATCACTTAATCAATCTCCTTTGGGAATTCTTGGGGTGTACACACTTGTCATGTCCGTCTTATCGTTGAGGACGGCTGGTACCTGCATTTACAGTGCATTGCTATAATAAATAACCCAATCGGATATTTTCCGCTCCAATAATGTCAATAAAGAGACGTTGAAAGTCTTGTTGCCTGTCAGCGTCTCTGTGAAAAACAGTTAACACATTTTCTCTTGACATTGTTGCACGAATAAATTAGATGGATGGATATTGTCGTCAGTCCTGTAATTTTTTTTCTGATTTCAATGTATTTTAGAGAACCTTAACGTTTACGTTACTAGTTTGCAATAGTGTACTTTTAGAGTTACCTCCTCATCTCGTTTTGGTGGTGTTCGGAAGCTTTTATTGAGCCCATCCCAGTTTCTGTTGATTAAGTCAAAAGATTTTTCTCTTTTTTTTGCCGTGTTTATCTACCGCCTCTGTTGTCTAGTGGCTAAGACCACCGGTTTAGACCCAGAGGTCCTGGGTTCGATTCCCAGCGGGGGGTACATGTTTGTGTACTCGGTTTGGTTGGTGGTAGGGCTTGTTTGTCCGCCCGGCTAGCTACCACCATCTTATCTAAATATGTCGCCATAACATCAATGTTTAGTTTAATAGCATTGTTGTGTTCCGGCAGCTAGAGATAAGATAGCCAGTACCTCACTAAGTGAGGATCCCGGGTGAAGTGCGCTTCCATCATTGGCCTTATCATCACTTAACATCAGGTGAGATCAAGGTACTGTGCTTACCCGTAAATATAAAAAATAATAATCTAATTATTTTTCTTAACACGTTTTTGCAATTTTGCACAGTTAAAATATATATCATCATCATCAACTTCCACGGAGGTTCACCGCTCAACATAGGCCTTAAATCTTATTATACATAATTAATTTAAAAATAATGGATACTATTAAGACAGTATATAATATATATTGTCAGTTCGTTGATAAGCTGCACGTTACTAATTGCGCGTTCAAACATAGGTTCTGTCGATCAGCTGTCGGCGACGCAACGATGCGTTCTGATATGATAGGACACAGTGCGTGTTGTATTGTACTAGTGTTGCACAGTGCTACGTAACAGCTTGCGCAATCGACATAAGCGGCAAGTACTCTATTCAGATTTTGCACGCCGAATGCACTGCGTTATGCGTTGTATCATTATATTAGGATCATTAGATTCGATAACGAAAGCTGGTTTTGTTTTAATATGATTTTTCTCGCCCCCGTTACGCTCTGTAGTGACAACGAAATGTATACATGAATTATTGTGCGTGTTTACCACATCGATATGGCCACGGTAATACATTCGATACTTATAAACTGGCGTACGGTCTAAGAAAAAACTTTTTAGAACTTAAATGAATATTTAAGATTAGCAATGTTGGATATGAAAAGCTATGTTCAGTTTATCCTAAGATCTAGTATTGTATAACACATGCACTTGAATATAATTACGCTTTTAAATAATTACCAAATAGGAGACAATAAAAAATAGGGTCAGTTAACGACTCTACGTCACGCAAACAACAGCTGACATTGGTATGTATTTTCCGAATGACTAATGTTCTCTTAAAAAATATGTATGTTTATTTAAATAAAAATAAAGGTAATGCCAGTAAAATATATTTAGATTAAGGTAGCTACTAACCAATAGAACTACAAAGAGAGCGTATCTGTGACCGATTACGCAATGATCTTGCATCCGTTGTGATGTGCACACGGTAAACCTGTTGCGTAAAACTTGTTGCACTTTTATTTACAACTGCTCACCTTAGTCCTACCTCCATTAGCAATTCTCGCACATTGCAATGAATAAGGATGATATGCGTAAGAATTTAAGACATCACGCATCATTGAGCACGTTGTGCGATTAACCAGAGAGTTCATCTCGCATATTGATTGACGTCGCTTTGACGTGCTTCTATGGCGCCACCCTCCCAAACCGCCCCTTTCACGCAAGTACGCCGGGAATAGGGACGCGCGCATACTCACCACATTCACAGAGTTCTCAGTTTGTACACATCTATCGCGCGGGCAGGACGCACTTCTCGACGCCCGCCGTCGCACAAACCTCGTGGAACTGTTAAACACTGTTTTTATTTAATCGGAAACTGCATCAGGAGCACTGGAGGCCAACCTGAAACACCATCTGTAAGTGAGAGTACCTGTAGAAGTAGCGATCCCTTTACTACCCGAAGTAGGTCACGCTTCCGCGTCCTCCGCCGAAAATGTATTTTTTTTATGAATGGCCGAGTTGTTTTTTTTTTTTTGCGTCAGTTGAGCTTCTTCAGGAGATATTCCTGTTTGTCCCGAATTCGTGAAATCAAACCCATTTCAGGAACAAAGACGAACGATTCAGTTTACAATTTTAAATTCCACTCTCTTTGTGAGTACTGTCGCTGTGTTGGTCTTGGCGTATTGATTTTTCTATAGGTAACTAATGAAATGTGCAAGGCATTGCATGGGGAGACATGCCACCTGTTTGTGATTGAATAAATTATTACTTTATGTTCGTTTTTCTCTCTCTATTTCTCTTCTTTTGTATTTTTTAAATCTACTATAGTCATGTTCGCTATTGTCTTTTCTTTCAATCAAAAAGTAAGGGTTATTATTATTAAAATAAGGTCAATTAATTATTAAATTTTGTTAGATTTATTCTCACTTTTATGAAATAGAAAGCAGTACGTAATAGTTTGAGCAGTTTAAACGTTTTTCATTAGTAATTAATTACTGAACTTAACGCAGCAAAAGTTAAGCACTATTACAACGGAAAGTAATCAAAAGATAATTTGTTGCAGTAACAGCAATTATAGCTATAAAGCAACTGAGGAAGTAACTTACTTCTGACATTTCCTTGGCAATTGTGTTGAAGTCGGAAGCATTAGCCCATGCGTCTGTGTGATTACACTCCGATAATCTCAATCTGATCTCTCTCCTCCTCTCCTCTTCTCGTGGAGAAAGTGAACTATCAAAAGTACAGTCTTGGCTTGATCATCGCCTTAGGTCGGTGCAACCTCAGCCAACCCGCTACGACCCACGACTACGTACGTACGTTGCCTTGTGGTCAAGGCACAATTATACAACATTCATTTCTGCATGTGTATTACGTTTCTTTGTTTCCAAATACCTAATAAAACCGCTAACGTTCGTTACTGGATAGTAACTTGCGAAAACAAAGCGTTCTCGTACACATTTTTGCCAAATCGCGATAAACATATCGAAACAAAAGCAGCTGTTTCCCCTTTTGCAAATATGAGTTTATTTATAACTCGCTTTGTAAACCAGCAAGAGGTCGTTTTTCGAGTCTGAAACAAGGACAAATTTTATTACTCAAAACCAGATCGCTATTTGGATGACGAAAGTCGTTGCAAAAAAATTAAGTTCACAGTTTTTATCTGAGATGAGTATATTTGAGATGTCTGAATAATTTTACTCATCATCATCATTTTTTTTCTCATCTCAACTATTGTCTATGGATTATGTACATTATCGGCTGAGAATTCGACAAATAAGTTTTGACTGAGAATTTAAAAATATACCCTTCGTCCCTCAAGATGATGACGTAGCTTCACTCTTTTCGATTAACTAAATTAAACCAAGCAGTAGCTGTTCCACCGATAAAATCTCGCGGCATCGAAATCCTGTTTCACTTTAGAACCATACTTTTGTGGAGTAGTGTTTGATTGTGTTCCCGGTGCTCAACCGTGGGCACTTCCTGCGACAGTTGGTACTATAAACACCTCTTGAACCGACGACACAGGTTTACGTTCATTAATAACTCAAGGAACATTATAATCAAAACTAACAACCTCCACAGCATATTTAAATTTTGAATCAATACAATACGAAGTTTGTACAATCATGCTCTGGTAAGCAGAAACGCATTGCGAGTCCTTGAACCAATTCCGCATCGGAAGCACAGTAGTGACCCATTTCGCACTCATCTCTTGCTTAACCAGCACAATACTCTCGTGCCGTGACCCCTTTCTTCCATTGTTATCTGCTGAAGTCGAACTATATTTACTATTATGCCAAAGTCTTGATGTAAAGGAAAATTATTTAACTTTGACCTTGCTCAAGTTTTTACCATGAAATAAAAGCAAATGAGTTGGACTGGAAGCTTAGTGATGCGAGCGTTTGAATTTAAAATATTAAAAATGTCGCCTCTCGTAGTTTACGAATCATGCGTACACCACGTTCTAGCCTAAATATAAACATGAAATTTATTCTGTCTCACATACAGCACCTTGCGGACTCATCGGGCACTTATAAAAAGCTTTGGCGAGGTCAAAGCGTCGTTCGCGCGAACAGTGCGGCTCCCGCACGCGCCCTGTGACGACGCCCGTGTCGATATCGATGTTACATTTATTATCACGTGGGTCGGTGACGTCGTCCGTCGTCGATGCAACGGCCGAGCCAATGGCTCTTGGCAAGTTGTCGCCGTTTGATTGAGGAGTGGTCACAAGTGTGCGTTTTGCGGCGTAGTCCGGTCGTGTCCGCATGGTGCAAACGCTGATGGCCGAGTTGCGGGTGCTGATCGGGAAGCGGCCGCCGGTCGGCGCCCCGCCCCCGCCGGCCGCGCCCCCACCCCCACAGCACCAGTACACCCGAAGAGATCTCAAGGCGAACCTGCATAGGCATATGAGTATCGTTCTGGACAGGTTAGTAGGTGCCAATAAAAATACTTTATTAAATATTAACCGCAGTTGCATGCATAAGGGAAATTATTTATGCGCAACTGCGACTCACACTTGACCGTTTACTTGTTTTAATTTTTCATTAATTTTGCGATACCTGTCTAAAATATTTTAGGAACATTTTTTCGTACATAGATTTTCATTACTATTAGTCATAGTAAATAGAGCTATCAATAAAGATTGGCTTCTGAAATTAAACAAATTAAACAAATTGGCAATATTAAACATGTTCATAGAGAAAACTAGAACAAACACATTACGCAGGTACGTTCTAACAAACAGATACAAAGCAATAAATAATAAGACATAGTTGAATATAACAAATTGGCAATCAATTCCAGTCGTGAATGTCAAGGTTGTAATTGGGTAACATTGTTTTGGTATCAAGAGCCTAACATTAAAAGCATCGCCTTGTATTGTAACACTTCTCCATCGTGTGAGATCAACACATTAAGTAACGAACATTCTATATTTATACTCGTTACTACTTTTATGTTTCACTTTCACAAACTATTACAATTCAACTCCAAGGTCTTCTCTACATTTTGCACAGACTCAAATCGTAACAAGCACATTAGAACCATGTGAACAATCGACAAAACTTATTTCAAAAGGTATTACCAAACGTCAAGTATCTTTACGTAAATAACAGTAAACGTATTGTATGGAATTTGATTATTCACATTTCAAAATCGTTTGTTAAAAATGTACGATGTGGCTTATCTAATGAAACTATACGTTTATCAATTATGATTTCATCATTATGTAATGGGGTCGTCGTAACCTACATTTTTTGTTGTTTTATTCAACCTTACTTAAATTGGGTAGTTGACAACAACAACAATTAATTCCAGAACAATAAACGTAGAAATGAAATCATGTAACAGTTCTTTATAACATTAACCAATTTTTTATTTGACCTAAGCATGAATTTTTGTAACCTAAAAAGTTATTAATAAACACTCAATTGACGGAAGAAAATAGTGACGTCATAGTTTGCTAATCCCATACAATTTCTTTTAAAAATAATCGTTTTGACAGTTGTTAAATACATACATACATACATACATATAATCACGCCTCTTTCCCGTGGGGGTATGCAGAGACCACTTCTTTCCACTTGCTACGATCCTTACATAGTTGTTTCGCTTCGTCCCCTTTCTTTATTCCCTTCATACATGCTCTTCGGTTTAGGGTACTCTTGACCTGGCCTTTTTTCAAGACGTCCCTGATTTGATTTCGAAACGTCCGCCTAGGTCTACCCCTACCAACACTTTCATTCACACTCGCCTTATACACTTTTTTCGTCAATCGTTCTTCATCCATTCTCTCGACATGGCCAAACCATCTCAGCATACCTTTCTCAATTTTTGTCACTACATCTTCTTTCAGACCACAACATTTCCTTATCTCACTATTTCTTATCCTGTCACTCAGTTTAACTTTTATCATACTTCTTAACGCTCTCATCTCTACTGCATTTATTCTGCTTTCATGTTTCTTCTGCCATACCCAACTTCCACTTTCGTACATGAGTGTCGGAACCAACACCCCCTCATGTACAGCCAAACGAGCCTTGTTAGACACCTTCCGACTGTTCATAAAGGAGTGCAAAGCTCTATTCACCATGTTTCCTGCATTCACTCTTCTTTCAATATCACTCACACTTTCCATCTCTTGTAAACTTTGAACCCAGATACACAAACTCATTCACCTGTTCATTTTGTTCATCCCCAATCACGATATTGCAGTCTTGTCACTGCCTCATCTCTTTCAAACACAAAAGATTCCATTCCAAGCATACTTCAAGCAGGCTTCTCTCATTGTCATTCACTCTCTTGTCCCCAAACGTACCCAGAACTCCTTAATACCCATTACGCTTTACTCCAACCCGCCCATTAAAGTCCCCTAACATCATGATCCGTTTATTTCCTCCGCATTTATTCAAGACCTCTCTCATGCTATCCCAAAATCCCTCTCTCTCTCTCTCTCTTGTTGGGCTTTTAATGACCCACCTCCGCGCAGATCCGTCGGTGCATAGACCCCAAGGATAAACAAGCGAGTGAGTCCGACTTTTAACCTAATCCAGAGAAGTCTTGGGCTTACACATTCATGCTCCATCACACATTCAACTATTCAAGAGGAAAGAATCTCACACCAACTCCCTGACAGCCTCGGCTATTTTGGTGGACTCCCGACCAGTATGCCGTGTAGGGACCTTGAACCGTGGTGTCACATCCTTTCCTCTTAGTTTCGTTCACGCACAGAATATCTATGCATCGTTCATCCATCATCTGACATACTTCATCTACCTTACTATCCATTTCTCCTCTTACATTAAACGTAGCGAAGTGGCTCTCCGTGGGCCGCTTTTCGCCCCCGCGAGAAACGAGACGTGATCGGTGGCGAACCACATCGCCGCCATTCCGGTTAATTAAATTATTTTTATGAATCACCATTGCGTTCCCACGAATAGCGAAGGAATAAAAAGTTTCTATATTGACTAACCAGTCAACTACCCAATTATAACTGGTCGTGTAGCAATTGTATGATTTTTCAAAAAGAGATTTGCGAATTTCAACTATATAAAGGATTTTCCGGCGGTGCTGCAATGCTTTACATCAAGCAAGATGTGTCTGTCCACCACCCTGAGTCTATACAGTAAATAAAAAAAACAACAATGAAAGCAAAAGATACACCACACGCAAAGACAAGCGCAAAAGTCAATTAAGTATTCAACTCACGTGTAATGCTGACGTGGCTTTGTCCATGCGATACAAAGCATACATTCGTCCATCGAAGGTTTCAGTCAAATCGATAACTTCGTACATTTTTAAAAGCACTGAAGACAGTCTCTAGTTTTGTTAATAGCGCACGGCACATTCTTATACAAGACAATCTTGCAACCAATACTTATTATAAGGTCTGCAGAAAGTTGCTACAGCATAACTGATAAATAAGTGCAATAATATCTTGCTTAATTTGTGATTACATACAGCTGGTGCAAATGTTACTTGAGAAAATAATCTAACAACGACTGTTAATAACTGAGGCAATGCGATTTTAGTTATTGGTGATATCAAAATTGAGAATAATAACATAGACCTTGTGCAGTGACGCAACAATGAAAGGGCTTTGGTACTGACTCAGCAGTATTGCTATGGCGGTAATATACACTGATATACCATTACCATGATGTAATTTGTAGCAATTTGTCTTGCTGTGCAATTCACTTCGGCATACTTTTATAAACCTTTCAATATATTCAGAAGAACTGTAGAAATTGATCTTTTAGCCCTCTGCAAACCTGGTGTTTTAGAAATGCCTCTATGGTAATTACATCTGACGCCAACAGCTGCGACCTTAATTTGTATTACCTTCCGAAGAGCAGACTTAGGAAAAGGAAGTATATTCATCAATTACAGTTTTTTTAGAGATAGTAGTTATTTATAATGTTTGAAGGAGTAAAATATATTTTATTAAGATAAAAAAAATAGTACACCCAATTTCATTAATATAAATATTTATATAGAATTCAACTTACATTTAAGCAATTTTATATGTGTAGTATTTTATAAGCTGTTTATAAAATTAATCAAAGCTATTATAATTAAATACAACATTATCTATTGCCGAATCGAATAAAAATTGCAATATAGACAGACAGAACATAATTTACAACCCGCCAAACAGTCTGTGTATCCTATATAAAGTGTTGCGACGCCAATATTTCGTTTATTTACAGTCTATATGTCGAAACGATCAATCGCCACTTGGCAAGCTGCTTGTTGATCCACGGCTACTTGCCCCCACGGCCAATCAATGTCGACAGGGTGACACCTCGTTCGATTCATAGCGTCGCTTCCTGAAATTCTTGAGTGTAGATCGACATTAGCCGAATTAAATGGATGATGTCCGAAAATTATGATAGCTATCAGTCTGTTTTGTGTGTAGAATAGATCTTCAGAATTATATTTGTAATTCCTGTTAGTATAATTTTTCGTTTTTTTTTCCTACACCTGAACTGAACCACGCATATCAAGAGCAAAATCTTAACACATATATTATTATCATGTTTTGGAGACTGTGTTTTTTGTCGCTATCACTTGCCTTCCGCAAAGTCGCTAGAAAGGTATTAAAAATAATGTTAGGCTAGCTGGTAGCGAGTGCTGTTTTGCTTGTTTATTTATTTGGTAACTCCAGTAAGTAAAATGTAAATATGTTATTTACAATCCCACTGCTGGGTAAAGGCCGCCATCATTGAAATCAAGTAGTCGCTACAATTGATGGGTAACGTTGTTAAGAATAATAAATTGTTTAAAACTTAAGATAAGTCACAACACGGCTTGAATTCACATCGACTTTAACTCGAACGCAGTTTTTGTTTTATTTGAAGACCAAACCAAACTTTTTGGCGTGATCAGACGGCTACACAGCTTTTTTTTCAAATGCAGCGTTTTGTTTACAGAAGTATAAACTTTTTGGATATAGAAGATAGGTTCTTATGTTAATTTCAACCAGACAGTTGTTCTAAACCAAACATGGTTCGTTCTAAGTACCTTGTTCACAAGTGGTACGGCGCGCGTGCGAACGTACGCTCCGCTCGGCCTAGATTCTTTTAAATGGGGCAAAATTCTGTATCTTCTGCGACATCACATTATTATTACTACTATGAAACATTTACACACTATCTAGATTTACAAATAGACACAAAATAACGATTCTAGGACGATCCGAGTCGAGGCCTTGCTCTGAATAAAATAATTTCTAATACGGGCTATTAAACGTAAGATTTCAGTTTTTTTTAACTTTACATATTTTATTCTGAAACTCTGTCTTGCCTCATATTGCTTGCAAAAACTGGTAGAAAATAAAAATTATGCATTACAATTTAGCACCATTTTTGGTACGTGTTTTAATACACAAAACTACGACACGACTTTTATTACACGACCGCCCAAAAAAGTGTTATGATTTCAATGATAGTATTATTACTTAGGCTGTACGCTATATAGCCTGCTTGGGCGTAATATCACAGAATATTTTAACAAACCACGCAATGTTGATGAGGCAGATATTGTACCATTGCAACCTACGGATCCCCTTCAAATAAACCATACCATAGAGCTAGCCCATGACAATTATTTATAACGATCACTAGCTGGACCGCTTCCAGAGGAATGTATGAATGACTCTTGGTGAGATTTTATATACGGCGGTTGTGTTTGTTTTCCGACAGTCGTACGATGTTCACGTTATTGTAGTATTCTGTGTTGTTTACCGCAAACATCGATATCTTAGCTAATGTTCGGATTACGGCGGGCGGCCGGCGGGGCGCCGGCACCGTGCCGGTGACCACAGTCGCATGCGCTGAGCCGCCCGCGCACGCCCGCCCCGAGGCCCCACTGAAGCCGTGCTTATGCACAACCGTCTAGGTCAACACACTTATTCGCGTGTACACCTTATCGCGCTCCTATTATCGCGCTCAGCCTATTTCGTCGGGGTATCGATCGAATCGCCTTTAGTCAGTACGCCCGCCTTGAAATTCTCGTGCGTCGAACGAGAACGGACGCGCGTGCATCGCTCGTCAGATGACATCAGTTAAGCCGTCGCCACCACGTCCGTTGGAAACAATACGCGCTCAGTGTCTGCGGCGTGGCCGGGCCGGGCGCACGAGGAATCATGGACGAAGGACGCTGTGCGACATGCGACGCCCTCGGCCGCCGAAGCCTCTCCACCAAGCTGCTGCAGGTGGCCATTGCGCAGGCGCACATGAAAAGCTGCTCACACGCCGCCGCCACCACCCCCGACCAGGCGCACGACACCGACCTCGCCGCACGCGCCCTTGCCGCCAAACGACGCAAGTCCATTGCTGGCTTTAAGCTCAACCTCACTCAAGAAGCTCAATCGAAACCTCCAACTGCTACCGAACAAAATCGCTCAATTTTCGCTCGCAGGAACACGTGGTGCTCGTAAGTTTAATTAATTGACATTGAAATTTTCGCACGTCACATTGTTTAAAAAAACATTTCAAACGATCCACTACCACTGTTGCATGATTTATCATATATTTGTTAGTTACTGTTATCTCGTTTACTTGGCATTATCTCTCTATGTTTCATATTCTTATCTTACCTGTTGTTATCATATTTTGTTATCACTTATTGTGTTAGAGTTGAGTTTGTTGATTATATATTTCTTCGTCGTGACATTTCCGTATTTCGAAATAAAATAAATAAAATTAATTATTTGAATGATATTCCTAGTCTTAGTTCTCCAATTTAGTGTGTATGACTGCCTTATAAAAATATGTCCATTAAATCATTATGACCTTGGCTACATTGGTCTAATCAATATCAACTGAATTGTACCTTATGTTTACAAAGACTGTTCACATCCATTGAAGAAAAACACAAGATGCACTGCACAATATATATATAATTATGAAATCACAAATACCCTAATATAACAACGATCTTTAAAATATAATTTTAAATATTATGAACGCATTATGTGTGAGCTTTTGTGCATTTCGATATCCCTTACAAACTTCAGAGTCCAAATTTTTTGACTTACTTGTTTGAACAATTTGGGAGCTTTTAATACCAAGGCTCTTGAGGGTTGTATTTCTTATTTTAAAAAGTTCAATCCTGACGGGTTTGCCAACAAAAATACATTAGGTAAGATACGCTACGACTTAGATAAGACTATTTCGAAATATTCCTTACCCACACAATCTGGTTTGCCACTAAGTTAAAACTAACGGAAATTCCGTGTTAAATTCAATTAAGGCAATAAAGGTCTGGTCAAGTGACCAGTACTTGAGAGGATTTTAAATTGAAATCAGGGAAATTTATGACCTACTATGCTATACTGTACAGAAGGCGTAAGGCACGGCAATTTAAAAGTTTGCATAAGATTATTTTTTTATGTAGATCTGTGTTTTAAGTTTTTAATTGTCGAATTTTACTCTAAATGTGCTAGATTGTCTTAGTTTGCCGCGAACAAAGATGCAGACGTAAATGAGACAATTGTTACTTAATGGAATAGGTATGATTACCAATTATCCCGAACGATACATCTTATTGTATGTATCTGTTGGCTCTGTTCGTCCGCGAGTATTTAAGTGTAATCAGCAATAATGGGGATAATTTGCCCGTCATTGCAATAGATTACAAAAACTCGCTTGTAACCACTGCGATATGTTTTTGCTATTGCAACAATCAGCAGAGGGAATCCGTCATTTTGCATAGACGATGCTAAAGGTCAGTTGTTGATGATGTTTCTTGGTGGCGCATTTAATTGCGTATGAGTTAGTTTAACATTTGTTTTTGTATTTTATTAAAGTGGGTAAAAACAGCAATAGAAGAACAACTGTGTTTTTTTTAGCCAAAACAATTGACAAACAAAACGAGAGGAATATTTAGCTTTATTGATCTTCTCTGCTGGCTTCCATTTATATAGTCGTGCGATTTTGATATTCAATAATAGATTCCGCCTCAGTCTTCGCCAGCCTGAATACTTGTATGTCGTTCTGTGCATAAAAACACATTAATCTTTTGCATTTAAAAAAGCTTTTGCATTTATTATGTTGACTAGGATCACATAAATGATTTTATGACAATAACATCGCTTCATGGCACTTTGTTATGGTACCGCACATTGCTATTTAACGCATCATAAACAACGACCTCATTTGCTATGCCAATGCATAAGAAATAAGCTACCACAAGTATGTTGTCATCGCATGGACCGATTAATTTTATGAATATTTATTTCTAACCGTGCATAATGCGTACTCTTTCGTGGTACCAACTCTCTGTTAAATTGTACAGTCTTTTTTTCAAGGTTAATGAGTATCACATTTAAGTAATTACACATAATACTCGTAAATGCTATTCACTACATTAAAACAATGGTATTGTACACCGCAGTTTTATTGTAACATATACGCAGTTATTGTGACCACTTAACACACTGTTGCTATCTGCGCCATCGCTGTTGCTATTGAACAAAAAATCTTTTATTCTGTCAAATTTGAGACAAATCTTGCGAAATTCATATTTTATGTGAAGGAACGACATGATGAGCACGAGTGAGATCGCCGTTCGCGTTTCTTATTTGAATTGTTGCCTAGTCTACTTCTAATGTAAGCACAGGTTGTTGTCGCCTTCGCTTTATGCTAAGCTGGTGCTAAGGATTTACGATCGTCTCTTGTTGTCGAGCCATTATTATCTATTGACGCCTTAATAGTCAAGTAGAAATGTAATTCAACTAACTTAGCGTTATTTACATTAGATAGTGTAGTTCGATTTTATATGGCACTATCACTATCTATACTTATTTTAATATTTGTTTTCAGATTATCAACTAATATTATATTTTATATTTCATTGGTTAGTATTATCAAAGACAATTCTGGCTATAAGAAGTTTTCTAAGCTTCTCCTTGCGAAACTATACGCGGTAATAGCTGTATTAACGACTCGGTCAATTGATGATACTGGTCTAGCGGACTCGCTGATAATGCCCCGTCTAAATACACCATATCCACTTAAACAGAATTATCTGCAATTATCGTTCAAATTACTATTATTACTTTAATTTTGTTACATTTGTCAATTTGTCCAGAAGAATTACTTCCTTTGAAGTAGTTGGCAATATCAACTTATCACTTATTATAAAAGCTCCACTAATCTAATCTTCAAGTATAAAAACAACGCCGCCAAGAGTAGCCAATGTTTTGTTTGTTTATTATGACCGATACAATTCGCTCATCTGCTAATAATGTCGATCGAATCTGGTCAACCTTGAACTTAAACGAGTGGATCGCTTAAACGAAGAGCAGCTCGAAGTTGGATGCTAAGCGCCGTGCGCCGGCTGTTAGAGTAATTCCGATTTTGAACAGCGGCGGGTGTGTCGCAAAAGTGTTGCCTAGGTGTTTGAAGCGCCATCGTAGTCCGTAGTGGGTAGAGTCGGCATCGGAGGCGCATTGCGCGCGCCACTTGCTCCGGTCCCTCGCCCCCCACCGCGCCGCGCTGCGACCGGCTCGGTCCCAGTTTGCCGCAACGCGTCGGTACGGTTGCTCGCGTGCCCATAACAAACTTTTTTTAAACTTTTTATACCTCAAACACGCCCAAAACGTCGCTAACACAAACCCACAAAAACGGCACCGTTCAATCCTTCCACTGGGACTCGTAAGTCCCGTTTTGTGCAATCGTTAGGTGAAGTGGGAGCCATGCAAACTAAACTTATAAGTGCAAGCTACTCGTCCATCATGAACAAGCAAGATCTGCTCAGAGAAGTGGTCGTCAAGTACATCGACTACTTCTACCCAGTGTAAGTACTGTTATTTCTGTCTTCGTTCGCCGTTTGGCGCATTGCATCTGAGCGCTTGGATTGTGTGATGTCGACCTCGCAGGGTAGCTGTTGTTGGTGTGAAGGTTCTCACAGATGTCAGCTAATTAATGAGCCGGTAAGTCGGTGAAGGTTCGTGGGCAACGTGGCCGCTGCAGCCAGACAAACCGTTGCGATTGGCTGACGTCAGCGCCGCCTATTGAACCTAGATGTCTCTATCGTCAGACTGCTGTATCGATCCGATGCACTAAACAACAACTCTTCACACACCCCGTGTCTAGCTTAGTTTTTAAATCGATGCTGACCTTGTGGCCGGCTTTGGCCATGGCGGCCATTCCATAAACCATCAACTAGTGTTTAACTTTGATTTTGTTTTTAGTAATAACACTTTTAATCATTGTAGCACACTTTCCTAAAAGCTTTGTTATCTTGTTATCTATCCACATGAGCGTTAATTACACTGGTGTTGCATAAATATTGGTAGTTCCTTTTTTATAGACTCAGCTGCCATTTTGTTTTATTGTTTTTCCTTACAAACTTAAAGACATCAAAGACTTTCTAGAGAATATTAATGAAGTTTAGGCTATATGTAGCATTAGTAAATACTAAATCGCTTTCTTTTTATTCTTAAATAACCATATTTACTTCTCTAAGAATTAACGAATCGTTCTTTTTTTATCTGCTATTGAGTTGAACACAAAATTTTACAAATTACAGTTTTAATTCTATTATTTACTATCATAGTGCACTGTCGTCATTACGCTCATTGGTTATAATTAATCCATTCACAACGGCGGCAGTTTTGTGAAATCCTAGCGAAAGCACTATTGCGTGACTGTTTCGCGTGACAACCATTGCCTCTATACCATGCTGCCAGTGTCCTTCTGAATTCCTTTGTGACCAATTCATTATATTGTTCATGTCTCCAAACGCGCCGGTTGCCGGCTTAGGAGCGACACATGAAGCCAACTAATGCTCACATCTCAGTTGACTTCATTTTATAACTCCACTTTATAATAAACTTTCAACAATGCACTTTTAAATTCATGATTTAATAACGACATCAACTGATGATTATCCGTTCTATTTATACAACCAACATGATAAAGAGCAATAGATCCTCCTAAACAATAATAAAAAAATAAAATAAAATAAATAATAGATTCGTGAAAGTTCTATTGCTGTGTATAATTAAAAAGGAACGCAAGAGCTCGGTTATGAAATATACACTCGGCGTCAAAAAAATCGCACCTTTTAAAAATCATCTTTAAAAATTCTTAAACCTTATGTAGAGGATAGTGTTGGGTATCATTAGAAAGGTAACAAAAAGGAGTATCAAAAAACAATTAAATTTAACTTTCTGTTTAATTATAATTATACAAACAACATTAAAATTAATAAAATAATAAAAATCCTTAATTAAGTCCTAATTAACAACAGATAATTTACAAAGAAAAATGTACAAAAAGTGTCTTAAAATTAACTTAAAATCTAGTGTTACCCCCCCTTGCCCTGATCACGGCTTCCATACGGTCCCTCATGGACCTCACCAACTTCAGGAGCTCTTCTTGAGGGATAAGCCCCCATTCTTCAATCACCGCGTCTTGGAGCTCCTGTAGAGTCGAAGGAGCTGGATCCCGAGATCGAACCTTACGTTTAAGATGGTCCCAGAGGTGCTCTATAGGATTCAGATCCGGACTTCGCGCTGGCCACTGCATCACAGAGATTTGGGACCTCTGCAAGAAGTCGCTCACGATGCCTGCAGTGTGAGCGCGAGCGTTGTCGTGCATTAATGTGAACCCCTCGCCAAAAGATTCGGCAAAGGGGACCACATGCACTTCCAGGACCTCAGTGACATAGCGGCGAGCAGTCAGCGACCCTTGTCCGCGAGCACCTCCAGTCCGGGAGACGCAGACAAGGTCGGTTTTGCCGGCAGCAGACATACCGCCCCAGAACATGCAGGATCCGCCACCATATTCCACCGTCTCCTGGATGCAGGCTTGGGCGAAACGTTCACCCTGCCTCCGGTATACTCTTCTCCGTCGGTCGTTGCAGAAAAGACACACTCGCGTCTCGTCTGAGAAGAGAACAGCTCTCCACTGCTCAAGGGTCCAATCGACGTGGTCACGAGCAAACTGCAAGCGGGCTCGCCGATGCGCTGCAGTCAATTTTGGACCCGTAGCAGCTCTGTGGGCCGCTATCTTCTTCTCCTTCAATCTTCTTCTAACCGTAGATACGCTTACGGTGCGTCTGCGAACTGCCTGGAGCTGCTGTTGCAACTCAACAGCGTTGGAGAAACGATTTCTCAAAGAGTTCGACACAACGAACCGGTCGTCTCTTTCCGAAGTGCAGCGACGTCTACCCGAACCGTGTCTGCGGATATAGCCACCGGTCTCTATGAAGCGCTGGTACACTCTTCGAACGGAATAACGGCTCAGGTTCAGTTGCCGGGCGACATCACACTGCCGCACCCCTGATTGCAGTAGTGCAACCACTTGAGCGGCTTTATCAGCTGTGGTATCCATCAAAATCTGTGCGTGTGTCCTCTTCAACGGTTGAATAGCGAATGACCCACATTGAACCCGTGTTGACCGTTTTATACCCACAAAGGAAGCGCAACTAGCAACTCTCACGGGTAGCAAAATTTGCATCGAATTTTTGTGACACTTTATTTGTTGCATTAGGTTTTATTTGATAATGAAAAGTAATGTTTTTTATTAAGTTAATTAAGTAACCTTGTAAATAAAATCATAATTAATGCGACTGCATGTGCATATCAAGAGTAAATGACATTTGAAAGTGATTTTCTAAGAGGTGCGATTTTTTTGACGCCGAGTGTAGTAGCGAGATGCAACCAGTGGCGTCATGTCCAACACCCGTCGATTTCCCTTCGATGACCTTGCGCGTGCCTCGCCGCTCGCCATACAACAACAATACACGACCGCCGGAGCACCGACGACGCGATAACGCCGCTTTTAATCCCTTACAAGCTCTCTGTGTTACTACGTTTGTATTGTTGAAACAGCCGCAACACTAATTGAATCGCTTGCAATACCACCAATAGCGGTGACAGCTTAATAGATCCCGGCGCGTTTGACAATCACACTGATGCAACAACTGGCGGCGACGTGTAGAATGTTCTATGATCTATCACTCGACCGTTTTCGCTTGTGCGGCACAATGAGGCGCCATTTAAGTGTTTTGTTTCAGACTATGACTAACGCGTTAATTTTTCATGCAACTCGTACATTTTCCCCGCGACCTTTGTCTCCTAGGCGACATTGTATTACAATTACTACGCAATTGGTGAACGTGATTCACAAAGCCCTTTGTAAAAAGAAATTTAAAAGTGTTATCTTCAATGTTTCGTTGTGCATTTATTGCTTTGCATTAAATGTAAGTATATACTTGCAAAGTATGTACGTGGTCGAGACCATATACTGCAACGTGATATGTTTATTTTATCTACTTTATTGTCACGCTGATTTGATTGCATAATAATAAACGATTTAATAAAGTCTCAAAACTATGTTTTTGAATTAAAGTCAGAATAAAGTATTTTCGTTCACCACTCAAGTGTGATGTCCAATCGTTGCTTTTGTCGTTGTCTTTTGTGAGTTTTTTCTGCACATAACCGGTTTGTAATTTCCCCAGCGCAAGTGCCCGCCGTCATATTCGGCAGATGCTGTTTCGGACATGAAACAGCATCACTGACGGGGTAGGAATAAACCCAAGCATTCAATACAAAACTCTGTGTTTTTATAATGCTTTTAAAGAATCTTCGTTCTTTATAGTTGTTAGTGTTCGTGTCTTTGTTCCGGGAGTTCTATTTACAAGTATACTTGACGCAAACACGCACGTGCGTAGTGGTTAAATGGTTATCTTTCCTATGTTTGAGTTAGATTTCTTATTTATTTTACGGTATTTCTTTTATTTGTTCTTGCTACATAACATATTCTTTTGTTTTAATGCAATGGTACAAGTATGCCTGATCTACTTTAGCGTTTAAACTTAAGTTTCTTAAGGGTTTGGACCCAAATCTTGAGCTTTAACAGTTTACAAATTGTCGACTGTCATTTCAATTTTAAGTGCATGGTTTGTTCGGATGTGATTTGGAAAAGAATATCGAAGCGTTCGTCAGTGTCAAGTAGCTGAAATTCACCGTTCGAAACTGATTAGCGCAAAAGGAAGAATTGCAATGCTTTTGTTGATTTCTTAATTGTCACCATTTAGTTGTGGATTTAACCGCGAAATATGTTCACCTCCGCAATACTTTCTCCGGTTGTCGAGTTTCGCTTCTTATGTTTCAACTTTTTCATGTGCCCTGTCTGTCACCGCGTGCAATTTTGTCAACATCCAAACTTACGTCACCGCTTGCAAAATGCTAAAGTTGTTTATATCCAGTTCCAGTTAGAGAAAGCCAATTTTTATCTGATCTGTAATAATTATAGTGGGCGTCTTTTAATTATCGTTTTCCAATAATACAATAAATGATTACGCGCCCGAATTAATATCCCTTTTCCGCATTATTGTTAAAGACAATGTAGGGATGGTAAAACAAGATCTTGTAGTTTAGATTTGTAAATGTCATAGTCTTTATAACAATTTGTTTAAAAAATATACATAGGTGAAATTAATATTAATAGTAAGAATTTAAAAACCAGTCCAAATAGGTTGGTAGGTTGTTAGGTCGCCAACAAAGAGAGAGTACCATTTTCCGATTTCAACGTCTTCAAAAACTACAAATTTGCAATAACTCACTTCCTTAATACATTTTTTCGTTGTACATAACACCGGACCGGTATGAATCGATCCTCAACTGGCTCATTCTCAACGGTCCAACGGATGCGTCGGCGTGTTGTTCACCCCGCGGACGCGGCACGGAATCCGAAGCCGGCCCAGGGAAAGTCAAGAGCACAGCGTCCGCGCCTTCGCGCCGCGCCACACACGGTCTCTTGTCTCTGGGCGGGTTGTTGGCTTAACCGGTAGCTGTGACGTTAGTGGTCGTGACTACGGCGCTGACGATGGCGTCGGCAGTGTGTCGGAAGTGCAACGTCAGAAAGTTCACACGCAGGCCCTTACTGTTTTTGCGTTACAAAACCACATCCGTTATTTACACATGCATGCCCAATTGCAGGCTTTGACCTTTGACTGTTTTGATAGGACATTGAACTGAGCGTGTGCATTCGCATTAATGCACATTTTATAAGAATTAAATATTGAAATTCGGGATTAAAGATTGTAGTGTAAAATACGTTTTCGAAGAATGCTTTCCAATTATCACAAATCACTCTTTGTAAGTTTATTTTATTGTAATACTTTCACAAGGTGCCAAGACTAATGAACATAATGCGTTCTATATTGTTCCTAAATGTTGTTAATACCCTTACTAGTTTATCGAACCACGATTAAGCAATATTTATCCACAACGCGCTACACTAACGTAATCATCCGGGCTGCTGCAGCGGAAGCCCTCCCATAATTGCCTGGTTATACTTATTTATAACAGTAAATAATTATATACCTAACGAAAGATTCGTCAATCGATAACACAGAGTTTGCACAACTTCAGATTGCAACACGTCTTATTAGCACACTTACACACGTATTTAATTTGTCCAGCTTGATTGCTCTAGTCGCTAAAGCGCAATAGACATGACATAGAATTGACATGCTCTCAAGTCCTAACCCGTGTTCCGGTAAAAAGGATATATAGCTTTTCTACGACCGACAGCAATCATCCCTCAGTCTCGGTCTCCTTTGCAACTTTACAGATATATTGTTTAGTGCGAGGGCTTGTTCTTAACCCGTCTAGCTGGCTACTACCACCTTATTTAAGCCTGTCACCGCAACAATATTGTTTCTATACCAATGACGTTGCTCTTTCTAACTAAGAATAAGAAACATTTATGTTGGCTTATAGTTAAAAGCCAAATAAATGTCTCTTATTCTCATTCTTAGAACAGTTTGCCACTGGTTGAGGATTTCGGATGAAGTGCGTTTCCATCTTCGGCCTTATCGTAATTTACCATATAGTATACATGGAAACAAAGGATACCACAAAAATGGCGCAATCGAGCATACATGTCCGCGCTATAAACGGTTCTCGTAACCTTTAAACCCTTGCACACAAGATTTAGCATACCCAGATGCGGGATGCCCAATTGTGAAATGAATCCAAGTACCTAAATGTTTCAATTAAAAATATATTAATATATTATTAATAAATATTATTAATAATAAATATATATTATTTATAAATTATATTATTATAATTTCAATCAAATATATATTTAATATAAACTTACCAATCGCCTTTATTTATTAGCACCGTTGTTGTATTGCTTTCCATACTATCCGGTTTAATCTTGAAAAATCATGTTATGTTGTTGCATACATACATCTAGGGACTTGATTAATGTAATAAAATATTCTCTACGAAAGAGTCTACAAACCTGTTTATTTTTTATCCCTAGTGTCTAATTAACATAATTGGATTTAAGTGTTGTGGCTAATTTAGAATTTCTCTTTGTTACAGCGCATCGGGCACAAGCGCGGTGGCCATCGACAACAAGATCGAGCAAGCTATGGTAAGTGGGACCCTTGCTATAACAAACTTTATTGGAATGTAAATAAACTCTACTTTATCCTTCTTTTTATTCGATTCTTGGCGACATTATACTGTGCCCGATTAGCTAGTGGTAGAGCTTGTTCGCCTGGCTAGCATCCATCATGTTATCTAAACT